>JAUMHL010000010.1:20439084-20492340 GCA_032362345.1 Sandelia bainsii
AGCAGTGAATTGTTTTTGTGGGTACATGGGTGTCTACACAGAAATTAATGTAATCTGTGATGCAGTCTGTCAGTCCAGTCAAGAGGTGTTCTTGTGTGTAAATTCCCATATTTGAGACTTTTGGGTTTCCTAAGCAAGTCTGCTTGACATTTCATAGTGTAATTCAGTGTGACATCAGGTGTGGCCATGTGTGACTCTGTAGCTGAGAATTAGATGCACATTCAACTTTAAGTTAACAAAAGTTAAATTCTTTCACTGCACAGTTGCACAAGGAAACATTTCGGTACCTGAGCTGGATCTGGACGTGTCGCTAACCGCCTCTGCCACTTATGTCGTTTCTCTTTTCTCACAGGGAGAATTTGGCCAGTGACATGTACCTCATCTCCCAGATGGACAGCGACCAATACGTGCCAATTGTGACTGTGGCTAACCTGGACCACGTCAAAAAACTCAGCACTGATGTGGAGCTGATCGTGGATATTTTACGATGTGAGTTAAATGTCAGAGCCAATCAGAATTGACTAGATGATGTGATGTGACTTTGTTTGCCCTTTGCTGTCACTTCAAGATTTCACTAATACAGCTGAACTCTGACGGCTGCTTACCTGCTAAAGACGATGTACCAGACAAACTAAACTACGCACAGTGAATTTTTATCAGCATGATGCTGGAGTTGATTTCCCAGGAGAGGCTGTTAAAGTGCACCCAGCAGAATCTTACCTGCTTGTGTTTGATTTATACACACACTTAATTTACTTAATTTACTGCTTAAATTAATCCTATCTCACCTGAAGCTACACTTTCAGTTTATTGCTCAGTGATGCAAGCAGTGTCAAGATTTAATGTATAAAATTGCATGAGGTGTGATAAACAAACAAGCTCATCTGTGCTGCTATTACGGTCGACTTTGTGTATTAGTATTTAACCTATTCTCAGATTTAAGGCATTCAGGTGAGCACTCAAAGACTTTTCAGTTTAATAGATTAAGAGTTGTTATTCATGTCTGATTTATTCTGTAACAGAAATCAGAAATCCATATATCCTCACTGCACCAAGTTTAACAAGTCCTCCCCTGCCTCCCTCAGTGGTTACATGTTGCACATTAACCATCACAACTCAAAATGAGTCTATACGGCCCATTCTAATAAGCTACTATCAGACAAATAAAGTAACATATTCCCTGTTTTCTCTATAGCTTAGCATCATCAGTAAATTTCTTATTTCTTTCCTGAACCTTTCATCTGCGGGGGAAATGGCGATGGCAGGGGATAGCTTGTACAAAAACATCTTATACTTCCGTTTTCTCTAGCTCTGCCACTGGTCCAGGTGGATGAGAAGGGGGAGAAGGTGCGGCCCAATCAGAACCGCTGCATCGTGATCCTCAGAGAGGTTCCTGAGAGCACACCCATAGAGGTCGGTGTATGTTCATGATTTGCACGTAGCAACAAAGATTTTTTTTTGTGTGTGTGTGATTATTAGTCATTAGTCCACAAACACATGTATGATTATTCCATTGATGTACACAGACTCTAAATATAAGCATAAGTTTGCTACATTGAAGTCATCAGACATGATTAATAGTTTGTCTTTGTGGTTTATTAGCATTTCATGGTGCATCATTTATTCTCAGTTAGTTCAGATGTTTTTTTTCTTTGGGTGTTGCACTTTTTAAAGCATCTCAATATGTATTTTAATAATTGTTGGATTTAAAAACAGAGTTAAGACTATTGCAAACATATTATTGATGCAGTAAATATGATATACAGTTCCTCAATTAAATATTATATGTGCTGTGTGACAAATGGAATCTGGAGACCATTTTATTAACGTCTTAGTCTGCAGAAGATTCAAGTTTTACAGTGTACGTGTACTATTTCAGGGTTTATATTACTCATGCTTCTTATCATGCTGCAGCAACAGTCAAGCTGTGAATGTAGAATATTTACACAGCGCCTGTGATATGAGTAACACACTTATCCGTCTCAGCATAAGTGAACATTTTAAGTTCAACTGACTTAGAGCTAAAGATGTCACAGCAGTATGTCTTCAGTGTTCACATCAAACAAATCTTCTCATATATAATGTTTTTATCATTTCTGTGCACAATGTGAATATTTATTTTAACTGCACTGATTGTAAAAGAACATCAGTGGAGCAACTGTAGACCACTGACTTTAAGTCCTAGTTTTCACCAGATCCTCTAACATGTACTTAATTAAAATATGTTAATGCTAAAATGAAAAATACTTTGATTTATGTTGACAACTTCATATTTCTACTGATCAAGCCAAAAAGTAAAACTCTGTTCCTTCACCTTTATGTTGGTCTGTTCTTCAAAATAAAAGACTGTGTGTGTGTGTGAGATAATTGACATTAGAGCACTGTTGAAAAGTTTTTGTTTGACACCTGTGTTGAGTAATGAGGCACAGCAGCCCAGTAAACACATTCCGGTGTCATGTTCCCAGGTCAAGGTGTGGCTTGGCTTGTTGCTTTTAGACATTTCACTCTGGTGTTTATTAGCTTTAACAAGCTAACGTGTTTGTTTTGAAAGAGATAGTCAGTCAGATTCTGGTTCAGTTTCAAGCCAAATAAGGCTGATGTACACTTTGCTTGGCATGTAAAAGCGTAAAATGATGGTTTATGTATATATAGAATATCGAGTAGAATGAAAAAAAATTCTCTTCCTGTATGATTCAGAACTAAATGTGTTAAGTTTAAATTTTATTTGCTGCTACTCAAAGTAGTTGGTATTTTCTGGAAAGGTAGTTTTGGTGTGCAACAAGGACAATAATAAAATGAAATGACCTCCTTCCTGTTTTGTTTTGCAGGAAGTTGAGGCTCTGTTTAAAGGGGACAACTTACCTAAGTTCATCAACTGTGAATTTGCCTACAACGACAACTGGTTCATCACCTTCGAATCGGAAGCAGACGCACAACAGGTAACAGCACAACAGACTTAATCATTTATTCACACTCAAAAGTCACATTTTCCTAATCTTTTCTTAAAATAAGCTTTTCTGACTGATGTGCTGTACGTTTTGTGCTTTAAGGAATCTACTTAGTCTTCTAGTCATTTCAAGTCTGAGTCCAAGTATCAAAGTTAACAGTTTTTTCTGTTTCCCAAATTAAATTGTTACTTAACTCTGTACTGCCCCTCTTTTGATAAAGGCATATCAGTATCTCCGTGAGGAGGTGAAGACCTTCCAAGGAAAGCCAATTAAGGTAAGTTGCATAGGAAAAATAAACACAGACTGAATAATGGCAAATTGACAAATCACAGCATATAGGACTATGTTACAGTCAGTTTATCTGCTTCAAGTCAAATTCAGATTAATCTGTGCTTCAGCAAAGTCTCAAATGTTGCATTTTCACTAGTAAGGAAGAGAACGAAGGTCCTTCCTCGTGCATAATTAATCAGTGTCACACAAAGCATCAGGGTTTTTAAGCAGAGACCTGACTAATCTTCACTCAAGTGGTTCATTCAGAGGTGACATCACACTTTTAAGTAGTCCCACTAATGCATGAAAATACCCATTAACACCACAGAAGAAAAGCCTCACTTGGAAGAGACGCTTCTTCAGATCTTTCTTCCCCATCCCCCTCTCACCTATACTGTATACAGTATTTTGCTGTTGGACCTGCGCACAGCCCAGGACACTTAAATATAAAGTTAGGTTTTTAGCGTTTTTTATTTACTGCATATAACAAGATTATAAAGCACTAAACCAATGTCTGTGTTTACATGCACGTTTTTGCCACCAATTACAGCCAGAGTGATTGCTTAAAAGCATATTTGCTTACTAAGTGGTTAGCAATAAAGTAACGGAACAACTGCATATTTAATAACAGTAAGTAATCAAGCAAAATCTGAAGGCTGATATTTATCAAACTGCTGGAAGTGCAAGATAAAAGTAAAACTTGACTTCACTTAACAGTGACGGCTGTTGATCCACTTTTAGCACTCATGCTTATATTTTTCTTGTCAGTTTGACATGTAAATTGCTGCTGAGGATAATAAAGATTTTACACAATTAAAAATGTTCTTAAAAAAATATTATAATGGACTCGCTGATGTGTTACATTTTCTGTCTTTTTAAATGTTAATTAACTTAAATTCTGGGTGATTCCTGCTGTGCATACATCAGACTCTGCAGTATGTAATAATAAGTCACTTATGCAAATAAAACTCCTAAGTTGACTCTTCAGAACATTCTTATGTGTAATTCTTATGGGTGAGTGGTGTTGCTTGAACCGAAATCTGGAACATAGCTATTGTACGTTATATCCATGTTGCTGGCTGATGCTCATTTCCTGTTCTCTCTCTCTCTACAAGGCGAGGATAAAGGCAAAGGCAATTGCTATCAACACTTTCATGCCAAAGAACGGTTACCGGCCAGTGGAGGTTCCCCCATATGCCCAGCATACACGCTACACGTCTTACTACATCCCGCCAGTTTACCCTCAGCAGCACTTCCCCCTCTACAACCTCATCACGCCGCAGACCTGGACGACACCCAGCTTCATCGACCCCGCACTGGTGAGAATTAACTGGTAGATTTGAATTGGTAAACACACACAGTGATAATTACAGTGCTTTGCTGAAAGATTGGATAGTTTGGAATAAAAAAAAAAATAAAATCTGAGTAAAATCATCAGTTCACAATTGTATTTACTTAAGTCAGCATATACTTGATTGAGGGAATACACCATGCCGAGTGTGTTTCCTTTTCATGTCATGTTTACTAAATGTTGTTGGACACTGTAAACAATAAAATCCACTTAAACAAAATTATTTTTAAATCAGCAGTTTAACCGTTTCTACACTGCCTCAGTGCCCGTTGTTTTTACATCTTGTTTAATTCTTGTTAATGCAGGTGATGAATCATCTTTTCTGTTTATTATCAGGTTGCCCCATTTCACAACAACCAGTTCATCAACGGATTTACATCACACAGTTTCAAGCCAGCGACGTCGCCCCTCACTGTCAGACACTACTCGCCCAGGAACAGGTTTGTATCTCTAACATCTGAGTCATGAATAAAAGAAAGAGATCATATCATTGAAACCCTGTGTCCCAAATATCGATGTTTGTTACTTCTTTTTTTTTTCTTTCAGAATTTTACCTTTTGGCTCCATAATCAGATATTTTCTTGTTAATTTCAGGTGTGAATTTGTGCAAACAAACACTAAAACCATCTTTTATTAAATACAGCTTATTCTTGCGCAGTCGCTGTAAATTTTTGTGTCACACGTCTTGACCAGTGTGTTCCCTTTCCTCTGCAGGAATCACAGTAAACCTCACTTGAGGCCGACTGTCCCCACAGCGGACCGCAGCACTGGGCTGCTGGACAACCCAGGCCTCTTTCCCACCTTCCCCAGTGAGAGGCTCAACGGAGTTCGCAGCAGCCCGCCTACACGACTCCCAACTTCCCAGCCCAGAACCAGGTTACCCTCCACTGCAGCCTTCCCCCGAAGGGACACCGTGGGCACAGGGCGAGTAACCGAGCCCACAGCCACAGACTACTCCCTGGGTATCGGGCGAGGAAGGTGCGTCAGTGTTTAAATGCAGAAATACTCCTGTCATTCACGTTGTAACAACAATAATACCTGCAGGCTTTGTGTTTAAACTGGGATGATACTCTCTGTACATTGCATGACTTGAATACACAAATCAAATTCACAAAAGTTTATCTGTAATATCTGCCCGATTCATTTAAAAAACATACAGCATGGTACACCAGTCAGT
This sequence comes from Sandelia bainsii, assembly GCA_032362345.1. Classification (NCBI taxonomy): domain Eukaryota; kingdom Metazoa; phylum Chordata; class Actinopteri; order Anabantiformes; family Anabantidae; genus Sandelia; species Sandelia bainsii. Next base: position 20,444,831 of record JAUMHL010000010.1, read on the forward strand.
GCTAAGTGTAGACAGTGTGACTCACCACCTTCCATACCACTCACCCCACTTCCCAAAGTTATAATGGCACTTGTTTACTTGATCTCTGGTGCAAAGGCAAATCTGGTTTGAAAGAACAGTAAAAAAAAAAAATGTCCTGAGACATTGTACAGAAAATTAAATGCAGTGTGGGGCCAGTATAAATTGAATGTTTGTAAATTGAGATGTTCTTTTTCTTAAAGGAAAAATGTTTCTGCTTCTAGGAAAAAGAGGGATGAAAAGTTTACAGTAAGTATTTTATTTTATCTTCTTCTATTGTAGCTCTATTTGCATTTTGTTTTTATTTGGACTGTTCCAAAAGAATCAATGAAAGTAAAATTAAATGAATGTGGAAACGTATTTTTGTATAGTAGTAGCATTGTTTTCCCTGTTGTCATACTGAGTCAAAAGTTATTAGCACTACACTGAGTTTTGTTTGTTGCCATCATGCAGAGAGTGACGCCTCAGTCACCACCACCTCCTCCCAAACCCCCGTCTCCGAGCTTCGAGCTGGGTCTCTCCAGTTTCCCTCCTCTTCCCGGAGCAGCCAGCAGCGTAGTTGTAGGTACCACCAAGGAACGGGTAAGGACTAATAGTAGGGATGTTTGTGTTACGCATTTATTCATATTGCAGTATACTGCTGTCACATGAATTCAGTTCTAAAAAAAATTCTGTCTGTCAACACATGCAACCAGTTTATTTACCCAGCTGTCAGTAGACTGGTTTACAGTGTGTGACAGATTTTGTTAAAAGCCGGTGGATGTTTTTAAAGAATAACTGGACTAAATTCTAACTGATCGACTGGGAAATCCCAAACAAGCCTTTCTCAAGATAACTAAACATTTCCTAAGGTTTACTGTCTTTCTTCTATGTTCTTGCAGAATGTAAGTGCTGAGTCCAGTACTGGAGGAGCTCTCTCCCCAGCGGGCCCCAGAGAGCCTCTTCGGTCCTCCACCTCCCCAATGCCTACAAGCCTCCAGCCCTCGCCGACCACGCCGACCCCAGCCTCATCCTCAACACTGACCCCAACCACTGGCCCGCCACACAGTCCTGCTCCCTCCCTGCCAGCAGTGTAAGAACCCTATAGTGATTGTGTTGAGTCTTAAATGTAGAGCTGGGTCTCTGAAGATTTTATTTAGTGATGGCTGTAAGCGTTGCTGTAAGTGTTTTTGGTTTTTTTTTTAAATCAGGATTTGAAACATTTTTCAACTTCGTTCTGGAAAACGTGAAGGAGTGAGGCTCCCTTTACTCAACTCAGAAGAATCTATTATCTTATGTACCTGCACTGCCTTGATAATATTAGTGTATAAAATGCTCAATGTCATTGATGTTTTTTCCATCCACTATGTAAAATACTGCCTCTGCTCAGTTAATACCCTACTACAGTGCACCTGCAGATCTCTAACTGCTTACACATCAAGTTAAATGTTTTATTTTTATCCCTTTGTCACATGCTAATACAATATGCGTTGTGAAGTTCATGGTGGCTGTCGAGGAGGATGCAGTTCCAGCATCTAGTTCACAAGGAGTATCACAGCAAGCAGAAACAAAACCAAAGCTTGAGTGCTGCTCTACCATTCTCTTCCCTTATCTTTTTCCTTTGCAGCTGTGTTAGCAGTTAGAGAATTTACAATACTGTTGTAATCTCTCATCTTGTTTTCCCGTGTTGCTTTGTGCACCACAGTGCATCTGGGAAAAAGAGGCTTTCACGCTCAACTTGACGCTTGAATTGGTGGGCCCCTCCACTGGTGGTTTGACTCATCAGTGTTTAGGGAGCAACTCTAGGTAGAATACCAATTGTTTTCTATGCAAATCAACACTTTCAGCATCACGATATGCACCACTGGAGGTTGTCATGCGTTGCCACGTGAAGATACGGCACCTGAAAGCAGCCATTTTTAAAACATTTGCTCTCTGAATTTCCACACCATGACTACTGTACCTTGATTGTTTCTTCTTCAGTTTGTATTGTTTGTTCCAGCGTGTGTTACTCCAGTAAGAACTGGTTTGTCGTGCTCCTTTAGATTATTTGTGCATTCCCAGAATGGGCTTCTGAAGACTTCCTGATCAGTGTTGCCCTGTGTTGGCAGCCATGTTGTTCACACATAGTTCAGGTAATGTCCCTGTACCATTTCCCCCCTTGTTTTTAATCTTGTTGCCTCCTGTTTGTGTTTATTTCAGAGAGGCGAAGGTGACGGAGGTGAAGCCAAAGGAGGTGCAGCTGTCTGTGGAGCGAGTTCCCGGGACTCTGTCCACTGCAAGCAAATCGGTTCAAGTCAACGGTGCTGCCACAGTCAGTATTGATTTCTCCTTTTCCTTTATTCCTTCCCGATCTCATTGCTCTTTAATGCTTGGCCCCTCTCGGATATCTCAATCGCAGTCAAATCAATATCAGTATAATCAGAATATTTACTGTATCTTCTGCAATGAGTCATGATTAGATAAATCCATTTTTCACCTTATGGACACAGAACGTTTTTAAAACAGACACAGGTATCAGTCTGAAAGATGTACTTAAAATAACTACAAAGAATTTTTTAAATCTCAGATTTGCACTCACCTAGTCACCCATAGGTCAACATAACATTAATTATTATTAATTAAATAGTGCATTTTTCAATTCTGGTAGAATTCCCGTCAGGATTGGTTTTTAGCATGGTAGTAAAACACAAGCAAAGTACTAACATTTATAATAATAATAGAAAGGAGACGGTAGGGTTGTGTGACAAATATTATCTAAAATAATTTTTATTCATTAAAATTGTGAGCTGACATTATGAAGTATATACATATATATGAAGTAGTACATTTGAAAAAACACTGAGGGAGATGCTTTCAAATAACTTTGAATACTTGAGTCCCAAGATACGCACTGGCTGAAAATATTACAGTCCAACTACGTCTTGTTTGTAAACTCTGGTGTATAAACTGCAGAAGGTTTCACATTTTGCCAGTATTGTCTGCTTATCGTTGTCGGCAAAGGTCAAGTTCAAGACCTCATATAACTGCGATCATACTACTGCCACTTCGTATAGAATATATTAATGGCAACCATAAGGGAACATAACACAAGTCACCTCATACTGACTGTGTGAACATTACCAGTATGACCAGTATACGAGCAGAATATTTATGACTCTGTTGTTGTTTTTCCAGGAGCTGAGGAAGCCCTCCTATGCCGAGATCTGCCAGCGGGTGAAGGATACCCCGACATTACAACAACCACCGACCCCAAAGGAAGCCAAGCCTGCCTGCGCTGCCCCTGCAGGCGAGGAGAGGAAGTGCCCTGATGCCTCTGCCCAAGCAGCAGAGGCCAAGGCCAGAGAGACATACACTCCCTCCTCCAAACCCGGCTTGGCGGTCAGCAACTCGGGAAGACCGCCGAGGGAGGCCCGAAGGCCGGGCGGGCGGTGGGCCTCCCCGCCCCCACACCCAGGGAAAACCCCCAGTAAAGATCCCCACCACACCCCACCCAAATCTCCACAGTAGGGAGACCCCCAACCCCTTCTTGGGTCCTCCAACCTTCCCACTACGCTCCACAGATGTGTTTAAAAAAGGAAATATAAGTCAGGGCTACTCAATACTTATATCCCAGAATCACCAGTCACAAACAAACAGAGGACGCCTTCTTTTCTGGATCAGGGCTTGCAGACAAAAAGCACTTTATTGTGCATGTAGAGCACCGTTTCATTCTTTTTATTCTATTTATTTGCTTTTTTTTTTTTATTTCAGTTTTATTTCTCCTTTTCTCTTTTTGCTTTAAGTAGTTGTGTCAGCCTGTAAGTTGGCGCAGACAACACTGAAATTCATTCATTCTGTCCAAACTGCCTTCTTGGATTAAATTAGTCTCGTGTGCGAAGCAGCAGGGCATTGTTGGAAGCCACCCTGGTGGATAATAGGAAAGTGTGCAACAGACTCCACCTTGTCTGGCTCTCAAAGTTAGGGGTTTGTTTGCGTGTTGCAACTTAATGAAGCTTAATTATGGTTCATAATTAGCAGTGTGTTTTTAATACATATTCACATCGATATGCAACTTACCATCACAATCACAACGAGACTCTTTGGTTTACATCACCTCAGCGATGTTGTTTTTGCAGATTTATTTACACTAGACGACTTTTGTTTGTTTCTTTTTCTCGAGTTCAGCTTTGGTTGCAAACTGTTGTCGACTATTGGTACAGTTATTGCAGGTAATCGTTGCTGGGCGTGTCAGCGCTTTCTTCCTCTGCTCACTTTCTCTGTAAAGAAATGCCTCCCTCTGCTGTTTTGTTGTGTTTACTGTGCGCTAACACTGCTACTTACCTTCATTTGTGTTGTATAGCTTGTGTCTAACAGTCAGTGTGTCATCGGCGCTGTTTTTAGTGCCAGACAGGAAGGGGCATGTGGATTTTTGCAACCCAAACTTTGCGTCAAGTCTTCATTAACAATCAATGCACCTGTTGTTGGTGAAAATCTGTTCAATTGGAAATGATCCGTAGTGTGTTGTGGTTTTTGCAGTTGCTGTCAGTGTGTGTGTCAACGCCAACAAATGTAACTAGTCAGGAGAAGCTAATTTTCCAGCAGAGCACATCTTCACAGCTGCAAGTCTCTCCTCTGTCGTAGTTTCCTATTAAAAGCTGTGGAATAAAACTATCAACAGGCACATACTGTCAAAGTTTTCACGCTGACAAACTTAAAATTTTAAATCCAGTTGTGATTATGAAACAGCTGCTCGGTTCGATTCACACTGGAGGGGAGGAATCACTAGTTAGGACACAATTAACACTAGTTACCATTTAGATGCTCCTAAAACAGACTGAACCAACTATCAGGAGGAGGTGTACTTGTTCGGCTGAGACCACATGACTTGTCAGCGGACAAAGAGTGCTAGTTTCCTGCCTGAAATGCATCAAAAGTCCAGTGTTGCATTTTGGTAAAGAGAGGCGACTGCGGGATGTTTTTCGTGTTTAAATCATTCAAATAGTGGCATGTTTCTACTTATTTCTCCTAGATATGGTGCTAGATGTCAAATCCTGGAATCTGTTACAGCTTATCTGATACTGTATGTAGAAAATACTTGATTTACATCTGCAGAACTAACTCTGTTAGTGTTTTCTCAGACTTACAGGCAAATTTATTAGATTATCCTACCTGAAGCAAAAAAAAAGGGAATTGATTCTGAGAGTCGAGGAATAAAACAAGATGCAAATTCAGTTTTCCAGGAGCAAGTAACTACTAAACCTTGCAAACACCATCTCTGTAGATACAGTCGCTGAAGCCTTTTGTTTTTCTTGTTCTGCCTTGTGGATGCCTGAACAAACTGTGGTGGAGGAGGGATCTCGTGCAGCGTCTCTTGACTTTACAGAGTTGTTCAATAGGTCATATTTTTGAGAGCTCTTTACTGGTTCTAATGCTAATTTTTATTTTTTCCTGAAGGAGTTGGTTCTTGTGTAGACATGCAGTGGTTTGGATTTTGGCCTCTGGTGCTGTATCGGTGAGGATTTTCATGTGTGAAACTGATGAATACGGAAAGTGAGGCGGTTGGTTAGACTTAAAATATTTTTAATGACACTTAACCAATGAAGGACAATGATGACTGGATGTTTTTGGAAAGTAGTTTACCATGTTGGAGTGTTCCCATTGAGTCCCATTGGGGCTCATGTGATGACCCAAACATCCTTTAAAAATTTAAACATTTAACAAATCGTTAACAGTGAGACAACAGCAGGTTGGTTTACAGCAGGAATGTCATTAGGGATTTCTGAAACATCTTCTGGGTGATGACGATCAGCTCCTCCTTTGTTCTCTCGCCGTCAAGTCTTTACCACTAGAGGAGTTGTCTGGTTTTTATTTTTTATTTTTTTTTGTCGGCATGCTTCCTTGACAGTTCCTTCTAGTTCAGTCGTTTTCACAGTTTGTTTAGAGTTCAGAACTGTTTCTGAAAAAACTGGAAGAGATCGACCAAAGCACACAACTCTTCTTACTACTTCACTTTTGTTTTCTGGCCAAAATAGAGTATTTAGAATAGAGGATTACAACCTTTCATATCCTTTACTCTCCTTAGGCCTACACAATGTGGTTCAATTTGGAGGATTAAAAGTGAGCAACCAGATTCAGGTTTTCTGAGATGTGGGGTATATATGAGAGCTGGTGGAAAATTTTGAATCCTGCATCTTAGTGAAGTGGCAAGAAGATTGATTCAGGGAGGCAAAAAGTTGAACTTGATCTGAACTTGATTTGTTAAATGTGAGCTTTGGTTGGTTTGTCTGTCTCCTGTAGCAGCCACTTTGGCAGATGACCAACAAAGGATGTTTTACTGTATTATAAAAATGTAATCAGCTGGTGAAATGATAGAAATGATTGATATACAAGCTTTGAAATAAATAAATGGTTAAACTGTAATTACAAAACACCAAAAGTTAGATTTTTTGGGACGTAACAGGCTGAATGTGAGATTCCTTCACTGATCATCAGTTGTGTGCTTGAGTTGAATCTTTTTAAAGTTGTCACTTCAGATGCAAAACACCCTTAACATAAATCCACTGTATTATACATAATATCTGTTTGGGGGAAAAACAAACATACACGACATGGACCTCGCGTGTCTCGCCAAAGTCTTCCTGCAACAAGAATCATTCTGGGTAATCCCACTAACGGACGGAAAACAGGAGCCCTTCATTAAAAAGCCTGTTCTCCTGGTCACAGCTGCTTTTGATTTGGACGCTTAATCTTGAGTTTGCTAAGAATCTTTTGTTTGTTTTTGAAGGACTGAGATGCACTTGGATGGTGTGATTATTTTGATTATTTTTATCTTTTTTTTCCTCATTTGTGGAAATGGCAAAAGAGATGAAAACGCACCATATCCACTTATTTATAAGCCGATGCTGTTTATTCCATAAGAAATGTTGAGGTTTATTTTTCTTTTAGGGGGAAGAAAAAATAGAGATGCATCGACGTCTCTATATACACGCAAAATGTAAAAAAAAATCCATCCAGTGTTTGAGAAACTTGAATTTTATTTAAACTTGAAAAATGACTTTGCCTTAACTTTTCTACAAGACAAGCATAGAGTTTATTTCTTTTCAAAAAACAAATCCCCAAAATGTTAAAGCGTGAAAAATATTTACTCGTACCAGACATCACAAGTCTTACTGAGAGAGAGAGAGAGAGTACAAATTTAGCAGCATTTTCTTTATTTTTCCTTTTTGATTTTGTAAAATGTACGAAAAAAGAATAATTTTGATCTTTTTGTTTAATAGTTTCAGGTTGTTTTTTTGGGGGAAAAATATAAACCTTGTAAACGCAAAACTAGTCAATACTGTATTAAATATGTGCACTTTGAAGTGTGTGCTTTGCTTGTACAGTTGTAAATACTCAGAAAAATATAAGAGGTACCTTAAAATGATTATAAAAATATATTGATCTTGTTGAACTATTAATGTCGCTTTCGAGCTGGATGTAGGATATAAAAAAACGTAATGTTGTGCTTTTGAAAATATTTTCTTTAACTTTTTTTAGTTTTGGTGTGCGGCGTTTGAATACTGCTCCACTGTGTAGCGTGGGCAGGTTGTCTGATTGTACATTTTTTGTCTTTCATTCCATTTATTACCTGTACACTCGGTTGCACCTGGATGTACAAGGTGCATCTATAACCCTTCCCCCCTCAATCCCTCCTCAATGTGCACAATTTGGAAAGAGCCCGTTGTGCTGACAAGCATCTTATTAATGAACCTTACAAAGCTGCGTGTCCACCAGCATCCTCTTCAAAGCTCTGGCTTTTCAACTTTTTATTTCAAATAATTTTTTCCAAACAATTTAGCATGTTTTGAGCACAGTGATCTTGAATAGTCTGAATACTGAAAATATGTAAAAAGAAAAAGCACTACGGATTTTGAGACATCTCTGCAGCAGCAGTAGCCACTAATGATAGATCTTTTTTCTGTCATTAAATGCTGCTGCAATGAATAGAAGTTAATTAAAATCTACAGTAAAAGGCATTAGAAGTATTGTTTTTCGACAGACTAGTGTTCAGGTGTTAAGGCAGCTTTGGAGACATGACACTAAAACTCAGCATCAATCTATATCATTCTTATTTTTGTGTATATGCAGCTCTATAGTATCTAATCAAATTGCATTTTGTCCATGCAACTAAACAATATCTAATGTCAGAATATTTAATATCAGAAATATGAAGGGAGCCAAAGTCCTGCCTGTTGAGATGTCCACTAACATCTGAGTGATTTTCTCATTGAAGATTTCGTCTATCAGACAAATCTGAAGTGTGACACCACTTAATGTAGGAGTGTTTCTTTTTTTGTGTGTGTTGTCACTTTGTCTACTGTCTACTGCTGCACTGGATTCTAAAATGACACTGAGTCTTGTCGTTGAAGGACTAGTTAAACATTTTGAGAAATGCGTGAAAATCTGTGAAACGTTCAGAGTGAGATGAGAGGTTTGAAACCAGTCACATCTGTGCCTTAAGTACAGAGCTGGAGGCAGGAGCTGATTAGCCTAGCTTGGCATGATGAATGAAAATGGGTAGGAAGAGCTAGCCTGGGTCAGCTCCCAGCACCTCCGCTTAACAGGTTGTTTTTTTTGTCGATACCCAGGCTTAACCCATGCATATATTCATGGGAGATTTAGTTGTTCAGTGCTAGTTAATTTTGAGTTAATTTTGTGGGTTTATCTCAGAGAAAATTAGGTGGGACTTTAGCTTTTAAAGCACCACAATGCATTAGCGCACTGTCAGTCTTAACCTGTCCTTTTCCATTAACGCAGCGTCTGTTGCCGGCAAATGAGGGCGATGGCTGCTGGACACGTCTCAGTTTTGTCTTCCGTCTTCAGACACGCTGTGCTTCAGAGGCGATTTGATGTGATGCCCATGGACCTTATCGAAATGGAGCATAGCAAAGCACATATGAAGCACATTACAGCACACAGCGCTTGACGTGGGAAATAACTGGTGGTTGCCTACAAAGTGATGATAAATTTTGGACTCTGATGCACATTTTTGCCACAAAAACGTGTCTTATTTCACCTCATTCAGACACTTTTAGAAATAAAATGAAATATTGGATTTGTTTTCACCGGCAACTTAAAGTTCCCCACCTGAGTGTGAGTGTATGTACCAGACAAGACATCCAACCAGCCCAAAAAAACTATCTTTGTTTCATCTGTTTGATGTTTCTTGTTCATGTTCGTCAGCCTTCATGACGTCCCCTCCTGAGAAATAAATGTACAAATAATTTCCTTTTGGACTTTTTAAGTTGTTTAAGGGAGTTGGGGGGGCGGGGGCAAAAGCAGAGGCTCAACTGGAATCAGTTTTTACATATTGCAGAGTGACTTTTCTGGCACATACAGTACAGTAACATGCGCAAAATAAGATGTCTGTTTGAACCATTTGATCACATGTGGACTGCATTTTGATGTGGCTACGAAAAACTAACTGTGCCATTATACAACTGTTGTCTTTGTCTTGACTGGGCAGTTTAACCTGTACATAGCTGAGCACTTACATCTCTGGCTTTTTTTTGTTTTTTTACTTTAAAATTCCTTACTGCAAGTCCATCAAAGACTTACACTTACTGTAGGAGCGTTTTGCTTTTTGTTTTGTTTTTTGTATTATAACTTGCGGTCTATCCCTGTCAAGGCACGTTTGACCGCTGATTACAAACTGGGCATCCCTGAACTGTGAACTGTGTGCATGTGTGGAATAAGTAAATAAATTAATGTACCACCAAGACATCCAGATGGAAGCAAACATGGCTCTCTTCCAAAGTGTGATACCTCAGACTGGGTGGTACCACTTTCGAGGGGAGCTCCTGGTTTGGTGGCAAAACAGTCGCAAGTTCTGCACGCCTCTCCTGTCTCACTGGCATCGACACAAATACTCAACTGTGGCGTTTTAAAGGAGCTCCTTTTTTCTCATGGACTTCTACGTGGAGCGCCATGCTTCATATCAGCCTGTCAGTTGCCTCTGCTCTCAGTCTCCTTCCCGTTTGCGCGTTTCGACAGTGCCATTGTTTTGTTTTCCTCAAGGGTTGCATCTTGTTGTAAAAATGGACCCCGTTTTTTTTTGGTTTGTTTTGTTTTTCCAAAGATATAACAAATGCACACCGACTGACTGGAACGAGACTCAAACTCTTTATCAACTCACTGTGGTTTAACTCATTAACACTCTTACCATGCTACGCTAACAGCTGTGGACAATCGACTCCACCGTGTTGGGGTATGGACAGATAATTTTGCCTAACGACACCTTTAACAGACGTGGAATAGAGGTTGTGTTCAAGAGGGCTTTTTTTGTTTTCTTTTTACATTTTTCTTTCTTATTTTTTGGGTCTATTCTTCCACTGAGACTGGAATCAAGCGTACATGTCATCTATAGATAATTTAAGTTACTCTTGTGTCATGATGTAAACTGTCTAATTTGGAGAAAAAATGTAGCTTACTGAAAAATAAAGATTTAGGCACTGTTGAGAATCTTTTTTTTAATCTGTTCTGTGGAAAAATGTACACGTTTTGTTTTGATTTCACCATTTTTTTAAACTTTTTATTTGTATATTATTTAAATTAATGCCCAGTTACATATAAAAATATTTAACTTGTCCTCTAATGCCCTTCAATTTTTTTGTCACATTTCTTTACAGGTTAAGTTTCAAATTCAGTATGAAAATAATAAACATGTTTTTATTGTGTTGCAAACATAACTATATGATAAATACAACAGAAATTCTGACCTTTGAAAGAAATCTGGTGAGATGCTGCAAATGAATGAATGATGCTTAAAATTGGGCCTGTTATGATTAATTTAGGGTTTACATTTTATTCTGGGGCTCTATTCATACAAGGTTATTATATTTATTATATAAGATTGTTATTTTCAAGTTTTAAAAGAGGAAATACATGTAATGCCTCTTTGCACTGCAGCTCCTCCGGCCTTGAGACTAAACAGGCTTGTTTGAGGTCCTGTGTCTTTAAAGCCCTCTGTTCCCACTTTGTTCTGATTGGCCAGCTTGTGGAGGTCTTCCTGTGGGCAAACAGAACAGCAACAACCTAGCATAAAATCCTCCTGCATACTGGGGCAGGTTGTGAAAACAGTTGTTTTTGAAGTGCCGTGAATGGATAAAATCATTTCTTGAACATTTCTTCGTTGTTTTTTTTATGGTTTATTCTTTGGGAAAAGTGAAGATAATTTTCCTTGCTGCTGTGGCAGGTCACCTGAGAGGGTGGGCAGAACGGCCAGTTATGGACTTCCATACTGTTAGCATTTAGAAAAAACATTAATGAAGCAAATTGTCCCTTTAAATGAGTTTGGGTTTACTGTGGACATTCCTTATTAGGCAACAGGAGAAAGTAGTGGCTGAAAACTGGCTGGCATTTGGAGGGTGGTTACACCAAATACTGATGTGATTTAGGTTATTTCTGTTTACTGCCATTTGTATGAAGCTGATTGATCAACTGTTTATAACCTTTCTGGAAGCATCCTCACTTTACTTTTGTGCCTAAAAACCTTTGTGCAGTAGTGTAAGCTTAGAAAAGACCCCAGTGGAGCGCCTGTGTGTTCTTGCGTACACGTACCATAGAAGGAATTAGCTGATTATGGATTCATGAATACAGCCATGTAACTCTGTTTTAGGCGGTTTGCATTTTCTGAGAGGTTTCACTATAAGGCTGCGGCGTTTTGCAACCTCTGCACGAGCCTGAGGCTAAAATGCATCAACTGGAAGCTAAAACCGAGGCAAATGAGATGCATACCCCCCCCGAGAGCCGTCCTCAAACTATTCTGCAAATGTTGAGCGGAAGTTTCAGCTTTAATCTTTTCAGGACCCGAACTGACATAAGAGTTTTGTTTCAAAATAAAATGTCTACGTTTGCACATTTTTTGAGAAATAGTAATTTATATTATTGTGAAATTTAAATCATACTAAAACAAAACACACAAAATAAGAATATATGATGTAGCTAAATGTTTGGTGATGCTCACATACTGCTCCTTGACTGTTTTTAATGGTTTTAGGCCCTTTAAAGAAATTTTTAATGCTACAGTTATTTATTTTTCCCTTTCTTCTTTCAACTTGACAATGATATATTTACTTAATATGCATAGTCATGGGTGTCTACTCTTTGCACACACAAAAAAAGACCAGAGTAAAAGCAGAATATTATTAAATGTGTTTTTATGTGAAGACACAGAGACTGATGCATCTGTTTCAAAGTTTTATGTGCTGCACAATGTGTGAGTTTCTACTTAAACAACATGCAGTAACTGTGCATTATTTAAACATGTGGATTCACAACCCGCACACACAGCTGGAGGTCTCACATTTACCTGATGAATGTAACTTTAACTAAACTGCATCAGCTTTAATGCCTGTATGATCTTTTCTGCTTCGGCTTCTGGTGTCAGTCACCGCTGACGAAGACCACAAGATGGCAGCGTGTTCACACTTTATTTTATCAGCACTGTCCTGTTAAATGATGATGATGATGTAGTATGGGATGTTAGCTATTACTGAATCCTTGCTCTCAGTTTTATTTTCCAGTAGCCTCTCCACTTATCCAGCACAGCCACATTCCTGAAGAGATTATATTCCACCTCACATATGCTATAAATCACTTTAAATTCACTGAACTCAGAAGCATAAGTTTCCCTGTTACCCTGATAATGTGAGCAAACTCAGCGTCAGCTGAAGTCATAGATGAAAATAAAATAGTTCATTGTTCAGTCAGTTTTGAAAAAACAAACTTTATTGATTCCAGATGACATTCACAAACCACTTGTCACAATGTAAGTTAACTTCAATTATACTGATACACAAATTCAAAACAGTGTATAAGGTTTTAAACTCAGCTCCGTCTTTACCAGCTGCAACATTAAAGTGATGAACACAGTAAATGCATCAGGAGTTAGAATCCAATAATATATTTACTAATGTGAAATCAACCATTCTGCATATAAGTACTTTTGCACTTTTCAAGCATTTTTGAGCCAATAGTTTTAAGTACCATTTGAAGTGCAGGGTGTTTGCTTGTAACAGAGGATTTCTACACTGTGGTAATGATACTTCTACTTCTTCCACAACTGGTGAATATGCATTGTTTTTTGCTTATTTCTCTTTATTCTTTTGTGTATATGACTTGTGGCTGAACATCAAGAGATGCCCAGCAAAATTTTCTGCTGCCTCGAGTGCTGACAAAGATTTCAGAAGCAAATATTGTACTTTTTCTCCAGCTATGGTTAATTTGCTGATAAATTATTAACACCAAATATAATCAACTAATAATTAGCAGTAAATAATTACAATCTTTAACTTTCTTCACTTTTGTAGGTAACCCTGGTCCCAGAGAGCCACAGCCCTGCTTGTCTTCCATCTCTGCCCTTCCCCCTGCTGATTACCTGGATCAGGTGTGTTCAGCCAATCAGAAGCTGTAAGTGCAGGGATGGTTAGAAAACAAGCAGGGCTGCAGAAACATTCATCTTGCATCTTGACGACTGCATTGCCGAACTAACACAACTGCCAACCTGCACATTAACACCTCTCCAGGTGATCCAAAATGCAGCAGCATATCTCATGTTTTGATCAGCATAAATGGGCACATTTCTCATCTCCCCTCTTTGCTTCCAGCGGTACAAAGCTCTGACATTCACCTAAAGTGGTCAAGTCAACTGACACTTATACCCAAACACACTTATCCAGGTCTACAATCCCTCTTGTCCATTGCGCCTGGTGGTCCACTCAACAAAAGACCCCAAGCAAAGGTCTTCCGCTCAGTGGTCCTGATGGTGGAACAAACTACCCACCTTCAGCTTAAGGCAGAACTCTTACACAACTTCTGGAGCTAAATGCAAATGGATGATGGATTGATACCTGAATCACCCCAGTAAAAAGAAAACTTTAACCTAAACTTTAACTTTAACGTCACAGATCATATGAAATTGGAATCAAATCTGTGACAATTACAGGAAGTCGCCCTCAGTCCTGGGATCCACTTCCCAGCGATTTCTTAGTCTCTGATGTCTTTCCATTCCTTGGCTGAGATGCTGGTACCAGTCTAGTAGATGCTTCGTCAGTTTTCTGAAGGAGCATCTACCGGGGTGGGAGAGGGAGGGCGGTGGAGCAGGCGAAATTGCTCCTCTACCTGACTCTCAATCCACAGCTGTCGTGCACATTGGTTGCGACTGGTGTCCCTCTTCTCCACCATGGCCTGGACAGTTTGACAGAAGAATGCTTTTTCCTCCTGAGGGTGGCAACGTCATCTTGAAAAAGGGAGATATACGTAAAAGGCTCATTCTAAACTAAAGAAACTGTTATGTCTCTTACTTTCAGGTGATTACACACTAATAAATACATCACAGTGAATACTTTCTTCCATTTCTGCAACTAGATCCCTCTAAACCTTACACACTGCACCTTTAAGAATAGCACTAGACCAGTAACCGCCCTGTGAATCAGAAGCATCTTTTATTTCCACTGGTGCCAGGTTTTGGAAGTGGCTCCTGTTTCACATCCAGATGTTAAAAAGTCCCTTTTGTCCTTCTTGTATCTTGGTGTTTTGCAAAGTGTGTTTCTTAATAGCTTGTGGTGATGTAATTTTGGATAATTTAGACATGCTCTTTTTTTCGTAACTGTCTGCAACCCATAAATAAACATCAAATCATATAACACTGATTACGAAAAACTGCTTTGTGATGATGTTTGGAAAAGAGCAACTCAACCAATTTAAAACAATCAAAAGTTATGGACAAAATAAAAGTTTCTGTGTCGTTTTTTTTTTCAGGTAACTACTCTCAGTGATTGCTGCACTTTATCTTGAATGAGTTGTTTTGAAATGTTGATCAGTGACCATGAAATGAATGTGGTGTTTTGAAATGAAACACTTTTTACATTTCCTCATTTGACTTGTTCTGCGTTTTTAACCCTCAGGCTTATTTCCACGTGAATTGCATCACATTATGATTCCTCACGATGTTCTCTACGCTGCACTTTGCCAGATAATTAATCACTTCTTTAATAATAAAAGAAACGTGTTTAGTGGTAAAATTAATTTAAAGTGGTCCCTGAATTTTGTAGGTTTGGAGTAAGCAGTCTGAATATGACACTTTTTCTCTCTTTTGGCTTGGATCTGTTTTCACATGTGATAACACTTTCTGAAAAAAGAGAAGAAGGGGGCTCCTCGACTTAAGATCAAAGTACAAATATCACAGTTTTTTTCAGCTGTGATGTAAAATTAGATTAATTTTCCCAAAGACAAAATCATAAAACAACAATAAATAGAGTCACAGGGGAGCAACAGACTTCCCCACAGTGTGCAGCAGGAGTTTCGGCTGGGTTGTTCCTGATATAAGTGGGCATATTTATGGCCACAGGAAGACTTCCACAAGCCGGCCAATCAGAACACAGTGGGCTGGGCCACAGGAGCTCTGAACATTATCTATGGGAGCTTAAAGGAGCCTTTTTTCAGTCTCGAGGCCAGAGGAGCTGTTGCATAGAAAGACATTACAACAATTCAAAAATCATAATCTTGGATCAGTAGAGCCCCAGAATAAAATACGAACCCTAAATTTTTGCCTTCTTGCAGAAGGTTAGATGAGAAGATTGACACCACTCCGAAACTCCTGTGTAGTAATTATGAAGCTACAGTCAGCTGCCATTTGAGTTTAGCTTAGCAAAAAAAAAAAAATTTAAACTGAGAAACAAAACAAAAAAGTAAAGACCTGTCTATTAGCATGTCTAAAGCTCACTAGCTGAAATGTTATACAGATATAAATGTTGTATCTGGTTTGGAAACGTCACGGTGGAGACAAAATTCCAGAAAGTTGCTGCTTCCAGGGTGCTTAACCCCTGGCATGACCTCAGTAAATCATTTTTACATTTTGGTTTTTAGAGATCATAAAAACAACACAAACCTGATGAAGACCTGACTGGGATCTGTCATTTTAAATATGCTTTGTGGCTTAGAGCGTCTGGGTGTTACATGTATTAAAAATGTCCATCAAATGATCCTTGGTCGTCTGTTTGACAATGAAGTGTTTTGATGTCAAAGTACATAATATAATGCACCTTGTATGTTACCATAAATTATCATTGTGTGTTTAAGCTAATTTAGAAACAAGTGAGCAAACCTAAAACTGAACCAGAACCATCTACCAGCTATCAAACAGTGCCAAATTATGTTCTAGCAACAGCCTGTCTCCATCTTTCTATCTGTCTTTTTGAAAGATAGATAGATAGATAGATAGATAGACAGACAGACAGACAGATAGATAGATAGATAGATAGATAGATAGACAGACAGACAGACAGACAGACAGATAGATAGACAGACAGACAGACAGACAGACAGACAGACAGACAGACAGACAGACAGACAGACAGATAGATAGACAGACAGACAGACAGACAGACAGACAGACAGATAGATAGATAGATAGATAGATGCAGGTACTACTTTTTGTGTTTGTGTTTTCAGTCTATTCAAAGTCACCATTAGATTTTACCTGTGAGGTGCATTAAGTTAGACACAACTAACAAAGCTCAGACAGGAAGTGAAATGACTTTTACCTTCAAAATAAAAGCACTTAAGTTAGGAAACGAAAATGGGAACTATGGCAATAGCAGTTAGTGAATGATTAGAGGGGGCATTTAATCATTGATTGATTAGTGTATTGTATAAAATGGTCAAAAATACAAAGTTATGTTCAGTATAATAGAAAACTGGGAAAACTTGCAAATATCCACATTTGAGAAGTTGTTTTTTAATTTAAAAGACTTCATTGGTTAATAAGGTCGTTGCCAGTTAACAATAGCTTTGTAGCTCTGGTTGATTTCTGTGTCTGTGTAAATATACTGATATTGTCTCGGAGATTAATGCGTGTCAGACACATTTTTCCTGCTTTGAAGATGTTAATCCATCCACAGAGTTTGACTTTTACTGTGAAAATAAAGCCCCCGGACGCAGACGTGTCAGGTTTTGTCTGACTTGTCGCTGGTTGCTGCTGCGCAGACAGCTACACTCAGACACGCTCTCACTGACTTTGGATATTCTGGGGGTTTGAAGAGAAGCCTGGAGAGAGAAAAGAAGGCAAAAGATCCGCACAACAGAGATTTAAATCGGGTTCTAACGGCCGAATGGCGGACCGGGACCCGCTGTCGATTCCTGCGGAGGTTCGGGCCAAACTGGCCGAGCTGGAGCTGGAGTTGTCGGAGGGTGAGTAGTTGAATTTCACCGCGGAGCTCAGGCGGCTCTGCCGGGCTCCTGCTCCTGCTGCTGCTGCTGCTGCTGCTGCTGCTGCTTTTAGGGGTGTTTGGGTCGCTGCTGGCTGGTCCCTGCTGCGAGGAGAAACCGGTCCAGGTTTTGTGTTGTCAGGAGGAAAAGTGTTAAGCTCCAGCTGCCACAAGTTCAAGTCCATATTTATCAAACACACACACACACACACACACACACACACACACACACACTGCTGCTTTGGTTTATCTGGAGGTGGTTTGGATGCAGGGGATGTGGTGTTCTGGTGCTGTGGCACTGAAGAAGAAACATACTTCTGAAGGACTATAGTGTTCTTATGATATTCTCATGATGCATTACGCACAAATATACGATTTAAACCGTATCATAAAGTGCACTTAATCTGCCCAACTCAGCTGTCCAATAACATTATAAACGCATCATAAAGAGAAAGAAGATTGTCATCACTGAGCAGCAGGTTTGAATATAATAAGAGAAAATGCAATAAACCACCTTATTAACGCTAAAAGCGTTATGATGCACTGAACAGAGGTGTTGTAGTGATGCTGTCAGGGCTGCAGCTGTTGATTATTTTCACTCTTGATGGTGAACTGATTAATCCATATTCTAAAAAGTGTCACTAACAAGTGTCCAGAGCCTGATTTAAGCTCTTGAATGACTTTTTAAACTAGATGCACCGAAATCTGTCATTGTTTTTTTTTTTTTTATAAATAATCAATTTACCATTTATGCTTAAGTGTCATGAAATTGTGCAAAAATGTTCATATGTCTTATTTTTTCCCCAACAAACAGTCCAAACCTCCAATATTCTCAGTTTATGATGATACAGAGACAAACAACATTAGATTTTTTTTGGTGATTAATTGCTTATTTAAGTTGTTGGTGTAGATTATTTGACTGATCTTTCTATTATTTTTAATTGTCATATCAGATAAACACTGCCATGAAGTTCCCTCTAAAGTCTTTACTGAGCTCCAGAGGGACATTAAAGCTCCCAGTGGGAATATCATAGGAATGCTGTAGTGATTGGTCTTTGAGTTTGTCAATACGAAGTTGTTGTGGGAGAGTTTTTTTTCTCACTTTCATATTGGAAATTCCCGTCCAGCAGAGCCCTGCATGCTGCTTAGATTATGTGCGCAGAGCGTGCAGCTGTTGCCAGACACAGTTTTCACATGACACGCTGCAGCCAGGCAACTTCTTTCAGGAGGATGAAGGATTTCCATTATATTCCAGCTTTTCTTTCCACAACAGCAGATCACATATTGACTTCTTTTGCAAGATGCTGAAATGCAGGCTTGGTATTGATTTTCTCATTAGCTCCCTCCTCCTCCTTCTCTTCTTCTTTTGCAGATTGATATGTCACATTGCTGCAGACTCACTCTCAGCCTGGAGAGTATCATAGTGTCATATTTCAGCTGCCTGTGAGCAGTGTTTTCCCTGTTTCTCATGGAGTCTGGAGGCTTTGCCGGGCTCAGCCATGTATGGAGAAAGAAAGAATAAGGCACAGAGGGAGCGAGAGGAAGTGATTTTTAACAGCCGACTGCAAACGCGCACGTTGCATTTTAATGTTTCCAGTGCTGCTGCTGCAAAGGCAGGTTTGCAGATGCAACTGAGAGAAATGCAGAGATGTAGAGAAGAGGGGAAGGATGGGAAGAAGGTGACACACATTCTTATCATTCTTTCTTTTTTATATAAACTGCCAGCTCAGAGTAGCTCCAATGTAAACAAGTTTGTCTGAGGGAAAATGGGGTCAGATGCCCCATTGTATTATTTACATGCTTAGCTGACGCTGTAAATGCACGGTGGCAGCCAATGCAACGTTTCCCGGCATCCTGCAGACTTTGACCTAATTTTGCAATTTCCAAGCATCATCCCTCCCTTGTCTGGAGCCCCCTCGCCACAGGGAAAACAGTGGCAGAAAATGGCATTATCAGCAGTCAGGTGTCACTACAGCTTCACAAGGGCCACGTGTCCCACTCAAGAGGCTTTGAGCAAGACAGTAACCCTCTATTTCATGCTGAATCATCGTCAGGAGGTGGAAAACATCCTCCTCACAGGGCTGCACGTGTCGGCTCCTTTGAGGCAGTCGGATTTGAAATTGTGGGTTTATTTCACAGGGAGAGGGGTGATGGGACAGGATGTGTCAGCCACGTCTCCAAACAGAAATGAAATCTCCTTTGGCGCATGAGAGGAGGGGGTGAACAATAAACTGGATACCTCAGGGCATTCCAAGAGTTATTTTAAGATCAAATGTTTATGTAAAGTAACTTAATTCCTCTTTAAAGCTACAGAACAGCTCCACTGAAGCAGGTGGGGGTTAACTGCCTTGCTAAAGAGCGTGGCTTGGGATTTGAAACCAGCACATCTTTCATTCAAAAGCTCAACTTTTTCTTGATGATCTCTGTTTCTCTCAGCTTACAGACTTACTACATTTCCCACAATGCATTCCAACAACCCTCAGAGCACAGATGTGACCTTGAGAGTCAAATTTGTATCATCCAGCTGTTGCTCACACGTGTGTAGGTCAAGACAGCGATGCCAGAAGAAAAGAGCAAAGTGTCAGCTCTGCCTTCTTGTTGAGACGCCTACTGGTCTCATAGCTGCATTGCATTCTGGGATATTTGTTGCTTTCTGTGGCTTTGTAAATAGATCTTTCAGTCTTTTGTTGATTGACAGAACATTGAACATTATGTTGGACATATACTTGAGGCCATATCATTTGAATCACTGTCTAAGCTGGTGATGGCTTCTAAACCTACAACGTGCACCCATGGTCCTCTACCAGCAACACTGTGTAAAGATTTTTGGACAATCTTTGGGCCCACCGTGCTGAATATTGTTAATTTATTGCTTTCAACTGGCAATGTCCCAGCTAGCTTTAAAGCTGCTGTGGTTAAACCTTTATTGAAGAAACTACACCTTGACTCTGAGCCACTGAATAATTATCAACCAGTCTTTAATCTCCAGTTCTTTTCCAAAGTTCTGGAAAGGATTGTAGTTAAACAGCTTTCAACTCACATATCTAACGGCAATCTTTTTGAACCTTTACAGTCTGCTGTCAGGTCCTTTCATTCCACTGAAACTGCATTTACCAAAGAGGTAAATAATCTTTTGCTAAATATGGATTCCAATTTCACATTTCTGCTTCTCTTTCTGGACATTAGTGCAGCTTTTGACACCATAGATCCTTGTATACTTCTAGGTCGACTTGAAAAGAGATTTGGTGTCTCTGGATTGGCTCTTGCTTGGCTAAAATCCTACTTATCTGAAATAACACAATTTGTTTCTTACAATAATAGCAGGTCAACATTTGCTGATGTGAAAACGGAGTACCCCAGGGCTCAGTTCTTGGCCCTCTCCTCTTTTTATATTTCACCCATAGACTGAATTATACACAGTTATAGAGTTAATTTCGACTGTTATGCAGAAGATACACAGCTGTACGCTTCTATAAGTGCTAATGACCCTTCTGAGATTACTAAATTGGAGTCCTGCTTGTCTGCTTTGAAAAGCTGGATGTCACGTAATTTTCTGCTTCTAAATTCAGATAAAACTGAGATGCTGGTCATTGGCCCATCGGGATTTGTGTGTTGTTCAGCCTTAACCTTAACTCTTGACAACTGTGTGATTTCTCAGAGCTTAACAGCCAAAAATCTCTGAGTCACATTTGATCCTTGCCTCTGTTTTGAACAGCACATTAAAGGTATCGTTTGTTGCAGGTTCCCAGGTGTTGTTCTCTGTGGCTGGACGTCACGATGATTAATACAAAATAGCACGTTGACCTCAACCTCAAACCACATCTTAACTCCTAAACAGCCCTTTGAAGACATGAGGACCGGGGAAAATGTCCCCACTTTTTAAGATGGCCTCACCCTCAAGGCCTCAAACTGAAATCGATCCTCACAAAGATGGAAGAACATACACTGCTGCACAGATCCTCTGCTCCCTTCTGTCTCTCCCTCAGTGTGCAGCTCTGCAGCTGCAGACTGACAGACAGGTTGTCCTCAACTAATCTGGCTGCTGGCTGAATATTAAGCTCTGCAGTACAGCCCAGATAACAAGCTGTCCACCTCAATGTCCCGCAGATCACACACACACACACACACACACACACACACACGCAGTGAAACACACCCCAGGCTGTCCCCATCTGACCTGCAGTGTCTGTGCATTGTTGTACCTGGTGCATCTTTCCATAAACCACCCTGTCAGTCATCAGTGCAGGTGATATTCACTGGTGGATTTAATAATTGATTTTCTGATTAATTCAGATTTTTATATGAATGATCCACTATTAGTTCATAAAATCCAGAGATCTGTCTTTGCAATTGTGGCTTTTCTCAGTGCTAAGTGTTACATGTGTGAAGAGTTGATTGTTTTCACTTGATTCATAGTCAGAAAAACATTGATTATGAGTGATTCAAATGTTGTGTGTCTAATTTGGTTGCAAATGTCTGGTCTCTTGCAGAGCTGGTGTAGCTGCAACCGTTGCCTCCTTCCTTGCCTCATTTGACTGTACTTCTGTGGCTCTCATCTGTAGACTGTCTCCGTACTGTTTGACATGATAATTGCATAGTTGGTAAAAGAGGTTAGTGGTGCTTTGAGTCTGTTGTGGGGACCGGTCTGAGGCATAATTAGCAAAGTACAGTTTTCTGGTCTATGTCAGTTATTTCATACCTAAGCCACGTCCATGTGACAGAAGAAATCCCTCTTTTAGGTGAGAGATCCTCATTTTGTCCTGGTTGGTTTTGTCACCAGCCGTCCTGCTCTGCTTGTCACAGTAAGCGTGAGTGAACATATGTGACTGAAGCACATCCAGTGTAGACAAAACTGGGCTATAAACCTTTTTCTGATATGTGTTGGGGGCTGATTCAAGCTGCACTAAAGCTTAAGTGAATTTATGACATTTTAAAACGGTATGTAAACATACTTATAATATAGTATAATATTTTTACTGTATGAAGATCATATAATAAAGTACAAAGTTTGTGCTAAGTTTGATTGATGTTGAAAGTGAGGACCTCTTTTTTTGTAACACTATAGATTTCCTTATTTCTTCATTCACATCTGGTCTTAATAAGATTTGTCTTTGAGGCTTCACCAGTCTGTTATTTTAGAGCTTTCACTCTTCTCTCTGTCCTTTCCTGAACGATCCCTGTGATCATGGCAGAGCAGAAACTTCTTCCACTCTGCTGTTCTACTTCCAATAATCACAGCAGAGCTCGGACCGTTTGAAAACGACAGAGTCCATGTATGATTAATCGTCCTTGTTCTGGCCCACGGATGCTGTGTTTTTGCTCCGAGAATAGCTGTAAATGTGAAGCGAAGCCTGAACAGTACCCTGGATCTGTAGGGTCGCTTCCCACAATGCATTTCACCAAACCAAGGTTGTCTCGGTTCACTTGGTTTCCAGCTGGTTTTCCAGTTTGGAGAGGCTTTTGGGAAACATATATAGCTCGTTTGCTGTCCTGGTTGTTCATTTGAGGTTGATTTCCAGAGAGCTCTGTTGCTGCTTAAGGCTTTAGAGAAAATTTTTTTTGAGAAAATAATGAATAAAATTAAACAATTGATTGTACTATACGATGAACTGTAAATAAATTGTGATGATTTGGAAATATTATTACTATGTGTTTGTACTTATTGCCTGAATAAATGAATTACATTTTGATTTTATAGAGTTTTAATCCATAAATCTATGCTGCATTTAGGTACAGTTGGAAAACTCAAACCTGAAGGATATATTTTGTGCAATAGAAATTTGCAATTCAACATATTATCTACTGTTGATTTGTAGGAGACTGAGAAGATGATCTTTGTCACCAGTACTGACTTTTTAAGTTAAGAGAATTAAGCCTTAATATATTTGGAAAATGAACTTAAAATATATTCAAGACTCAGCATAGGTTTACTGATATTTTTTTTCAGGTCCCTTTCAGCGTTACAACATTCATGTAGAATATGTACATTATTGAGGTGGTGCTCGAGTAGTGTGAGTAGTGTTTTTGTTAGAAAGAAAGAAAGTCTGATGAATAATGAAATGTCTTTGCAAACTCTGAATGAAAAGTGTTGTGTTGGTAGCTGGTGGTGAGGGTTGGGGATGCAGTGCGTGGCGACTGGCAGTAATATATCTAGTATATGTCGATTTGTGGTAAACACAAATGCATCTTCCTTGTGACAGCTCCAGCTTTGAGTTCATCAATCCAACGTTTCCTTTTGAAATGTTTTTTTGTGCATATTAATGTCCGAAAGCAAGTTTTTCTACATTTATATAAAAAGTCTGTTGAATCCGCTCACATTCATCACCTGTCATGGTTGACTTAATCTCCAAAGAGTTGAAGCAGCTATTTGCACAAGTTGCTGAGAAGCAGATAAACACTGAAAAACTCCCCTTGTCTATTTTATTTTTAATTTTCAAAGCAGATTATAGCTTTATGATGTAAACATAGATCATGGGTTGTAACTCGTGTGTGTGCTGAGAAAGACAGTCAGATAGATCTGTGAAAGACAGAACTGCGTTTTACTCTGTCTACAGTAAGTCAGAGCTGCAAGGTCAAAGGTCAGATACAGACGAGCAGTGTGGATGGATGTGTGCTGACCTCAGCTGTCAGAATGAAGGATGCTTTTCTTAATACATCCACTACCACTGGTTCTGAAAGTCTGCAGTGACTGCGCATGCACAAAAAAAATTTGCAAAAATGCAGATCATAGCTTCTTAGCATCTCAAATGTTGTCTCCAGTTTGTACAACAGTCCACATCACAGGAATATTCAGTTTATAGTCATACAAAGTAAAAAAGCTGCAAATGGTCTCAGTGGAAAGTTGGCGACTAGTGAGTGTTTGACTGAAATGATGATCAAAATAGTGCTAGATTTATTTTTTTGTTGATTTAGTAACTGATTCTGCATCTGAACATCATTTATCTGCAATCACGTGTCCTACTGTGACCTTTGCCACATGCTAGTTAGTTTGTTAGTTAGTGAAGTGATATTTAATAAGGAAAAATCTTTGAGATTAAGATCTCTTTTGAAAGAGAGATCTGAGAGCAAAATGCAACAATAAACTACAAATAAATAAATAAAAACTGTAAAATACACCTTACTCACCAAACAATCATCAAATCCAGTCAAACACGAGTTTGACTCAGTGGGTTTTACAATCTGCACGACAATGTCAATCTCTGTCCTTAGACCCTGGAATCAGATAAGGAAAAACTCCCCAAAAAACCCCTGTAATTCCTGTTTTGTAATGTTGTTCTTTAATACAGCAGAAAAGGACAAAACTGTAAATACTGTTGCCCAGTTCAGGTAAACGTCTCCTTCATTGGGATTCTTTAGAAATGAGGTGATTCATTTTTCATTTACTCTCTCCCCAACTCCTGAACTAAACTGTGGTATTTCTCATTGCTAATAAAAGGCCAAACTCACTAAACCTCCTGCTTCAAAGTTTAATGTATTCAGCCAGTGACATTTCACTGAGTAAGTTACAAGTTATGGGCTAAAAACTGACATCTTTTTATACATTTTCTCAGTCTACTGCCTTTTTCTTTCTTATTCTCACTGAGTCAAACTGTCAAGATTTTGACATCTGCCTAATTTAAAACCTAGACAACATTAATTTGCATCAACTGAGTTGGAGAAATACAGCAAATTATTTATTGTCAGCAGAAACTTCCACCAGAAAAATGGAAAATAAAATAATTCTTGGGTTTTGGTGTCTGCTGCCTTTGGCTGTATTTCATGAATTTGTCACAGGAAAAAAACCACAACTCCCTGCAGTAACAGTCATTCAGTCACAGTGAACGTGAAAACCTACGGAGAACAATAATTTTTATTATCAATTTATTACCAGTTACTTTCTTTATTTATCAATTGTTTGGTCTATAAAACATGGGAAACTCCATCTTAAATGCATCTTAACATCCAGCCCATACATCTTACTTTCATGTAGGACAAAGAAAACAAGAGAAATCTTAAATGAAACCTGGCACCATCATAATTCAGAGAGTTTTGCAAGATTTTTTTTAATTAAATAAGTCATTCATTGTCAAATACAGATTATTTTGTCTTTTGACTGGGGGTGTAGTCCAAGGTTTGGTTCATGCCGTGATTTTAGAGCCATGGTTCCAACCTTAAAACTCATATGGGTCGTTCGTCCAAATCCTCTCATGCGACCCATGTAGTGCATTTGTTGTGAGAGTTATTTTTGCCCTAGACGGTCAACAAATGCTGGACAACAACTGTGCAAATAAAGTGATTTGGTTGGGTTTAGGCACACAGACACCAGTCTCATGTTGCAGTTCCAGTAGACAGAGCTGCAACACAAGACTATGGACATTTGTGTTGTGGCTTCGGTCTTGGTTTCAGAACCATTAGACCCCTACTTTCGACTGATTGATTCATCGAGTAAAAAGATAGGTGTGCTCTACGGCCGTTGCTTCATCAAGGCTTTTATCGGCTTCCAGGTGGCTGTTTCCGGGCGCGGTCAGACCTTTGGATGGGAGTGTATAGCAGTACAACAAATGAGGATATAGTTATCTTTACTAATACACACTTGATGATTGCCTGTGACTCAGTGATATAAATAGAAAGCATGTCTGTGTGTTTCATCAGCGGTGACTGCTGTTTTGGGGAGAGTCCAACTCTCTGCAGAGAGAACCCGCTGAGGCTCCCAAGTCTTTAAGTTTTTCATCCTAATTTTAGCTACTGTAATTCTCACAACTCCATTAATTAAAGTTTAATTTATATTTGTTTTGTGAGCATGACTGAAAGGGAGATTCTGGCTTGTTTCCCTACCGTTGCTTGTGAGTCATCTTCCCTCTCTAAGTAGTTCAGTTTCATATGTAAAGATCAGTGAACGGCTGTCACTGCAGCATGAAAACTTGTTGGACTTGAAGAGATTTAGAACAAATGTCAGGTTGTGTCTGTTTTGCTGTCCTGCAGCCTGTGGTCAGCGTGACTTCTCCTGCAATGTAATGTCTCACCTTTAGAGCGGCAGTTGCCATAGAGATGTTATTTTCTCTCTTCCTTCCTGGGAGATTATGACCTCTGGGGATGAAGAGAGGCTTGTTCTACTTTAGTGGCTCAGAGCGTGTGTGCCACACAGCAGGGCCATAAATTCATATTTGGTGTCTTTGTTGGCTCCCTCGAGCGATATGAAGAGTGATTCAGGACTCCAGACGTGCAGTAACTTGACGTAAATCTGACCGCTGTCCTCGTTTGACTCCCGTCGGAGATATTTCTGCTGAAATTGTCACTTTATTGCCGACACGGATGTTGTTAAAAAGAGTCTGAGGTGGGCAACACTTCAGATCCAGTGAGGTGACATCAGCTTTGATGATCAGCCTCTCGAGCTGAGCTAACACCAAACTTACAGCGGTGGAGATGTGAAAACCTCCTCTGGGCCCCAGAGAAAATGTGTTGTTTTTCTTACAGGTGTTTACTTCTTTTAGAGCGGGTTTCAAAAGCCCAGGCTCATAAAACCTGTCTCACAGAAGAGGATGTAAAACTTTCCATTCGAGGAAGAAAAACAAAATTAAAGTTATGTTTTCTTTAAGAAACCGCTGTATCGATTCCCGGCAGCGCCGACGCCGTCTTCATCCACAAACACATCGTCTTTGCTGCAGCTCTTTTCCTCGTCCCTGAGTGGCTGATGCTTCTTCTTTATTAAACACTTTCCTGGTGCTGAACAAGACCACTGAGAGAGTAACTTATGTTTATATACCTGAGGTGATCTAACTAACAGAAGCACTATACAGTAGCCTTCCACACTTTAATTACCAATCTGGTTTTGTTTTGCAAATACCATAACAGGCATTTTACTGCATTAGAAGAGTTTCCGCCTTTTTTAGGAATTCACAACTTTAACTATTTAATTACATGCAGACATAAACTGCTGTGAATCTCATGATGTACAGTCAGTAGGACTGTACACAAGGTTTATTAAGTACACCTGGGCGAGTCTTTCCACTCACACTTACACTGCAAAAATAGATATTTTATGGTTGTGTTTAGGCACTCTCAGTGCTTGGTTAAGGTTAGGGAAGGATTGTGGTTAAGCTTCACAGAGAAAGATTTAACACTTCACTCCACACACAACATATTTCATAACCTTTAACCCTATCAACCACAACCTGGGCGACACGTTTTTTAAAACATTTTAAAATTACCGTAACTTTCATTACGGTTCATTACGGTAATCCAAAGGACGCGTTCACAGCAGCCCCAGGAAGACAAAGGTTGGTTGGCTTAAGCTCATACACTTGTCAGCGTTGTCAGTGTTTTATAGTTCAGAGTTCATATTGAACCTTCTACACTTTTTATACATCTACATTCTGAGTTATTCAGTAATAACATGTAAAATTTAAATTCAGTTGTTTGTGGTTGTCTGTTATTAAACCCTGTTATGACACTTACAGCATACAATACACCAAAATAACTACTGTTGAAAGAAGTAGTAGTCCTGAAAAGGGGACACAAGCACATACTCACGGCAGATTGAGACACTTTTACAGCTACAACAACAAAATAATTTCAGGCAGTCTGGTACAATTCTGGGGTTTAAACGATTAAACAAAACAAAATCACAGTCTTTCTCTAACCTTAACATAACTGTTTTAGACGTAGCTACACATGGGACGCTGGAGTCAAGCTTAGGTCTGTGGTGTAACAGTTCAACTCACTTTCCGTTAATAGATGTGTCGCTTCATTCATTCAAAAAGCACGTCTCATCAGAACGTAATCCACCCACAAGAACATAATCATTTTTTCAAAGTTTGCAGTTTGCATAAGAACAACATTTCTATGAGACAGAGTTTTTATACTCGTAAACTTAAGGAGAGTTAAGTCAGCGGCTTGGAGAAAGCTTTAGTGGAGCAGTTACACAATTAGCATTAATTAGATACAGGTGATGTAATCAGCCAGTGGTGGTATCATCAAAGAAATTGAGGTGAGCACGAGCTAGAAATGAGATGCTGCTGATGTTACCTGCATGTTGTCAGAATTGTTTTATGCTAAGAAAACATAAAATCAGACCTACAGATTTGTTTTCAGTATTTTGCTGAGCGGAAACTGGATCCAAAATGGAACCAGCTGTCAGAACCCAACTCTAGTTTTTAGCAATAAATCCTGTTTTGTGATTGTGATAATGTAAAATTTTTGTTGCAGCTGTTTAGGAGATGTGTTTCTTTTATTTAGCCTCATTGATTCAAATGGGATGATTAAAGTAATAGAAACACTCGGTGTTATGCAATGCTATGCAAACTGCGTCCTCCAAAACGATCATCTGCGTATATGTTGAGGGCGTCGTTGCCCTGATAAGCTTCAGCTGATGCAAAAATAAACACATCAACAGTCAGTGGATTAATAAAGCTTAAAAACGGAGAATTTGAGTGTAATTACATCGTGAGGTTGAGATATAAGCAGCGTGGAAAAACTCACAGGACTCCACGCTGCCTCCAATCCAAGCATTCAGTCCGTTTGTCATCAGCTGTCATCCCTTCTGAGAGCCGCGTAGCTTCTCGCTGGAGGCAGCCGCATAAATATTCATCTGCCCTCTCAGACAGCCTCGCACCACAACAAATCTAAGGGCTGGAAATGTCATTGGGTCGAACAGGCGTAGGTTGTCACTTGACAGCAGGCAGACAGGAGACAGGTTGGCATCCAGTCACAAGAGTACGGCTGCAAGTGTGGAAGAAACTCCCAGTGAAAAATAGATGTAGGTGTGGCTGCATCACTATCAGGTAATTTGTTTGTTTGTTAGTGAAGAGGTAGAATAAACGGTTTAACTGATCCATCAGCAGTTCAGGCTACTGCTGACGTGTTCACTTGTTTTAAGAAAATTCATCTTTACCCCAACCTGAAAAAAAGCACTTAACCTTTCAGCAACGCTCTTCTCAGCCAGACTAAGATTAGACATGAAGCCAGTGTGTTTATCCTTCCCCACTTCATGATCTGAACGGAGATGGCATTTGTGCTTGCTCAGGCGTTTTGGACAACCCCTTCGGTTTAATGGGCTTCGGCTGCTCCATCTGCCATTAGAGCAATCAGAAGACCCCCCAATCAGCATTTTCATTTGCTCAGGCTCCGTGTCTGATCAATGTCAGACTTCAGAGCTCTGTTTTAAAGCAGCGTCTGATGCAAAAGCTCCTCAATCACCTAATTGGCTTCAGCAAGTGAGCGCTGATCGTAAAAAAAATAAAATACATTTTCTCCCAGAATCAACAGCTGAGTTTATTCCCAGACTGCGGTGAGTGTACGAGTTGTGTTGTGGCACGACTGGAGCTGAGTTCATGCCTGTTTTTTTTTGGCAGCTAATTTTTTATGTAGGGATTCTTGGTAAAATGTCATATTGTGTGTATATATATTTTATTGTGCCAAACTAATGGTGAGTAGAAAAGCAGTTCTTTCACTTGCTTGATAAAAATTTGATGTCCTAAATGAAATATAGGCCAACAAATATCTGAATAATTAATGAGTTTTGCTTTTAAAGAAACAAACATTTGTCATGCTTATTGTGATATGCAGCCAGTAAGATCTATTGCAGATCCAATAGTCTGGTTAAACTGATTTTAGAATAGGTTTACACTACTTTACATCTAGCTTTAATCACTGGATTTTTCATTGTTAGGTCACATGATGCATGAAGTCACTAATCATGGAGACAATCTACTCTGCTGCTGCTGTGACAGCTTGAAGTAACATAACTGCTGCTGTCGGGGAAAAACATTTCCAATGACCGTATGCAGCCCTGCAACTGTTGCCATGTTGCCGCTCAGGGAGGCGATGTCATCGCTGGAGCGGGCAGGAGGGGGAGGGAGGGAGGGAGGGAGGCAGATTTGGGGAGGTGGCAGACGGGGGGAGTACGGTGGTGTTTCTGCCAGATTGCATCATTAAGCCGTTCAAACAGACACTTTCAGCCTTCTCTTGCCCGTTTTCTTCCCTCTTAGCTGCTTCCCTCCTGTCATTGTAGCTGTTGCTCAGAAAGTGAATTCTCAGGGGGGCGAAGGCAACAAGAAAAAGCAAAGCAACAACTCCCCTGCCCACTCGCTGGGAAAATAAATGAAACTGATAGGAAAACACACTCCCCTTTTTTCTTTTCTTGTCAAACACGCCACAAATATTTGCCTCAGATGATGTGATTCCTCGGCCCGCTGCTCTCCATCCTGCTTATGTTTGTCACAGATAGTTTACGGTTTTAGCTTCAAGTCTGTGACCCCCTGATCCCACTAACCTAGACCAGCCAGGATGCTGTGATGAGTATTTTCCTCTCCATGTTGCTGCTGGTCGGTAATTACCACCAGCAAACTGGTAAAGTTTGGGTTTAAAGTCGGGTCCAAAACTTCCTTACTCATCATATTTTAACCAACTGTTGTGTCTGGAACTCCTTGGAGAACAATACACACATTAATGATGCCGAGGGTGATGGAGTTCCTCCACCAGACGGTGGGAGGGGTGAGGGGTTGCTGCTGAAGCTAAGTCAGGCTCTTGGGTTTTTGTCTGCACAGACAGTTTTCTGCCTGTGTCGGACAATAAAGCCGTTTAATCTCTTTAAATAGTACAGCATTGTGTGATTGACTGCAGAGGAATGAGATGGAGCTCCTGTGTGATTGATGTGGTCCACTCGGGGTCGGCAGATTCCAGTTTAGTTTTCGGCCTTGGCAGCAGCAGCAATATTAAACTTTGTCTCGTTTAAGTCCACTTGTTATTTATGCATCTTTGAGCGTTACGTGTCCTTGTTGGGCTTCCTTTGATGCCATTGGTGCCGTTTACTTTTTTGCACCTCAGAGGTTTGTTTTGCACCTGCAGACTCTGTCCTGCTGGTCGTTTTAATGATTTCTGTAACTAAATGAAACCAAATTGAAACCACATCCTCCCCTTGTAGCATCACCGGGTCAATGGAGGCTTTGTTTTTGACATTTCTTTCCCCTCTTGGTTTAAACGCTCATCTTTTCAAGTGAACACTGAAGCTTTGTCGAACAGTTTCTGTGTGTCCTGTGGACTGTCTTCATCCTGTTCCTCTCACTGTGTGGAAACACACTCTCTTCATCAAACACTGCTTCCCTGTGACTCACCCGCTCTCAGCTGACATTCTTTGCAGAGTAGCTAATGTAATAACAACAACAACAAAAAAAAGTGAAAACACGTTTGGTCATAGCAGGAGAGCTTGTTCATCTCATCAGTCATCAATGTGTTTTGTTTCTTTGTGTCCTTGAGCAAGATACTGACGAACTTTCTGCTCTCTTAAAGCAAACAGATTCTAAAACCATGAGTCAAATGGATGTAATGTAAAACACCTACACTTAAATATGTGATAAGGACCAAGTAAGCAGGTATGTGGTACGGCTTGTGCAACATAAATATATGACACCCTTTTGCAGTCACTGTATCTCTGCTTTTACAAGGTCTCCCCAATCAACTGACATCTGAGCTGTATTACTCCGTTTAACTGACACTGTACTTTTCCATTATTGGAAGCTAAACCTTGACACCAGTCACTCACTTTTAGCTTAATCCTCCATTACTGACAAGGAACCCCATGCAGGCATAGTGAGCATGTGCAAACTCCACTCAGAAAGGCACCCAGCCAGCAAAGCGATGGCGCTAACCTCCACACCACTGTGCCGCCATGTCTGAGAGATTTCAGTTCAAAATTTTAAAATTATTGGTCCGAACATAAGTTTCAAAGCTGGAATGCAAATTTACTAGGCTTGACAGAGTTGTAGTATCATGAGCAAATGATTTGTGGTTTTGGCCATCATAAAGTCTATAATTAGCTACTAAATGTTCCACTTTGGTGCTGGGCAGGTAGTGTACAGCTGTGAAAGCAACGAACGTCAGCCAAAACAGTAAAGATATGCACCGTAAAGCCAAAACAATGAGTCAAAAGATGATAAATGCTTCTTTGCATTTTGTGCCAATTTCTCTCTGTTCCTCACCACAAACAACCCCTTTCAGATCAATCATTCTAGTCCTCCTATCAGTTGTTATAATGAAATACTCTTTAGTGAAGAAAGGTACTCCTTCTACGCTTACAAGCAAAATGAGCAGTATATTAATTTTGAAGGCCTATCAACTGACAGGACTTCATCCTGCATGACTTGAAATTTGATGTTGACCTGTACTGGAAGACTTTAAAAACAGCCCTGGTCACTGATATTGACCATAACCCTTATCATAAAGCCCCAGTGCAGACATATATTCTGGTTGTAAGAGCTAATAGCTTGTAAAGTCCTAATTTATTGCTCCTTTAATGCATCGACAAGCCCATAGGACAGAGGTCTGAGTTACCTGCTGCCACAGTGCAAAGATCAAGCTAAACCATCAGTCCCAAAGATGGCAATTGACGCGCTGAAATAGACTCTGTTCTGTGGGTCACAGTTGGAGGCAGTCTGGTCAGTTCAGAGAGAACAAGAGATGAATTCCATCTGTGTCACTACATAAAAAAACTCCTTGTTCTTAGCCTAATAATCTGCCTGAAATTATCCTTAAAGACATTCTCCAAACTTTGGAGATTAGGCCGTTGTTGGCTTTAAGAGACACAAGAAGAAAAAAGGAGAAGAGGACGGATAAGGGAAGCATTGTGCTGTGAACGTTAACAGTGCCACGGCCTGCTGGAGCTGAAGCTCGGCCAGTTGGAGTTTTGGCTGCTTGTTTGTCTCTCGGTATGTCGTGTGATCAACTTTTGAGTAACGCTGATCCAGAGAGCCTGCCAGGAAAAGCTGCCTGGACATCATTTGTAGCACTATGTGGATAATGTTTCACTGAGCACCTTCCAAAGCGAGATCACACTCACACTGTGCATAAAAAGACTGTTGTATTAGGTCATGCAGTGGTGGATTCAGGCTTAAAATCTGCAAAAATAGTAGAAAGTGTACAGTAGAATAGTTATTTCCAGAGCCGCATGAATTGTCTCAAAAGCTGAGAGGCTAATCCCGCAACAGTTGGAGTGATCTGCACAGCAACTGTCATGGAAAGTTTGAGAGCGGTTACGACACATGCCACCATATTGGAAGAGTGACAAGAAGATGAATGTAACACCATCACCTCTCCCTCTTTGAACTTCTAATGCTTAGACATTGACCAAACACACTGACAAGGTGGTGCAGTAGACCACACTCGTAGCACAAACTGATTATGCTTTCATACTCATTCGGTAAACTAGAGAAGCACAGCATGAACAGAGCGAAATGCTGCAGTTGATTAACAGGAATCTCTTAACTGTACATTCCCCTGCATGAGCCGTGGCTTCAGTAATCCTCTTAAAGCTGGTGGCATTATAGCTGCCCAAAACGAGTCCAGCCTTCAACTCCTCCTGGGGACAAGACACTGGGCTTGAACCTGTATCTGAACGCACCAAAATGAGAGAGACTTTGGCAGCCTCTTCCCAAAAGGAGGAATCTCTGGAGAACCTCCGCCTCCTTCTTTGTATACAGATCGTGTCACTTCCCCTTTTATCGATGGTCTCCAACCCTGGACCTGACTGTTGGGAACCTGGAGTGCAGCCAAGTGTGGCTCGGCAGGGAGCTGGAGGTTTACAGTACTCCAGATGGTGTCTTTTACATATGTAAATAAAATGGCCTCTGCACATGACAAATATAACCCCTCCTCCCTCACTGAGCGGTGAGTTCCCTCTGCCAGGTGCAGATCATACTCAACTGTTGGGAATGCGCCCTCTACTCTCCTCCTACACTGCGGTGTTATGTTGCTCAGTGGCACTTACACTAACAGAGCGAGAGGTTCAATTCCATGTAGTGCCTGAATGGCATTTGAATGGGATAATATTATTGGCTTAGAATAGATAAATTGATGTTGGTGATGACATTGGCAGATACCACTGCTAAAATAAGATGCAGAGCTTTTACTTGATTACAAATTTTCTGTGCGATTCAATAAATAGATTAGGTTAGGCCACGCAAATGTTTCAGTCAAGGCTTTGTTGTAATAAAAGCACTTCATGTTATCTCTGTAAACAGAAAAGCTGTGTTGTGTGTGATTGTTGTAAGCATTCTGTTATAATCAGGGGAGTCACTGAATGATAAAGGGTCAGATATGCTTCCTGCAGAGGACCACAACACAGTGGTCCATTTGTAATTATCAGTGTGTTCGTAATCGGTAAAACCCTGCTCTCGACCGCATTGTTACTCTTCAACACTGTCGTTGGCGCTTTGGAAAGAGTAGAGTAATGTAGGTAATGTAGGTTTGTAGCTTTGCACAAGGTTTTGCACCATCCTTTGCATGAAGTGGGCCTAACTATCTTACACTAAGTTGCATTACAGCAAATGGCTATTGGTCTGATATGAAATATTTTTTTATAATCCTGAATTAGCCAGGAACGGTGGCACATTAGGTAGTGCAGTTGGCAGTTGCTAACTGTCTAAGAACCCAGTGTTGGTGGTTTGCGTCCCCGAATGGGAGCAGACGAAATAAACTTATTTTTTTATTATCCCGATTAAATAAGTCTTTGTAAAGTGAAAGTTGAATTTGTAGTGCAAAAGCCAGATATCTGTGACAGCTCCGTGTAGCTGTGAAGCTGTTTTAGCCTCTTTTACAGTAGTTTTGGTTCTCTGGTTTAGGCTCTCTGTCTCTCCAACAACCTATTATAAACCCACAACTATTTTCAGAAAACCCAACTAGTTGGTGAGGAAAATGGGACGTCAGATATTTTCCTCAGGAGTTGGTAGAGACCAAACCAGAGCCAGAAGGAGAACAACTATTGGACTGGACATCAGGTGGACATGTGTGTGTGCTGTCAGTCTGCTGTCTGTAACAACTTGATTAGCTCATTGGTTTCCCCCCCCCCCACCACCAAAAAAGTTCAGTACAGATTTAAAAGTATTTCCCAATCGGCTTTCTGCACCAGTGTTTAAAACCTCATAATGTTACTCTCGCATGATTATGTTGGATTTTGTGTCCGAGATCAGATCAGGCAGATGATAGATGATGGAAAATTGCGGCTCAGAGTTCACCACATAAATGTAAAGCAACAAAATGCATCACAGCCAGAAATAATTGGTTTTTATTTTATTTCAATTTATTTCAAACAACAAATATATTTAATGGGCTCCGTTTTTGCCAACATTGCTGGAAGCCTTTAGCACTTAGACAAAGTTGTATTTTGTTGCTATGTGTTGATGTCATGCATCAATGGCTTGCAGCGGTTTCTTTCCTCTCCTTCTCCTCTTTGTGCAATTTTCATTTCAGGGTTGTAATTTTGAAATCTCATGTGTAAAAGAAAAATGAAAAAGGCACTGACACATTTTTGCTGTTGATGGTTTTTGAGCAGAGAATGGGCCTAATTTGCATTTTTATGCTGTTGGCCGGTCTCCATGACCAGGGGGCGGATTTATCTTGGTGTAATCAACCTCGATGTGAACAAAGAAAAGGCGTCTCTGGATGATTATGGAGTCATGAAAATGACTCTGCACTAACTGCTCATATGGAAAAGCTGCTAGTTTACAATTCATCTTAAACCTTGTACGAACAGTAGCAGTTTTGTATTAGGAAGGTTTGGGGGGACGGGTGGAAAAATATCTTTTAAAGAAAAGTAAATTAATATAAAGCACAAAAGAAGAACTGGGTATTAAAACACTCCACACATTAAACCCTCATTAGAAATGTTACAAAATAAAATTAGTGATTTGATTTGAAGACTGATGGAAAAGTGCCACAAACTCTTGCACAAATACACAACTTTTCATAACTAAATCTGCTGTGTCGACTACTGTCACAACATAAGAAAACTGCACTGATGTTAAATTCACTTCAAATTTCATTTGAGCAGATAAAATTTAAACCTCATGAGGTTTATGAGATGTAAATGCAAAAGATGAGTCAGCATTTGAAGACACAACACTTTCTTTCTTGATCTTATGAGTGTTAATGTGGTTTTCTGCATTTGTTTTCATATTGATATACTCTCTCTTCCTATTGTCTTCCCTGTTTTCTCTGTCTTTTTATCTATGTAAATTAAGTTTGCTTGTTACCATGGAGATGTAAAAGGGAGCCTGTGAATTTGTTGACTTTGCCTCTAAACTTTCATTTGCTGCTTGGTTAATGCTATTTGTTGTAATTTAATGTATTATTTTGTGTCTGATATTGTGAATATTTGCTATTTTCTGCTGGATGGTTTCAATTGTACAGAAGCTCATCTATGCCCGGTAAAAAGTAAAAATAGTGACAAAAAAATGTATTGTTGGTTAAAAATATGAGCTTGTAAGACAATTGGAAACTTCTAAGTACGAAATAATTAATAAGGAAGGTCTAAATTTTTTCTCAGGCCTAAGGCTGATTATTTCCATTAATAATTATTAAGTATGTTTATTTTTTCTTTTAAATATTAGTTGGTAGTTAGAAACAAATCCCATCAGTATCATTTTCAAAATATCAGAGTAATCTTCTCCACCTTGCTTGTTTTACTGACCAACTCTTCAAAATCCAGATATATTTCTTTTAAAGTTATATAAAAAGGAGAACAGCTGGTGTTCATATTTCATATTTCAGAGGGTATTGTCTGTTTTTATACTAAAGGTCTACTAAGGAACAAAATTGCAGACAACCAATTACTCAATTGAGTCTTAATTTGATGGTATGGGTGTTTCTTTTTTATTATTCATGCTTTCATTCATTTATCTCTGGTAACTTAGGCTTTCATACGCTTGTTTGTGAAGATTTTAAAACAACTTTCAAAGAAACCGGTACTTTCTTTCCTGTGAAACAGTTGATCACAATAAGATCTGCAGCACTTTTGTGAATAGGAAACTCTCAACTTTACTGACTGACAGCCATTTTGCTCTAAGTACTGCAGCGTTTGACCCTTAAAGAAGAGGGGGAGAAACCTTTTTGACCTGTGTCATCCACTTGTGTTCACACGGCTTGTGGGTGGGGGGGTGTCAGTGTCTTCCTTGTTAAGCGCTGAAATGATTATCTAAGCCCAACTAACTGGGTCATGAAGGAGATGGAGGACTCGTAGACGTCCTCCCCTCCCTCGCAAGGGCCGGGAGGCAAAAGCTTCCAGCTCACGTCGGATGTTCCGCTTCGTTCTGAGCTGATTCTCTCTATATGCAGGAAGGAAGGACTGGGATTTCATCATTTGCATCACTTTCCATATTCCCTTTAGCAAACTGGAGCTCACCCACATCCCCACTTTGCTCATCAGTAGCGTCAAATGACCTCCCCCTCGCTCCGAAAGCATTGTGCAATATTCCACAATCCGACTTCTCTGTGCTGCCTCAAATGAGCCATTGTATGGGTTTGGGAAGAGAGTAAAAGGTGTCTTATGTTACACAGGCCCCTTTGATTTGTTTCCTCACATAACCAGGCAACTGGGTGAGCTTCGAGTCAGTAAGTGAGACTGTGGTCCAGGTCCAGGTTTGGAGACTTTATTCGCACACTGAGACAACTGTGTTGAGATTTGCATAAAAGTGTCCTCCAAGTGGCAAAAATTACCTCAGATTGTTATACGACAGAACATTTCACTGGTTTGAGCTAATAACAAACATGCTTTTAGAGTTGCACAACACTTGCCTAGTTTCTGCATAATGAGGGCCACAAACTCAGAGTATTATGTCACTCTAAGAAAGCTCTGGAGGGATCCAGCTGTGGTCCCAGCAATGTACTGTTGCATCTGTCATCATAGATACTGTATGCGACTTAGACCTTTGACATCTGCTTTTAATGCTGATAAACTTGGACAAAAAACTTATTTTACTGCAGCAGCTAAAGGCTAAAAAGAAAAGTCATGCATTGTGGGAAATGAGCTTATTTTTTTAGAGGAGAAACAAGATCAAATCAAATCAGATTTGATCTGTATAGCCCAGTTTCACATATCACAAATTTGCCTCAAGAAGCTTAACAATCTTAGTGACACTGTGACACTTTCTGCTCTTAGACCTATGACTTTCATAAGGAAAAATAAGTCACTGAACATCCAAAATAAAACCACAGAAGTGTTTGAGGACTTTATTGACTTGATACAATTCGTAAATAGTGTCCAAAACTAACCGATGCTTCAAGGACTCGAGTCAGGAGTGAGGGTCAACAAAACTTGATTGGGACATCCCTGGTAGCTACAGAAATGTTGATGTTGACCTGTGATGATGGCAATAACAGTGATTATATGTAACCTAGATGTATTTCAACAAATACAAATTTCAACAAAATTATGTCCAGTTTTAATATAAACACAATTATTGACCTGCAAATCATCTCTTCAGTGTTTACTTGGCTGCTGCGACCTGATTTAGGTGTGTTACTACAAGAAAATGCTGCCTTGTGCAACACTAAAGTGGATTCTTTCCAAACACCCGTAACATAGCAAAACCTCAAGTGGATTTATTTTTTTTGTTTTTGACATTTGGCTGACACCTTAATCCTGAGATATTTACAATACTCTGAGGAGGAGGCTGGGTGTTTCAAAATGTTGCAGAGATCAAACCGACGATCGTTGAGTTACAGGATGCTCTGCTATGCTCTGGCCTCATTGTGGCATCGCTCCAGTAATGAGAGTCTGTTTTTGGCCCAGTGTTGTCAGTGTTATCTAAGCATTTGGCCGAGTGTGATCTGTGAGTGGTGGAGCTTTGTGTGTGTTAGTGTGTGTGTGTGTGTGTGTGTTTGTATTTTATCCATCTGCAGTGGTCGTGTTTTCGTCTGATAGTGTCTCATCCAGATAATGACTCCCACTCTCTGCTTCAGGGATATTAACATGTTGTTCAGCCTAGCTCCAGATTATTTTTTTTTATCTCCCAGACAAAACAGTCTGTGGGCAGCAGAGGAACTGAAGCGAGGAGGAGTGTGTGTGTGTGTGTGTAATCACTATGTGAATATGTGTGCTTATTTTAGTTAGGGAGGTAGAATAAAATCTCTGCGTGTGTGTGTGTGTGTGTGGGTGAATGAAAGCTTGCTTAACACAGAGGTATTTGTTTATTGTTATGAATGAATGGCCTAATCATCTGATCACATCAACTATTTTTGGCACCCTCTGTGGAATGTGACACTACTTGTCCGCCTTTTCAAAACCAGACTAAATAAATGAATAAAAAGCAAACAAATAAGTCAAATCAGTGAAAACTGTTGGACGTAGATGAACAATTAAAGAAACAGAGACACATTTTCTGTTTTTTTCCCAGTAATTTAAAAGTTCACATTAGCTAATATGTGTTACGGTAACTTTGACAGTCAGACTCAAAACGTGACTGAGCAACACGAGTGAGTTTGATGCCTGTAAAGTCCATAATATTGATTATCACAATTTGTTATTGTCTAGCAAAAGTAGATATCGTCTAAGTATGACCTGGCAACTTTTGCTGAACTGTGACCACTGGTGTAATTTACACACTGATTATGAATAAATGCTCAAACATAGTGTCACAGTAATGCAAGTATGTCTGTGAAGGTTCTCAGTCATCCAGGTGAGGCTGGAAGTTGATTCATGGTAACTGGACTTATTTTTTGTTAAGTTGAAATGTTTTACTACTCACCCAGGTAGTTTGTTCAGTCTGAAAAAGTTCAGTTGGAGACCACTAATTTAATATTTAGCATAGTTTCACTTTACACATGCCCTGAGTTGGCTCGCTAGGTGGAGAAAGGAAGGGGGTGTGTGAGTAGATGTGACACCTCTAACAACTTCGACCTTCCTGGTGGATGTGTGAAGTGGTCTTGATCTAAAAGGGAAGCATGAGAATTGAATATAGATTGTATCTAAGACCTCCACCTCTGTTGAGTGAGGAGTTATTTATTTTCTTATGTGTGGCTTCCTGCAGCCCTCTCTCAAACCAATTGTCTTCTATGTCCGAAATGTGTGAATAATTGTCCTGAAATGAGTGTCCTTTGTCCTTCAAATTAAGATCTGTTTGACTATTTTCTCAATTGACTGATTAGTTGTTGAATCATGAGGTAAAGGGATTTTCCACCAATTGTGGTGTTGGTGGTTCGATTCCCAGCTTCACCCGAATGGGAGAATGAGAACCAGTGTAAAGCACTTTGAATAACAGCAAGGTAGAAAAGTGCTATATACAGTACGTGCATACGATTTCACTTTACAGTCACCAAAAAGAATCCGGAGTATCTGGAGGAAACCCACGCAGGGCGATGAATTCAATCCCAGGTCGCAATGCTAACCACCAAATCATCATGCTGCCCCAAATACACATTCTCATGCTACTAAAATATTGTGAACATTCTTGAGGGAAATGCAACTTATGAATGTGGTAAACACTGGAAAATGTGATTACATGCAGGGAATTGATGGTAATTTAGTAGCTTGTCAATGTCTTTCTCCTACAGACTCAAACATTTAATTGTTTTTGTCCTAATTGGAGCAAAATGAACACCCTGGTGATGAAACAGCAGTGATTTAAAGGAGACGTGTGAACTGACAGAGTAAAGAAGAGTCCAACTCGGTAAACTTAAACCTGAAGCAGTGTTGAAGTCTTGAAAAGATGGATTTGCAGCTCTGTGAGAATGGTTTTGTGACTCACATCCAATTTTAGTTTGGGCTGTGGCCCACAAAAAACACATAAACACTTTACAAACACTGTGAGGAAACTGTGGAGCCTCCAACATACTGTTTATATTCCTTTCCTCACATATAAACACTTTCCAATAGAGCATCTTCTGCATCTGTCATTCCCAACATTTTGAGACAGATGAATTTAGGGTGTTAGTTTGTGCAGTTAAGCGAGATTGTTCAGTAGACCTTTAAATTGTCATTATGCCGTATTTGGGTAGTCTTTATTTACATATGAAGCACGTGCCAGAGAACTCTACTTCTATGTAGTTGTATTGTTATATATATAGTTATATACATTGTTAGTGATTTAGCGCTAAATAAATAAACTGAATTGAATTGAACTCAATGTATGGATTCATGCTAGTTGCTAATTTGATGCCTTTTACTGTATATTAGTTGTTGCCTCCTCCTGGCCTATACCTACAGATCTTGTAGTCTCATTGTCTGAAATAATTGCAGGTTTGTGTGGTTTGTGAAGGTCTTGTTTTTTCCAGATCTGTTAAAATGTTTAAATGATGGAATAGCAGTGAGATTTAAATGATAACTAGAAAGAAACAGCAATGACAATTCATATTAGGTGGCAGACAGTGTTATACAGTGCACATATTGTTTTTGAACATTGGAAGAAAAAATACATCTGCATATTTTTCAAAAGAGTTGAGTGTGACTTTTGAATTATCCAGATGTAAATCACTGCACTTTGGCATGGCATCACATTCTTAAGGACAGTGGACAATACAGCATTTTATTAAATAAGATCCTGCATATTTTGTTAATGTACTGAATAAATAACTATTTCATTTCCTATAAGCTGCATATTTGAACATAATGGAAATGCAGTAACATGTAAACTTGCAGTACAACAGACAGGACAGTGTACGTACAGACACAGGAGGCATTTGTGTAAATCCAGGATGTACTGAGAGATGAGTGGATTACTCTGTTACCGGTCCTGTCACACGCTGGAGAGGAGGAGGCTTGTGTGCTGAACATAATGCTGGAGAAAAACCATGCACCTGCTCAAAGAGGTTTTGGGAGACTGTGTTAGGAAAAAATGGCAATTATAGTATATGCAAAATTTAATTGCAATGGTTATAATGGTGACAAACCTTATTTATAGACAACTTTTTTAGACAAAACAAGTTACATAGTGAAGTAAAAAACAGACAAAAGAAAACAAGATTTTAGAGATTTATAGTTTTACAGCGAAACAGCAGGGCAGTGAAATTTGGCTTCTCTGATCTAAATATCAAAACAATGATTGAATAAGATAAAAAACAAAAGAAGAACTTGCACTGTATAAAATGTCTACATATTTTTGGCAAAGGGAGGGTATGTGTATGTATGGGTGTTTATTGTGTGTGTGTTCATAGAGTCGCTGAGGTCAAAAGTCTGACAACCTGTGGGTAGAAGCCATCTCTGAGCCTGCTGAATCTGGCTCTGATGTTTCTGTATCGTTTCCCTCATTGCGGTGATGTTAAAAGTCTGGGGTTGGAGTGGTTGGGGTCCTAGACGATTTTCCCAGCTTTCCTTAAACTCCTTCTAGGTGTAGAGCTCCTGCATGGACTGCAGTTCAGACCTAGTGATGTGTTATCCCTGTTTGACGACTCCTGCTTGGAGCTGCTCCCAAACCAACCAAGGAGTGATGCAACCAGAGAGGACACCTTCAGTGGTGCACTTAGAAGTTGCTGAGTATCCTCTTGTCCATACCGAAGCTCCTCAGTCTCTTGAGGAAGAAAAGGCGTTTACCGTAGATTTAATTTGAGTTGTCCATACCCACTCGTATCCCATGGATGTAGACGGAGCTGTGTGTTCTCTCTACCCTCCTAAAGTCCAACACCATCTCCTTCGTCTTGCAGACATTGAGATGAAGATTGGTGTCCATACACCATGATGTCAGGGCTTTTAGCTCCTCTCGGTAGGCCACCTCATTGTTCTCAGTAATCAGGCTGATGATTTAGGTGTCGATGATTGGAGCTGAGTGTTGCTACGCAGTCGTTGGTGAAGAGGGCACACAAAATTTGACTTGGTACACAACCCCGTGGTATTCTGCTGCTGCTGATCACTGTGGAGGAAGTGATGTCACCAGATCTCACCTCCTGGGGCCTTTTTGTTAGAAAGTTCAGGATTCAGCTGCATAAGGCACTGCTCAGTCCAAGGTCCCTGAACGTAGTGACCAGCTGAGAGGGAATACAACATGGTTTTAAATGTTGAGCTGTAGTTCAAAAACAGCATTCTCACGTATGTGTCCTGCTTCTCCAGGTGGATGAGGGAGGTGTGAGGTCTGAGCGCAATGGCAGCATCTGTGGACCTGTTTTGTTTGTATGCAAATTCAAGGGGGATGTAGTGAGTCTGGAAAGGAGGAGGTGATATGCGTTTTGACTAATCGCTCAAAGCACTTCCTGATGATGCCTTAACGACGACAATGGCACAATTGTGGTCTTTTTTAAAGCACGTTGGGACCTCAGACTGAGCAAGAGCGATGCTACAAATGTCTGTGAAGACATCTGCCACCTCATCTGCACA
The DNA here is from genome assembly GCA_032362345.1 of Sandelia bainsii. Taxonomy (NCBI): domain Eukaryota; kingdom Metazoa; phylum Chordata; class Actinopteri; order Anabantiformes; family Anabantidae; genus Sandelia; species Sandelia bainsii. The sequence goes on from JAUMHL010000010.1 coordinate 20,488,106, forward strand.
CATTTTGCAGACCTGACCAGGAATGTTGTCTGGGCCAGGAGCTTTGTGCGGATTGATCATTTTAGATACTTTCAGCCTGAACATCACCAGTGTGCAGGCAGAGTGGAGTTAATTTAAGTTTCTGGGGATGACATTAGCCAACAAAGTACACTGTAATGAATTGAAATCAAGAAGAAAACTAACTTTTTACTATGACAAATGATCTCACCCTCTCTTGATGAAGTTGTCACTCCAAACTTGCACTGGATGGATGCTGATTTAGACTTAAACTTCTTGAAACGCTCACTTTTCTCTCTCTACTGTCGAGGTAAAGGTCTCTTAACTCTTTCCTGTGTACATTCATTTTTGCCAGTTAACTAAATATAAAGCTTTCTGGCGCATCTCTTGGCAATAATAAAGCTTGTGTTTGAGTGCATTTACCTGATTAATCAGAGTGCTTCTGGGTCTAAGGAAGATGAAGAGGGATGCTGATCACTGACCTTTACAAAGGTCAATAGCAAGTCGTTCTCTCTGATGGCCTTGAACAATTACCTCTATTCTTTCTTAACACCGCTCGCTCTCTCCAGGATTCCCTTTTCCTTGCACTTCCACTCTCTATTTCTATCTTCCTACTCCCACAGATTTTTTCTTCCTTCCCCTGGTTCATTAATCCCATGTGACTCTTCTGGTCTTTTTAATTTTTTAATTAATTTTATGCAAAATCAGCAGTTGTGGGATGAAGATTTTTCCCCTTTTGTGTCCTCAGATTTCTTAGGGACAGAAATCCCATTCATCCTGGTTCTCTCTTCTTTTTCTGGATGGATTTAGGAATCTGTGCTCTAATTATTTATAACCCCGATATTTATCCACACCTCTTCCTCAAATCCATCTGACCCTTTTTTTTTTTAGAATCGAATCTTAATCCAGCCAGTTTTTACTAAATATTTAATGTTTCTGACGCAGCAGGCTGTGGCTTTCTGCTTCACTTTATTGCTTTGAGGTCAGCGTGCGAACGAGAAGGTGGACACGCTTCACTTTTCAGCGTCTGTGAAAGTGCCTCTTCTTGTTTAAGACGTGAAAACTCACTGCTCCACTCCCTGCTTTCATCCAGAGTGGAAAATACTCCTGAGCAGATGGTCGCTGTGGTTTTGGATGGAAGTCAGGGCCATCACCAGATCATGCAGACTCTGCTGTATGTCATACACAGTCCCTTTAGCACAAAATGTGATGTCCTGTTGCCCTTGTACCATATGTTACTGATATTCATGTAAAAATCTGTAGTTTATTAGCATCAGGGTGTCAGTTAAAACATCACAGTTTTTGTAACTGTATGTTATTTTCAGCCTTTCGACTGATGCATTAGTGTTTAAATTCTTCTATTGTGCAGCTTTTTGTCGGTTCAGATATCAGCACTGGCACTGAATATTAGTATAGGATGTAATCTACACAATTCTTAGACTAGTGTTGTGCGTGAACGCGCTAAAGAGGTGCGGTTCATTGAACATCCTCATTTTTCATAGTTCACATACAGGGTGGAAATGAGCAGCAAAAGGCTTTTCACTCGATTTCCATCTCCACGCTTTGGTCAGCCATTTCATTCGATGTGTCTGTGACGATGGTATTCAGGAACTATAAAGAGTGTAGGTCAGTTGCATTTCATAAAAACCAAATGGTCTTTAGCAGGAGTCACCAAATAGTTTTACAAGGCATCCACAATCTGTCCCTTTGGGATGCCCGGGAGATGACTTCACCACTAGGCACACTGTGGGACCATGAACTAGTTAATCATTTGGGACTGTGAACTATTAAGTTCAGTTTGGTCTGTGTGAACTGAACTTTGAGCAAGCTCTTGTACAATTGTCTTAGACATATTAGGACTCAAGCAGTTAAAGATTTAATGACACATATATTAAAAAAACTGAATCCACCCATCCAACCATTCATTCATTTTCTGAAGTTTTAATTCCCTGAAATACTGCTATTATTTCAACCTCAGAATTACAATTTCAGTCAGACTCTTGGTTTTTGTAACACAAAACTGTTAATAACAATATTGGTTAAAGTAATAGAAGTCAAGTCAGTTTGTAAATCATATGCAGATAATCACATATCAGAATTACACTGACTGTGGTCGACATTTGGGTCAGTTACAAGTCCCACATTGTGTGGTATTATGCTGCCAGCCACATTAGACATGGATCTGTGCGGTGTGTATGTGTCTTATTGTTGCACACTATAGCTTTGTCCTTTAGGGATGGAGGTTGGCTTATGAATTAGGTCATCACCAACCCTACTGCATGTTGTTGTTATTGTTGCTATGTCACAGAAAAACATGACATGGTCAGCTTTAACCATCATGTGAGGTTTAAAGAGTTTTAATTTATCAGTTTATTGGTTGTTGTTGTAATAAAGTCTTCAGTTGCAGTTTTCTCCTGTTAGTCTGCAAAAATCAGTATCTGTTTTATTAGTCAAGTATGTAAGCATACAAAGAACATGTTTCTATGTTGGCTTCCCACATGTACATATACGACAAGAAAAATCAAATATTTTCAAAATAATGTCATATCATTTACATTACAATACAGACTGATCAGCAGGAAATCACATACTATGACTCATGCTAACAGGGACTCAACACAATTACAAAGAAAAGGTGTATTTACAGTATATTAAAAGTTAAGTGTTTCTTGCAAGAAGACATCGTGTAATAGAAACAGCAGTGAGCAGTTTCCTTGGAGCAGGAGGTTCAATACATTTATGTTACATAGGTACTTGAAACTGATTTTCAGCTGTTGTGCACCTGTAGAGTGTTTGTCATGTTTAGCCTTAGAAAGTAAAGGTGCTAGTAGCAAGAAACACATATTCTTATAGAACAGGTGTCAAATCTATGACATTTATGTGTCATTGTATGCTACTGAATATTTGTTCTCCATAAATGATGTTTAATTGAGAAAATATGTATTTGTGCACATGCTTTACTCAGCTTACTTTCTTGTGCTTTTTTATTTTCAAGAAATGCAAATGAAGATGTGATAAAGGGGGATTTAAGCATATTCCCTGTAGGTAGACCTTGGACAGGTGGTGACACACTCTCCCTGTTTCCCTTTCCCTTTCTTTGTGGTCCATATGCAGGCACCTCCCATAATCCCTTTCTCTCAGCTGCAGGCTGGAGAGGTCCGTATGTTCCGCCCTTCTGTCCAAACCCTCATTTTGGGGGCACCATGCGAACAGAGGGGAAAATATGGAGAAGAGTGTGTGGGGTTTACATGATGCAATCAAGACACATGGTGGGAGGTTTGCTGACAAACTCCTGCATAAACCCACATTTTTACATTCATAATGTTGCTTTCTTGTGTTTCTGAAGGGTTAAAAGTTTAGAGAATCACAGTTTCTGTTCATTCACCCAGGTGTTGATCCATATCCAGTATTTGGCCATGGAATTTAAACTATAAACGCTGATAAATGCATTACATGTTAAGAGTGTGACTAAAGTTTCATTATAAAATTGCTGCTGAGGTTTATTAAGAGCTGAAAGAAGTTTTATATTTGAAATATCAAGAACGTTATTCAACATTACAACATTACATCAACCTGAATGCTTGAGAGACAGAATGAGACATTCTCCATGTACACTCTCCTGACTCTTGCCACGGCAGTGCCAGCTTCGTGACATGTCAGCTCGAGTCTCTCCAGTCCAGACAGTGAGGTGATGAAGGTCGACAGGGGTTCACCGAGGTGACGATTCCGACCAGAGGCACCTTAAACTCACAAACCTTTCACCTGTCTGCCCTTGTCTGCACTAGTTGCACAGTAGGAGATTGTATAATAGAGCGATTACAGTGAACTGAGCATGCTGGGGGATTGGCTCTTGGAAGCTGGTTGCCAAAGACTTGGTCTAGAAACCCAGTTAGTGCTTCTTACTGGGCTGAGTCCAGAAGTAATGCCTGACTGAGACAAGCCGAACTCCAAGGTCACTGGGGATTAAACTGCTGTTACACAACCAGCAGCTTTGTCTGATTGGATGATGCAGGTCTGCGTTGGTGGGCAGTATGGCCTGTGTGCAGGGATAATCATGTTTTTATTTGTTTCTGGTCTATTGATGAGGTGAATCCAGGTGAAAGAGAGTGTTTCAGAGAGTGCAAGATTGAACGACCCTCGTTAAACAGAGGAGGTGGCATCAGGCATAATCTATCACCCACGTACAATGCAGTTCTTTCAACTGTACCCAGGCGGTTTCACAGTCGTTCACACCCTGG
>JAUMHL010000010.1:20492403-20536652 GCA_032362345.1 Sandelia bainsii
GACTTGAAAAAGCCCTCTGGAATGGAGGGTGAAACGTAGTCAAGGAACCAAAACAAGTCCAGTTGCCATTGAAAACCTTTTTTGAGATAACCATGACCTGGATGACTGAGAATCTTCACAGATAGAGTGTTTCACTGTTTCCTCACCACACATGCTGGTGATCAGATTCCCTTCTGTTTGCAGTCACAGAGGTGACACCGTACATCCACAATCAGATTAAAGCACAGTACAATCAATTCATCTTTGGTCAGACTTTGATTAAAATTCCATTGTTGGGTCTAGAGTCTCTTGTTAGTGTGAGCTTAAGTAGCATATTGTAGCTTTAACAAGGTCAGAACATTTCAGATTTCTGCAGAATCCACGTTTAAGAGGCACATGATGAACAAATCTGGACTTGTACGTATCTTCCAGATTCAGTAGTGTTTAAAATACAATAGTATTAGTCTATTAGTCTATTAGTAATAGTCTTTTCTCAGTGGAGTATTTGTACTTTTTAGAGATTATACTTATTTGAGTAAACTTGAAGTGGTACTTTTCATGCAGTACTTTTTTAGGCAGTAGAGTAATTTAATCTAATGATCATCTCAGATAAAGAACATCTTCTTCATCTTTGTGTTGCTCCTCCACTACCAGCCTGATGCACATTTGCACCAGCGTCCATGATGTGAGGCTTTCTCTTTCCAACACCAACTGTAAACTAAACATTCAGCCGACTCAGCCCTTAATATATCATTTCTGCTCAATTTGTAAGAATGTCGGAAAGAAAGTAAGTGGATGCAAACTGCAGGGGAGGAAATCAATGAGACAAACAAAGACAGAAAAGATAATGAGACGACTTGAGGAATAAATGAGTTACTTAATGAGTTAGTCATGTTTCAATTGGAGGAGTGTGTTTATTTATTAAAGAAGCTAGTGAGAGACATTGTGTTGTTTGTGTGCAGTCTCACGCAGTGACAGTTGAACAAGTAATAATAGTGTTGCTGATTATGGAGAAATTGTTTGTTGATATTGTTGTTGTATTAACTCAAACTTCGTTCATCGTCTTCATCGCCAGTAAATCTCCCAGGAGCACTGACCAGTGCTGATTATTTGGTCATTTGTTGGGTGAAAGTATGTTCATATATACACTCAATAAACTTAGTCGTCACTCGGGTGGATCAGTATGTCGGCACTAAGACCCTTTACTGGTTGTGGTCTCAAACTGGTCCCAAATGACCCCTGGAGCGATTCATTTGTGGTGAGAACGTAATTCAAACTCGATCCAAATCAGCACGTTTTTGCTAAAAAAACGTCTAAATATTGACATTTGTTTGCTTGGTTATACACCCAGATAATCACCACAGTTGCATAGCAATTTTTTACTCATAGAAACATTTACTGTTACAGAAGAGGATCTTTTCCCTGAGTTTACTTTCTCATTCAGGCCCGAATCCATTTAACCAGTCAGCCGACAAGACTTTTCTCTAATAACTTGTAGTGAAGTATTTTGGTTTGCTTGGATTTTTCTGTGTGTGAAACTGAACCAAGGGCAAAATATTTTTGGTGAGAGGTATGAATGGGTGTTTTTCACTACTTCTTGACATTTCATGACTAAGGAAATAACACATTAAGTGAGAAAACAATTGACAGATTTGTCTGAAAATCTGAAAAATAATGAAAAGTTGCCCAAACTACTTTTGTGAATGAGTTCCCAGACGTATAGTCTTGTTGTTGAGGAGACACAAACATACAAATCATAGAGTCTGAATTAACATCCAGGACATTCTCCACTGACTAAATCTGCTTTTAGCACTTTCTCACCGTCCAATTGAGATATTTCCATGGTTAACTGTATTTGGTGTGTTTGTTCGTCGTTCAGCGTCACAGCTCGCTGGGTTTCCTCAGCGTTTGCAGGGTACAAGCTCCAGCTTTACCATGCTAATTTTTCTCCTAATGAATTTTTGAACAGAGCCCAAACCCAGAAATGTGTGTTTGAAACACTGGAAGCGCTACAGGCTGTTCATCAGTCCCAACACACACACACACACACACGGAGCCTCAAGTGTTGCAGAAGATGTGCAATACAGACTCCACTGATTGTCAGTACAATCGAGTCTGTGGCAATGCATATTGGATGTTGTTTTTCTTGTTGTTGTTGTTGTTGAGTGAGAAGAACTGAGGTTAAAATGTGATGACACATGAACACAACAGCAGATTCTTTCAACATTTCCACAATTTTGTAAGTAACACTAGGAGCATTAAGTGAGGAGTTTTTCCTCATTGAAATTAGTTTCTGTGTGTTGTAGTGTGTTTAAGCTGACTGTGTGTTTGATCTTGGTCAAGACTGATCACACAGATCCACACTGCACATCTTACTCAGGTTTCTCTATTTTCTCATTTTGAATTGGCTCCAGTCGTACTTCAGTCAGCACACTCATGCACGCACAGTTTATGACTGTCACGCTCTCTCTGCAGGCTGCCGTGCTTGTTGAACCCCCTCCCTTTTAAACTTAACTCCACCCTGCTTCTATATGTCCATTTTGGGACTCCAGTTCCCATGATCCCCGTCCCTTCATTGAGGTCAAAGGTGACCTGCCTATAGGAAAGATGTGTACTCAGATATTTGATTGATTGTGGTTTTCTTTGCAGACACTACAGTTTTTTTTATCCTCCTGTTATCATGTGTTCTCTCAGTCATGTGTCATAAATTCTTGATCTTATCTGGGTTTTTTTATCCATGTTTGTCCTGCTAACGTCAGCTGGCAGACTGTGGCTCTCGGCTGTCTGAACTCTTTGCTCTGAATCCAGTTTAAATGCTGCTGGACTGAATGTGCAGCCATGTGATCTCTACTTCTCCATCAGCTGCAACACTCAGCGGCCGACAGAACACTTAGAGACTGTTTGAAATTCTCCAACAACGGGTGGTTGATTAAGATCCTCTATACTTAAAAAAAAAAAAAAAAAAAAAAGGTGGGAGCTACACCTCAAAATTCTGCCGAACCCAAAAGCATTTGTGAGAAACTAGAAAAGAAAACTTGTAACACAGAGGAGCACTGTGCCAACAATGTTATAAGTAAAATATTGATTGCCTGAAGCAAAAAGCTTTCAAATATGTAATGTGTAATGGTATTTTATAACAGTATTGTTCGCCAATGCTGTGAAAATAATCTTCTTTCATACTAACAGTAACAGTTTTTCCATTTCTTCATTAACAATATAAGATGTTTACATATATTTAGACTCAAGACTGTTCACATTTAGCACAAGTTCTGTACAGATGCATGTTTTCAAACAGTAGTCTTCAATTTTACACGCAACAGGACTTTGAGGATGAAGATTAACTGGTTAGTTTGACATATCTATGCCTTAAAGACACTTCCCTCGACTGTCTCCTGCACTGTGTGGGAGACTGTAGGTTCTTTACAAATGTGGAATTGTAGTTTTGGTACAAATGAACACTGTGATTAACTGAAGAGGACTGTATGTGATCTCCTAAGTGGTGACAGCCTCACAGACCCAAAGACAGTAAAGAGGGGGAAAAAACCTCTTTATATCCTCCGTCAGCAGGTGGTTGATTAAGATCCTGCACGACTACACGTAGGCTCTGGAGTCACTGATGAAACAACACTTTCGTGGACTGAAGCTTGCTTGACTCTCAACATCTCACCTGTGTTCAGAATCATTTTTCTGTCAGTTCTGAAGTCATTTCTCTGTCCTGAATTAAGGACGATAATTCTGAATACCTAATTAAAATTAATTGCCAGGCTTGTGGTTGGTTGCCGTGGAGATTGGCCTCGGGGCATCATTATTTTAGTGACGTTTTCTTGCTGCTTCCACCGCACGGGAGTTTTCATTTTTATGGTGTTGTTAAAGTACAGGTTAAAAGTTTGACTTTTCCTGAAACACTTCAACATCTGAGGTTGGTTTACAGCAGGAGTGCATTCTGGGTGCTGTAGTCTGTTTCACTAGGCCTCTCCTCTCTCCCTAGTTTCTTCTCTTTCTTCTCTAATTTCTGTTCTTCTCCTTCTCTCTCCTGTCATTTCTTTCCCTCCCTCTTTTTTGTCCTTATTCCCTTACCCTCCGTCCTTTAATTTTACTTTTTTGGGCCTTTTTTCCTCTTAATCTCTTTCTTCTTTTCTTTCAGTTGCTCACTCATCTCTTCCCCTCTTCTTCTCTACTTTCCTTCCTTTCTTCTTTTATATCCTTTCCTCCCTTGTTCTCTCATCCACCACCACTTCTCCTGCCCTCATCCTTTCCTCTTACATCCTCTCATTTTCAGCCACTTCTCAGTCCCTCCTTACTTTCCTCCCTAGTCTTTTTTCTTTAGCTCTTTTTTCTTTCTTCTCTGTTTCTTCTTTTTAGAACCTCCCTTTTTCTTCGCTCTTACCTGCTTTTTCTTTTACCTTTTGTACTTTTCTCCATCTACCCTCATTCCATCTTTTCCTCCTTCTTTACTTCCTTCCTCCTCTCTCCTTTCCTCACCCCCTCCCTCTTCTGTCCCTCTCTCTTGTCCCTTTTTCTCCTTTTCTTTCCTCCCTCTCTCTCTGTCAGGAATGCAGCCATGTGCCCTGGACTCTTCCAACCAAACACACACATTCTTTCACTCTCAAACAGACACACACTCTTTGTCGCTGTCTCACACACGAACGAACACAAACGAACGCTCGTCTCCACACGTGGCCTTTACCTCTCGGATGGAAAAGTAGGGCGTAGCTGGAGTCTGCAGTAACTCTAGAAAACACACAGCATCAGCCTTTAAAAGACAGAAACAGACTCTGTATACGTGATAGAGTTAATTATCCAGCTCTTTCTGAATCTCATCTTCGTCGTACTGACGTTTTGTAGATCTGCTGCAATAAAAGAAACTTTGTTTGGTGAACTGAAAATATACAGAGACCCTTTTGTTCCCAGAGGACAAAGAAAGTAAGAAATTATTTTCCAGAGGGTGGAAGAAACGTAATAATATACTGTCAGTAGTTTCTTTAGCTGCACATTATTCAGGTTTTTGCAGTTAGAAAAAAAGCTAAAAATGTGGTAAATGTGTTCTGTTTGAGCATCACCTAGTCAGGAACTTAATTGAACATGAAAATGAAGTTGAACTGTGATTATTATTATTATTATTACACTAATTGTCTGTTTTTTACTTTGCACACCAACTTTCTTGTGCAATGACGGATTCTTTACTGACATTTCAGTTGCTCTCACTCTCTCAGTTCAACCTCCAGACAGTCTGTTAGCAGTAATTATTTTGATGAGTACAGTTTATCACAAAGGATATAAATGATGATTAAATCTATAAAAAGAACTTAACATAAATCACAATCATTCTTTCAGTTGTAGAAATTGCCTTATTTTTTCTTTCTGCTGTAGGTGAGCACAACATTTTGTTACTTGAACAATGATCATTTCTTGATAGAATGAAGTTGACATAAACGTGTGATTAATGGTTTGTTTAGTGTGTTTTCATAATATGAGTCATTTTTTAATTTTGGACACATTTTCAGCAATGTGTGTTATGTGTGGGAGAAAATTTCCTTAACTGCATACACAGACATTTGTGCCCTATTTAGTATTAGTATTATAAAAAAACAGAAAGTAAGAGAAAGGTGTTCATCAGCATTTTTTAACATCTGGGAGGCTGAGTGAGTTCAGTCTGCACCGGGACAAAGAGACACACATGTAATAGTATAAACATGAATAAATGGAACAGTTTTGCTAAGTGTATGATATTTAATTCATATATAAGGTTAATTAGTGTGCCTGCTTTTACTTAAACTCACATACGTGAACTGTCTTTATTTTTGCCTAAAAAAGCATCTGTGCATGTTAAGAAGAACTGTAACACTTGATTGACTTCTCGTGTCAGAAACGTGAGAAATCAGTGTGACTGGAGTGAAGATTGTCCTCTCACCTCAGTGATAAACTTTTTCTTCTCTGTTTACTCTCAGCATAACAAATTGCAGAAATTCCAATGCTTGGAAAAAAAAAGACAGACTAACACAACATCTGGCATCGGGGCTGTTTTCAGTTTTCTATTTGCTACATACTGTATATGAGAGAGTTTTTGGAAGCAGGGAACGTGGACGTAGTTGTTGGTTTGCTGGACTGACTGTGTCTAACAGTGACACAAAGAGTGTGTGTGTGTGTGTGTGGCCATGCAACTGCAAATGCATGATTTTATTTTTGTACTTTGTGTGTGTGTTGCTACAGGAGGAATGTTCTCTCTCTCTTTCTCTGATGACCAGTGACAGATGCCCTGCTTCAGGCGGGGCTAACATCTGTGTGTGTGTGTGTGTGTGTGTGTGTGTGCATGCTGCTAACCTTCAACAGGCAATACAAAGAGGCTTCTGTGTTTGTGTGTCGACATGGCCACAAAGAATTGTGGGATACATGGGAGCTGAGGGAATGAGTGAGTCTCTTTCTTACTTTAGATGTGTCTCTGTTGGTGCTGGAGGAAGTGTAGTGGTGTAAATAATGGTTATTAATGATTCAGGTAGTTAATCAGATGGTGGTTTTTGTTTAGAAAGTGTCTGAAAATAATGAAAAATGTCAATAATGGTCACGGTGACGTCTCATTTTGTCGTAAACTGAATATATGTGGGTCCCAAAACAAGACAACTACTTGATGTAGTCATTTAAAGGACATTTGGAGCTGAATGTACTGTGATTTGTCTTATTTTGTCCACATTGAGTCATGTTTTCCTATCTGTCACTACACCTTTGTCTCAGTTTATCCCTCGTGACGTTTGAAGACATCCTGTCCTCCCCGCTCCTCCTCTCGCTCTCGTTTACTCTCTGCTGACGCTATTTCCGGCTCTGCTCTTTTATTTCTGAATTATCACGCATCATCCCCTTGTGGCCCTTGAGAGTTTGATTTGAGACTCTGAGATGGACGACCTTTCTGCGGTGGGGGTGGGGGGGCGGGGGCTCTGAATGGCCGGCGCTCCGTGCTTATTGATGTGGTGTAATTGTCTTCTTCTGGGCGGTGTAATTCTATCGGCGTCTGCTCAGGCTGAATGCCGGGGCGATTATGAATAAAAATGTGCAGTAGTGACTAGACTGTGGGATGAAACACAAAGCTCAGCCCCTTTTTATGCTGGATGGAATTGATTGATGGAGAAATTACATCATCTTGAGGAAATGTCTACCTCTCGACACACACAGTTTCCCTTTTTGAAGTAAAAATGCCAATTAAAATCTGTTAATTTGCTTGTTATGTCATGATCTTTGCAAAGTTGAATTTATCCAACTTGCAACTCAAGGTGCTCAACGTGCTCTGATGCTGTAATGAAGTGAACAGTGTATTTCTGCTGTTTCTGTGATGAAAACCAGTTTGATTGCTGGCACACTAGCTTTCCAGGGTTGTGTATTCCTGTCTTATTCTTTTACAAAGCATTTTGCAGTGTTGTGGAGTCTGATAAACCTCCAGTGTCATGGATTTACACTCAAAACTAACATCTTAGTTTATATTTCAGTATCTTATCTATTCACATTTTGTTCAAGCAACATGCCCCCACCAAATCTTCCCGTGTTGTTTTAATGCAGGGCTCTGTTTGCTTTTTAATGCCCAGTAAAATCTAACTTTTGACCTTGACTTTTAACACTTTAAGTCTCAAGTTTCTGAGAGTAAAAAACTGAATCTGACCATAATCTGATCTTGTAGTTTGCTTTTAAAGATCCATGACCTATGATGACTCAGTCTGACATGAAACGTGATATGCTTGCAAAAATTTGAAGACAATTCTGCTCAAAACCCTGTTATCATGCTAACGGGGGCATGGCTGCCCAAATCTACCACCAAACAACAATGTCAACATAGGGTGGGGCTGAACACCGGGTTATATTTAGTGCAAACAAAGCTAAAATCGTTGCTTTCTACAATATCTGTGTTTATGCAACTATAGGCTATGATTAGAGTTAGGCAACTAAAGTACATAGTTAAAGGTGGGAAAGATTAGATTCACAGGTAATAAACAGGTGGACATTTACTGCAAGTCTGTGTGAAACCCTGAACTCCACCTTTAGTTTGTGCTATATTAAGACTTTAACCATCGATATTTCCTGCCTCTGCTCTGATGTTCTTTGGTCCTGGATGTGAAGTGTGAAGTGCAGAATCATCCAATATGCACATAATTTGAAAGAAATATATACATTACTGGGCTCTGTGCGTGTTAGCCCAAAGTTAGCTTGGTAAATATTATTCCCTCATGCAAAACTTCAGTGCCTTGCTCAAGGGCACGTTGGCTGTGAAAAAAAAAAGGCTATCTTTGGTGTTTCCTCATGTTTTTGAGGATGGATTTGCTAAATGATGTATGAGATGAGATCACAAGGCCAACAACAGTTGGAGTGTCTGTGTGTGTGTGTGAGTGTGTTTGTGTCTGTGTGTGCGTGTGTGTTGGTGTGTGTGGGTGACCATACTGTAGCTCTCTTTGTGCTTCTTAGTATGAGAAGACCAAACTTCAAACAGACACACACACACACACAGAGCAGGCATTGTCTATCACACAGCATACAGGACACACAACCTATAGTAGGGAAGGGACACACACACACACAGTGACATGCATTCCACTTATATGAACGGCAGCCTGGGCAGTCAGACCCTCAGCTGTCGCTGAAAGTCACCATGAACACAAACTCTCTCACTCAAATACTCACACACACAGACACACAAATACACCTCTCCCGTAGGAAACAAGAAAACACACACTCTCTCACGCTCACAGTCGTTTTCATTAATGTAACTGGGCCACTGTTTATGTTCCTCTGTTTATTGATTCATATTTAATGTGTTCAGGGGGCGTCTGGGTAAAACCATGTGAAACAGGCTATTGTGTTATGTAGTGTGTCTGTGAGGTCTAGAACAACACACACAGGTCCAGGACACATCCACACACTGTCTCTGCATCATATTGACTAAAACTGGGCTTCAAATCTGTCCAACCCAAATATTTGGCCTGTGGCCCTTGTCCTCACTGCAGCTCGTCTTTGCTCTTATTGTGTTGTTGACTGGGAGCGGAGTGGGTGTTTGTCGATCCCGTCAGGCCTCAATCAAGACCGCAGGCGCTTTAAAGGGATACTTCACTGAAAATATATGAAATGAGGCTTTGAAAAGTTTGCATGTTGCTCCTGTAGTGAGTTTGGATTCACAGCAAAATGAACCAGAAAAAGAATCATCAAAGTTTTTCTTGGTTGTTTCTGGGTGTTTTGTGTTTCTTGTACTGCTCAAAAGTGCCAACTGTCTGATGGCAGCGGGACTTTTGGAGCGGAGTCAGGCCTCCAGGTCCCAGTAAGATGTAATGATTTGTAGATCACATTCCACCTAGATGGATCAGTTGAACCTTTGCTAAATTTGATTACATCTTCTAGGTCTTAGACAGGATTTGCTTTACTTTCAGTATACGTGTCATTATTTACAGTTCATGCTGCTGAAACATTGTGTAGCAAACGGAAAACTAATAGTAATGTACAATGTGCACGACGTTCACCCAGACTGCAGCCGAGCGTCGTAGCCACTCGATTGATTTCAGGTCAGATTTTGATTTCAACCCTTTTTGCAGAGTGGTTTATTTAGATTCATGTTGAGGTAGAAATGAAAAAGTTGTTTTCTCTGCTTAAAATGTTGTTGGCGTTGTGGAGATGTTTTAGGAACATGAGCAGTTCAGTCTTCATGTGTGACCAGCTGTCACTGGTTTATTTAGCCGCCCTCTGCTGCTTCCCATGACCTCCGGTCGCCTCTTATAGATGACCTGTTACACCCTAGTGTGTTAAATATGGTGTGTTGTTTTGATGTGAGAAACTGTAGTGTGTGTGTGTGTGTGTGTGTTTGTGTTGTGTGAGTACGTGACCCCAGCTTCACCTCCTCTTCTTCCACCGCTTTGGTCTTTTTTTTTTAGCCGGTCGAGTGTAGACTCCTGAGAGTTGACCCTCCAGTTGACCTCTGACACATTAAATACACTCACTTCTGCAGGAGCCAGTTCATTCAGTCCACTCGCAATCAACTAGATTCATCAACCATCAGTTCTGTCTCAATCTTCGTGTCATCGGATTTAAAGATGAAGACTTACGGACAAGCGTTAAAATGTGGTTAAGAAAGAGAAGAGTGCAACTCAGCAGCTTATGCACACTTTTTGAGGACTGTTATTGAGGTTCTGATTTAACATTATGCTAAGGCCCCAAACATGATCCGCACAATATGCAAATATCCTAAAACCCAGAAACAAGTTAGCTTCCCTTCTCCCAAAGTCAGTCAGTTTTTTAAAAGTGTTTTTCATTAGATGCCTGAAATAAGGTCTGAGGTTAACACCAGGTCAAGAGGTTTTCACATCAGTAAATACCCACTTTTTTTAGACACATCTTACACATCTTAAAAAGGCTAAAGTAGACTTTGTAGGTTGTCGGGAACATTGAACGTTTTTCGATTGTCTTGATTGTCTTGCCAGGATCACTTTTTTTAGAAGAGGTAAGCATGCTAAATCAAATTACAAGTTGGAAGCTTTGTGGTGGTGACCGTGGACTAGTAACAGTAGCTTTTAACTTCAAAAATCATAAAAGTGGTGTTCTTCATCTGTGAACAAAATGTGTGAGTGTTTCTCACAAAGCTTATTTTCTGCAGTCATCCAAAACCTAATGTAAAAATCCCATTGGCTTTTTATCGAGGGAACAAGGAGGATGCTAACTTCCAGGTTGGCCAGAGAAAACATCGTCACTACAACACTGTGCAGATGCTTCAAGATCAGTTCTACACAACAACAGAGCAGCTCCACTGCTGAACCATGTCTGACTGAAATTCTTTGCCCATCACATCTTCTGTTTTCTTTTTGTCTTTCTTCACTGCAGTAATAACAGCAACGCACATTCTGCCATGTTGTTATAATACTGCGGTCATGGAAACACTCGGAGCTTTGTCTCAGCCTATATCGCCTCGTTGAGGACTGAGATTGATCACCTCCACTGGGGCGCGAGAGCGCACGTTGTTCAACCCGGCATGCATGTTTGTGCCAGCTGGGTCAGGTGTTGTCATTTATGTTCGTGTGCTTGCATGGACCTTGTTTGGTTTGATGTAATGCACACAGGTGTGTGCAGAAGGGGGGAAACTTTGTGATGCTTCTTATAACTGATTATTCATTTCTGCTGCAGACACACTGTAACAAAACAAACGTTTACTTTCACAACCTCTCTACAGATTCCTGAAGCAGTTGCTGGATTTATATAATTTATGCTCTTACTGCTTAAACTGTTGCTGAACATGCTTGTTTGCCAGTCTTACACTCATGCCAATGAAGTATTAAAGAGGAGACGACATGATACACATGTTGGATTTGACTTGGAAGTGTTGGAGCTCGTGATTCATTTATATGTCAGGCTTTTAGCTGACAGTCTGATCCAGAAGGTCTTCCACTGAGCAGGGAAGAGGATGATGATGGACAGCAGCTTGCTGAGACCTTCTGGCTGCAGATTGGTGTCCAGGTTGCTTATTGTTTTCTTGCAATAACAAGGGGAAAGTGTTTGTTTAGTTCATTGAGGAAATTATTCAAACAGGCAGAACTCGTTAAAGACTAAAGAAACTAGGAACTTTCTTTAACATGAACTATTGGAAAAAAGGTTTTGGCAGTGGTGAATCTGGTTGTGTGAAGGTGGGAAACCTCCAATGATGATTAATTCATAATGATATTTCAAATACTTGAAGCAGAGTTTCTGAGCAGGTTTACTTAAATTAAAGTGCAAAATGCTTTAAATGGAAAAACAGCACCTTAATACACGCAATGTCCTTTAAGGATGAAGATGAACATGAGCAGGAAAAAGTAGACGAGCTCTGATTTTTTTTGTTTTGTTTGGACAGTGTCTCCTCTGACTGAGTTTAACTGGAGCTGTCGAGGTCTTTAATCTCATAATACGGTTTGTTAGCTCTTGATTCAATTTGACAATTAAGAGTGATTTTCCAATCGCTGCTCGTCTCACAGGCTGGATGAACGCCAGCTTTTGTCCTGAGGGTTTTACCAGAACTGCCTTTTCTATCAGGCTCTGTGTCTTCATCTTTTGTCTGTTTCTGAAACCAGTCTGGACTCACTCAGAAAAGTCCGTCAGAGTCTCATAATGTAACTTTTGTCGGGGAGTGATTTGCATATGTTCCATACATCGGATATGCAAATACTCACCAGTGTTTGCACAGTAACTGATAAAAGCCATATCAGGCTTGATATAGTGATAAAACATCCTCACACACGGCTTGTCATTAATCTGAAATAGAGCTGGGCGGTATGACATAAATTCTACATCACTGTATTTTTCAAAATTATGACGGTTTCACGGTATTCAACGGTATTTCTTCCCCCATGCATGAGTGGGTGTCAATCATATTTTCCACTGATTGAGAGAAGAGCGCCAGATCACAACAGAAGTCATTTCAGGTTAGCTTTCCTATAGAACAGGTCTGTACGTTGTCCTTTTAGTAAACTAACCTAACAGCCTTAATGTTATTTATCTTATTTACCTGATGACATAATTTCTGTGTCTACACACATCGTGCATTTACAGTTCTCCTCTGCTCTCTGTATCGTGCACAGCGGGATCCTGCATGTACACAGACACGTGCGCGCACACACACAGGTGAGCACGCTCTCACCAGAGGACAGAGAGCGCGCATCGGAAAATATGTCACGTCAACCACCTGAAAAGCAACTGAAATATCTGCGTCCAGGGTGGTGTAAAAAATCTGTTCATTTGTCATTACATCAACAACGCTGTAAACCTAAGAGAAGCGCTAGCAAACGCGTCTACAAGACGTCTGACTGGAAAAAGTGGACCTTTTTCAGTTTTACCTGAGGATGTGGAGGATGCTGATCTTAGTTTCATACATTCCTGGTACTCCACAGTATGTTTGCGGCTAAGGTTGTGTAGCAAATTGTTCGTGTCACCACCTCCAGCGACAACTTTAGCTCGTCAGCATTTGCAGCAAATAGTTGTTTGGTCCACGTCCGAGCTTTTAAAACCAAAGTATCTCAGACAACAGACAAGCAAAAGTCCTTCCGTTTCATCATGTTCAACTTCATCGTCTGCTACAGCTTCTCTGTTCATTTTCACCGCTCAGTACCTCCACTAATGCAGGTACTCCGTTACATGCATGTTTAGGTGTAGCAGTGAAAAAGGTCCCCTCTTAAACAGTTTCCCGCTGCGCTACGCTCCGAGCGTTGTTTAGGCTATTTAAACCGGTATTACGGGATAAGCAAAATCCATATCATAACAAAAATAAAAACCGGTTTTCGGCACGAACCAGTATACCGCCCAGCACTAATCTGAAATACTGAAACTGAAGCTTAATGAGCAGGATTTGACACAGACACACACTTTTTAAGAGGATTAACTGAAACACTCTCGTAGGGTCAATGGGGGTTCGAGGGCTCTTGCTCTGGACTCGTAGGTCAAAAGCCTTGTTGACCCGGTAAATCTGAGCAATTAGACCAATCAGAGTAGCTGGTAATATGACAGAGAGGGGACTAATGTGTCCGGTCGACGTTATCACTGCATGTTTATGCTGTCATGGTGACGCTTTCATGAATCACACTCCCAGAACTGGCAGTATTATATATTATATTGGCCTTATAGCATTGTGTAGCTTTAAATCAACAGATTTAGCCTGACACCACATACAGTAAAGACTATTAAGGAATTACATGATGCAGATGATTAAAAGCAAAAAATAAGCTTTTGTGAATATGCAAATAAATGCACAAAAGTCTCTGCAGAAACACAACTCCCCCTTCTTCATAGTTTCGCACAGCAACCCTGCGTCCAGCCCTCATTACATCCCTGGCTGCTGAATGTTATTGCTAAGCTTTATCTTCATCTTCTCCATAAATGCTTTTGCAGACTTTGTCATTTGTCATTTGCATTGCTGTTGTTCTACGGAAAAAAAGGCCTCGCTGAGTTTAGCTTTTTACCACTTTACCTCTGCATTTTGGACACAGAGTGAGTGAAGCGGGAGTGTGTGTTTGCTTTGTAAGGTCACTGCTCAGGTTTGTGATGTGTTGAACCTCTAGTTGTATTTTTACAGTACAACAATGTTAAGATTTTCACTGCCGGACTGACGAATGCTTCAGTTTCATTTGTTTTCTGTTGATCATGGAGTAATGTTTTGTGTCATCTTTGATTTAAAGATAAAGAGAGATTCGTATCTGGATGAGAGGGTTTTACTAACGTGATGTTTCTTTTAATCGGTGTTGTAATCTTTAGGACTTCTCTGGTTAAATAAGCCATTTACTCAGCAAGTAAACAGCAGGACACTTTTCTGAACACATTTTCACGAAATAAGCCTCAGACATCTGTTCACACGAGATGAGATGACTGAATAACAGAGAATGTCCTCCCATAAAAACTTTTTATATTACAGACCACTGTTTATCACTGTAACCACGACAACGAAGGTCCTCTTATCTTATTGAAGTATTTAATTTTACCTAAATCATGATCTTTCTCTAAACCTAATCTTGACCAAAGCATTGTCGCATCATAAGAGGGCTCATCTGTGACATATAGAGCCACTAAATCATGATGATGATGGGGCAGACAGATGTGTGTATACAGCTAAATAAAAAATAAAGGATGTTTTGCTCATTTAAAGGACATTTACATAAACCTGTAAGCTTCAGATTTCAGGTAAGAATAAGTGCAACACTTGTGCAGCAGTTCATAATAATATATTATTTTATAATAATCCATAGTTCTGTTCATTGACTCAACAATGCAAAACTAATAGGCTTTAAAATTTCTCAGTAAATTAAGTCTGCGACAGTTTTATTACGCGACGATTTATCCCAGAGCACTAAAAATTAATGGAATTATTTCTTAATAAACATGCATTTAGCAAATGTCCTCATGTTAATTTCAGAATAATTTGACATTTTCAGTCATTGACAGAACAGCTATGATAATGAGGCAAATTACTGGTAGTTAATAAACCGGCTCTCTTCTCTTTGTGGCAAATCAGCTGCACTTTTCATTTCAGTTGAATCTTTGCACCACTTATACCTTCCTTAATGATTTGTGCAGTGTGCACATGCTAACGCCAGGCTGCAGCTTAGTGTTCGCCTGCTTCAAGATTTATACGTCTCGTCCATTTCTCCTACATTCAAACACCAGCCGGGTTTCAAACTGAAATCCCGATGTCACCTGTACTGCAAGCTAACAAGGGTGAGAGCGAAAGTGAGACAATTTCCCTGCAGGCGACAGAAATGAGAATCTGCAAGTGAGAAGTATTTCTTCAGTGTCCTGACACTGACAGCTCAGTTTTGGCGTCTCATTGCTTGGCTGCTCGTTGTGTAACTGAATGTGTAGCTGCAGGGTGAAGAGATCTGAAGAGACATTTGACAGACGCCGTCATTAAGACGTGCTCTATATAAATCCCTCTCGCTGGGCTGTAAGTAAGCGCTGAATTCAGACACCCAGCTTCATCCACAAGGCTGGTTTTGGATGGTAGAATTGCTTTGAGCTCAGTGAAGCTGCACCGCAAAAGGGAAGGGTCACCGCTTCAATCCCCAATATATTAAACCCCTACAGCCTCATTCATTTCCAGTCAGGCTGGGTAGGGGCACTGGCTTATTGCCCAGAAAGCACATATGTTAATCAGTTCTGCAGTAGATGACTGGCAGGAATGGCTTCATTAAATAAACTTTTTTTGTCCTGGCAATGTGGGAGAAAACAATTAAAGTGAGTCTTTGTGTCTTCAGGTTAAATGAATTCTTGTTGAGTAAAAGTAAAAAATGAAATAAAGTCTCTTTGGTTGGAATGACATGAGTTTGAGGATGTCTCTCTGACAAGTCCTGTATAACCAGTCTTATGCTGAAAATCTAGTCATGAAATGCTTGTAAATTAAAGTTTCAATTACAATTAGTCAGCAAGTTGTGGTCCGGTTTTAACAGACGGCTACATGTTGTTTCTGGGCTGTGCTGTTCCTACAACTAACTTTTGGAAATTGGAAAATAAAAACCACAGTCCTGGCTCATTAGAGGAAGTGCACTCACTCAAATTTCCATTATTATTAAATTCTCATGCCTTCTTACATTCTGAGTGGCTTGCTCAATAGCGCCACCAAGAGGTGACCAACCTCTGACCACCCCAGGGGCCACTCCATGTCTGAGTTTGTGCTGCCTATTAGTAATATTACTGCAATGCTAAATTCCATTAGCATGTTAATGGTAAATTCCATTATGCGTTAGCACTGAGCTAACGGACTAGTCAGTGGCAAAATGCAGATGCTCAGCTATGTCAGGAGTTACTTCAGCTATATTTATGTGGTATATTTGCTGAATTCTCTGTTTTGTGTCTTGGGCATATTTCAGTTTTACTCTACTTTTATTTGGGAGGCAAGAAATAAACAGCCTGAGCTAGAAACAAGAACTCTTTGCCAAACTAAACACAATCGCTGGTATACACAGAGTTTTATTTCCTAAGCTGTGCTGTTGACAAGTATAGAAGCTCGTTTCTGCCAGTGAAAGAAAAGAAAAGAAAAAGTTAATCATGATCAAACAATAATATTCAGTCAAACAACTGAGATGAGAAGTCAAAAGTATGACACAGAAAGTAAAAAAGCAAAACCAATAGACAAAAAGCAAATATTTTAAGTTGATCTATGAGTTGAACTTAAGTTGAACTATGAAGTTAGATCAGCTTAAAAGTCACGGTTTCATTGTTAAACTAAAAGCTTCATTTCAGTTGAATTAAAATAAGTAAATGAAACATAAATTTTATGTTTATGTTTTCTGACAGATTGCTAAGATTAGCGCTTGTTCAGTGATTCAAACCAGAGACCTCTCAGACCCATGCGCACATTATTGTGTGCTGACAAATCAACCTCTCACACTTTTAGAAGCTTGGTGAAGAAAAAGACACGACTGTTCAGTTATTAGCAGAATTCATACTTCCAGACACATTTGCTAATGGCGGCTTTTTATTTTTTGCCTCCTCTGCAGCACATACAGCACTCGTCTTCACACTTAACCTAATTATCTCCATTAATTACTGAACTGCAGATTAACCCTCTCTCACACCGATCTGCAGCTCTCCACCAGCTCAGCTGCTGCTGGAAATGCCAGTGTGTGTGTCAGAGACTATGGATGCCACATTAAAGGCAGCGCAGTATAATCAGGTGTGACATTTTGGCATGAAGAGGGCTGCTGCTGTTACTGAGCTATAATGATCATTTGCTGTGGCAGCGCGACCTGCCTAAGCTGACGAGAAGGGAAGGGAGCAAGCAAGGAAAGAAGGAAGGAAACAACAAAGGAAAATAGAAAAAATAAGTCTGTTAAGAAATTTCAATAAATGAACAGATGATAGGGATGTTTTAGAAAGCTGAAATATAAAATATTGAAAACTTTGATCCTAAGTGTCCTTTTTGTCCACCATCTTGTTCCCGTTGGCTGCTTTTCCATCTTTGTTCTTTACTTCCCTCATCATTTTCACTGTTGTCTATCTTTACTTGCATTATCTTTCTTTTCTCCTTTCTTACTGTCCTAATTCCTTCTCCTCTTTCCTACTTTAGGAATTGCTTCCTTCCTTCTATGCTTGCTCCCCTCTCTTCCTTTCCCCCTTTCTCTACTTGCAATTAATAATTCAACAGGCGTGCAACAAGACTAAAAGCACAACAGAAACGTGCACGGTCTTGTGTCGGGATCAACCGTGTTGTGAGGCGTTCAGGGAAAGTACAGAGTGTAGGTCATCTGTGTTTTGAAATCCCTCCAATTTCAAACCTTACTATATTTTGCCATCCTTCCATTCTTCCTTCCGTCTCTCCTCTCTTATTTTTACATCACTTAATTTTTCTTCCCTTAATACTCCTTTCTTGTTTTACTCCCTTCTTATTTGCCCTCTTTCCTTTCCACTGTATCATTGTTCCTTCTTATCTTATTTTTACTTTCTCTGATCAAATCACCTTCCTTCCTTCCTTCCTTCCTTCCTTCCTTCCTGTGCCTACACTTTCTCTCTTCTGTCATCCTATCCTCCTCTTTTGTGCCATCTTTGCCCCTTTTTCTTTACACGCATCATTCATTCTACTTTTCATCTTCAGCTTACATCTCTTCTCACTTCCTCCCATCTGTCCTCCCCTCGTGTGAAGTTGTCTATGTACGGTAGTTCAGTTTACTTACTCGACAGTTATTTCATGGGTTGAAAACGTTGCTCTAGGGCAGGTGTCAAGGTCAAAGAGACTGGTTGCAGTTGGAACTGAAGCTGCAAACTTTAGAGTTTCAACGCAGGCTTTTTAAATACAAGTTCCACGTGTCTGACTTTGCAGCATCTGAGCAGAGGTGAATCGGATCACATCACTTTTCTGTGTGCGTGTGGCGACATTGCAGTTGTTGGTCGGGGACACAGTCAGTCAAGGGGAAACAATCGGTGTACTCAGATTCACACACCCACCGTCTATGCATAATCGTTCAAAGGCACACACAGCTCAACTCCCACACTTCAGGCATTTTGTTTGAATGTTCAGACAAAAATACAGTAAAGCTCCTAATGATCAGCTGTACTGCAGCTCACAGTCGGGGGTTTGATGCCTTGCTCAGCAGCACTTAGTAGTACAGTAGTTTTTGAAGGATGAGAAAACAGGACTCTCAGAGAACCCATTGTTTCAACTTCTGTGGTTACGAGTTTGTTTGTGGTCCAGTTGTAGGCTGCAGAACCACACACACACCCACACACACCCACACACACACCCACACCCACATACACACACGTACATGCTAAATGCTGTGTTATTAATAGAAGTGTCAGGGGGACACAGTAATCCTGCATGGCAGAGGCATTACTTCTCTCTGGTATCAGCACACACACACACACACACACACACACACACAGCAATTTACACGGAGAGACGTACACATGTTGGGTGTGTTTAAGATACTTTGATTTCTTCTGTTTAAACCAGTTTGACAGTTGACACTGAGACAAAAGACCTGGTTTTTATTTGGTATAAACTTGGTTTTTCATCTGTGACCAGAGATTGATGGTGTTAACATGTAAATAAAAACGACAGTGAACACATCACAGGTACCTGTAGCTGAAGAAACCCACCAAAGAGAGAAACTTCTTCATTTCACTATACTTTGCTCTTAACTGGTGTTAGGTGCATTGGTATCCATGACAACAAGCATCATCACTACTTAGCTATACATGGGCGTCTGAAAAAGCTTTCTGAAATGCCATAAAGTCTGTGTGTGTCCTTAGGGTCTTTTTATGTTTATTGGTTGGCTGTCTGGTTTACTGATTGCCGTTCAGATTTGTTTACATGTATTGACTGACTGCAACCCGATGGCGGGTTCACTGACTGACTTCTTATTTCACAGCTTGAAGTTGAAAATGTAGCTTGTTTACTGATGGAGTGAGTGATGTTTTCCAGGGTGCATGTATGGCTTTGAATCACATATGTAATATTACACACTGTCATCTGGCATCGTAGTGTCTGCATGTATTCCTTTCAGTCTTCACAGCGTCCCACCAGCTTTTATTAGCAAGCTGGAAGCCTGTAACCTGACAGGTAAAACTCAGGACAAAAAAAGTCATTTTTCTGAGAACAGAAAGGAAATTAGCAGTAAGTAGATAAAGTAAGTAAATAATAAAAGTTTTTGAAAGAGTCACAGTGGTCCTGACAAACTTTGACTCAAAATTCCCAGAAACCGTTTTAGCTCCAGATACAACGGTGATCCCCAGTGTACATAAACCAGAGGCATGGATCAGAGGAATCGAGCAAATTCACACATACAGTTTCTGAGTTCATTCAGAACTGACCCAGCAGATGAAATTAAAATCACTGAAACTGATAAATATTTGATCAGGTTTCTACAAGTCATCAGCTTGTTGTGAGTGGTGAGTGCAACAGAATTTTAAACTCAGTAAAGTCAGGTAATATTTTTACTCCAGTGCTGTTTGAGTGTCCTAATTGTCTCTCTCAGGGTTTTTAAACAGGACTTTTTTAATAAAAGAACAACATAGCTTATAAGGCAGTTGTTCATATTTGTACCGATGTGTCTGGGTCACCTCACATTGCCTATGTAGGAATCAGATGTGTACTTCAGGTACCTCGGATGTCCAAAATAACTTTGCTTACTAACTTTCTCTGTTGACACTTTGACTCACCAGTGAACTGATTTACTGGTTAACAGAGTGTTTTATTGACTGGCTGATCACACTTAAAATTCTTGAATTAATTGTTAGGCCAAGTCGAGCTAGTCAGTGAAGCGGTTCAGCTGGGACACCAAGCTGTGATCTTCAAAAGTACACACACACACACACACACACAGACACACACACTCTGTGGATTCATGGGACACGACTCCTGACTGTTCTTGGGACCGACACAGTGTGTAGCTGCAGGGTTCTGGCGATCCTCTGGACGCTGGCAGAGACTGAAACACGTGACTCAGCGACTTGTCAGAGCCGGCTCTCTGTTCACCCAGCAGCTTCGGGGAGAAACACATTTTACAGCCAAGACCTGAATAACATACACTGGGGTTTCAGTCCAAGAGCAAGATGGTCACCCACTTAAAACAACCAACTATCCTCAGATAGTTGTTAAGACTGATAAATATATAAAGCCTCACTAGTATTGACTACTTGACGTCTCCTTTAATTGCCGATGAGGCTGCTGTGTGTCTTACACCTGACACCTGACAGATTTATCAGCTTTGTCTTTTACTCTAAGTGACACTGAATGTTTCATATTTCTTTTCCTGGCCTCAGTTCACTTGACTAGGATCTAGTTTAAAACATGTTGTAAATTACACTCTGCTCATGCCTTCTGCTCACGTGCTTCTCTATCTGCACCCGACCTCGGTGCACTGCAGAGAGGACCAGTTGTCAGTTGGCATGCTTAGATCCTGAGTGTGTGTATGTGTGTGTATCTGGCTGCACTTAGGTGGAGCCAGAGGGAGCACAAGGCCACAAGCTGCACACTACTGTGTGTGCTTTCTGCTGTTTCGGTTTTAATGGCTTGAAAATATCGCTTTTGTTCTCTCAGTTTCATTTGAAAGACGACATTTGATGGTTATATATTCACATCATCACAACAGCAGGTGTAAGCAAGTGTTGCACTGTAAACCTGTTACTTTTGTTTGGTTGTTTTTAGTCTATCTGCAGTGTGTCTATTGGAATTTTACCACATTTACTGTACATACATATTACATACATATAGTAGTTAGTTTAAAGGGCAACCAAAATGTTAACGTGCAGATGACAAAATGGCTCCAAATCCACAATCACGATCAGTTAGAACAGAACTGAATCCAGCATTAACACTAAAACAAATAATTAAGGTACTTAAAGAGAATCCATACACTGTATTTCACCCATTAATATTCTGTGCTGTATGTAAAATGATAAATGATTAATTTAGAGTCAAATCACCTCAAGTTTGTTAATTTTGTGAATGGGTTGTCTCTGGAATACCTTGAGGGAATTTCTTCAAATTTAGCTCAAAGGTCAAAGGTCAAGGTCACTGACCTCAAGTCCATCCCACCCATTTGTCCCATTTCTGTGAACATGATATAAAAGGAATGTAATGAGGGAACTTCTTAAGCTTCAGCACAAGCGTCCACTTAGATATTGGTGCTCAAAGTTCACTGTGACCTCATGTGTGTCCATTCTGGTCAACGCTATAAATCTCAGAAACACCTGGAGGGAATTTCATTACATTCGGTATACGTATTCACTTGGACTCATTGTATTAGAATATGAGTCTGGACAGACGCGCCTGTAAACTACAACTTCACTACTTGGCGGAGACATACAACCACAGTGCGGTAAATCAAGTTTTTTGCTGACAAGTGTGAACGCAGCATTAGTCAGCCCCAAATGTGAAGACTTAGCCCACTTTGACAATGGCCCATGTTACATGTTTTTCTATGATAGCGTAACAAGGAAATAAATTCATGAGTGGAAAGATCCCAGTGCCGTCACTGCAGAAATATCAAATGAGAGTCAATGGTTGACACAACTTTTATTTATTTTCAAGAATTTTAGTAAGTATAGTATATAGTAGTAAGTATATAAAAAAAATATATGAACACAGTGTACCCGTTACCACAAATTCATCAGTAACCCGCAGACCTCATTTTTACATTTGTTCAGCAGAATGTACTTTTAATGAAACGTGTTCACAGTGAGATGCTGATTCTTTAATATATAGTTTGTCATGTTTACTCAGGGTTCTCTCCAGTAAAAGGAAAAACGATTCTGCACCACCATAATCATATGTCCGACCTTTCATAATCATTCCCATATGTTGTTTTACATGAAGATTTTTAAATATGTGCAAGCCGCACAGAAATGCACTAATTCCAAACGACAAGATGATTTGCCTACATATCTACACGTTTAACAAACACACATACACACTTCTTCTGTTGCCTGGTTAAATAAGGGTTAAAAAAAAAAATTACCAGAATGTAAATGGCTGAGAAATATGTAGTTATTAAGTATGTCTGTTGCTGAAACCAGAACGTTGTTGGACATTTAAAGTAACCGTGCAGAGCCCGTATACCTCGAGGGATATTTCACAGTGCACTTTGTTGATATTTCTCCCCCACAGGAAACATGCATATCAGTGTATCATAATTAACTGAGCATTAATTCCCTCTTTGGTGTCCTTCGTGTGCGTTATATGGGTTATGCTGTGACCCAGAGCAGTGAATAATTTTCTTCGAATTCATATTTTTAATTAATGCTACCTCTCCTGATGCTATGATTGATGTGTTGTTGCTTGTGGGGATGTTTAATGGTCACAAATCACCATAGAGACCAATTAATCAACCACTTCTGCTGCTACTGGGCATCACCAAGTCAACAGTGTCACAGTCTATTTGCTTTTATTCGATTTAAAATGTTTCTATGATTTTTCTTTCTGAATGCTCTTACATAAACCAACAGCAGAAAGAATCTGGTCTGATCCAAGTGGATTCCACAGCAGCTGCTGCAGGGCTATGTTTGGACTGATGCATTATTGTGCCAATTGTACTTGAGTATTTAAGGAATGCTTCTTTTCTCCATTGCAGGGTAGCAATTTTTGGCCTAGGGTCATCTGGGCTATAGCTGGGTCTTGAGAGTCTGTCCTGCCTGTTGTGTAACACTATGAAAGTAACTTAACTGCTACCACTCTTGGAAACAAATCTGTTTGAATTGGTGTCCAGAAGACAGAACCACCAGACGAGACCCAAAAGAGAAGCCAAGGTATGAACCAAGCCGGGGCTCAAGCATAGATTTTGTTTTTCTTCTGGGGAACAATTACTGTATGCACTGGTCTCAGCACCACTATTTCTAACAAACTGACTATATGCTAGTTCCTCAGGACAGTTAGTGACTGGTAAAAGGAAGAACAAATGTTGACCCTCTAGCTGCTGAGGAGCTGCTATTTTTCTCAGGAGTCGGTGGGGACCAAACCAGAGCTAAAAGGAGAGTGAATATTAAACTTGCAGTCATCTTATTTGGCAAAAGGGGCTCAGATAAAGCACGGGGAAATGGTACAAGACATGCAACAGGTGACCAATAGTTCATTAGTCCAAACAAGTGTTTGAAATAACCAAACTGATGAAGTGTTTCAACCACGCCTCATGGGAACTCCTCCAAAATAGGTTGTTACCTTTTTTTGACCACAATTTCATGGGTGAATTAAGCTATTGTATTAATAGGATTCCCATCACAGTGAATGAAAAAGACCCAATCAGGTGTTAATCTGGATTAGCATGGTTTAAGCATGGCAGGGACTCATTCACATAAAAACCTCGGAGGCCTCAGTTTCAGCTCAGGTAATTACACTGGAAAGTGCAAACGTTAGATTGAGTTACTTCACATCACAGCTGAATGAGTTCGGAGGCTCTGGGAGCTGCACAGTCAATTAAAAATGAGGAATTTGATATTTTGAAACTGACCTCAATTCTCAGCTTCTGACTTTCAAAAGATGATGTTTTTCAGTAGTTGTTATCAATCATTTTCAGTATTTCTAGAACCTGATGATTTCTTCAACAGCACTTCAGTGAGTATTTTGTAAACTTTGCTCAGACGATTGTCTTGGAGTTTTTTCTCAGAGTCCGGTGGAAATATTATTGACATCTTGTTGTTGTAGGAGTGCAGTCAAGGTTAATACCTGGTGTACCACTCTGAACCTAGTGGCATACTCTTTCTCTGTTCACTGCTACAGAATCTGGCTTTAGTCACCTGACTGGCCTATTGATCACACTCTGAAATGTATTAGTAAGTAAAATTTATGCATGCACATAACACACAAAGACCCATTTTAACAGGCCCAAAGTCTGACGGTAGACATTTTTACTACACTTCGCCTAGAACTGATCTTATGAATGTTACATTTTATGAAAAGATGCCATCTTCTCATTTATCTGTTAGGGAAACTGTACTGTACTTACTGTACCACAGAATCTCCAGAACTACAGATTTATAATCAAATCATCTGTAACCTCCTTGATGTTTTACAGTGTTTGAGTTCTGTTCTTTGTTGAAAACGTTGTGCATCAGCACCTACTGTAAACTTAGTGTGTGAAAGGGTGGTGTCACCAGTGAAGAGACTTATTATCCTGCCGACAATGAACAAGGAGTGGTCTGCTTCCAGTGATAGTAATGGAGACTTAGTTTTCCTGCTGCGAGAGGACGAATATCTACTTTAGTTTGGCGGATTTGATAACCTCTTTTTTAACCTTGGGTGAAGTTACAATACTGTTAGCATTAATCTTTTATTAAAAACTAACAATTAACAATGTCTTTACTATGAATGCTTTGTAATACAGTAACCCCTGCAGAATTTCTGCTAAGCATCTAAACTCTGTATAATTTTTTTCTGCGACTCTTTCTTGCATCAGCCTTCCTGATATTCTGATGTCTAATAGAGATTTATGATCTTATCTCTAACTGCATGAAGCATCCAAGTGCTTAGAGTCACTTTTTCCCCATGCTGGATATCTCATCTTGCAATGAAACTCTGCTTTTGTTAATGTCATCACAAAAACTGCCAGATGCACATTGCTCCTATCACCACTCTGCAGCACTTGCTTTCTCTTCTCTGTGAAGCTTTGCCGTTTTGCCGCAGCTTTTTTCCTCTGGATCTTGTGTCCGTCTCTCTCCATCTGTGATTGATGCCTGACAGGGGAGCCAGACAAAGGCTGCACAGACTTGACTACTCTGCTCGTTGCTATTGATTCTTTTTCACTTTAGCTATAATGAAGTATTGGTCAGCCTCAGTGAGTGTCAGAAGTGCTTAGTGAGGCAGCAGGTGAGAGAGCCCTGAGTCACTAGACTTAATTACAGCTGGTCCTTGTGTATTCAGCTTCCCTTTGAGCTGCACTGATGGCATTACTGCGCAGTGGTGGTGAATAGAGGACTACAACAAGCTGCAAGAATAATGAAATAAGATCAACAAACTTAGGTTTGTTTCAGTGAATGTTGGAGCAAACAAGTATTTTATGTTTTATACTTATACTCCAATATTATACTTATACTTCGATCACTGTGGAAGAGCATTTAATTTACTTTGATTTGGTGCTCGTGATCAGTCTTTGTTGCCATTGTTTCTTATTTTACAGAAGTTCTTTGAAAGATTGTTGTTAAAGGATGGTGACAGTGACAGTGTAGGTGGTACCAGCCATAGCTGAGAGCGTTCCCTTGAGCAAGGACATAAACACCTTTCCTACCCGCTTTAGTTGTTGTAAATTGTTATGGATGAACACACCTGCTAAATGGCTTTAATGGAAATGTTGATGCCTGCAAAATTAGCTAATTACTGTCAAGTTGTGGCTTTGATTTCTACTGAGCAGATTTAAAAACTTTCAAGACTTTAACACTAATACAAGTCTGCTTCTCTAGTTAAAGCACCTTGAACTAGTCAGCGTGCAGGTTGTGCACATGTTGGACCACATATCAGAAATATCCCCAAGGATCTAATTTCCCAAACACACACGCTCACTGAGAATTTATGCTTGTGGAAAAAAATTGCATGCTGTCAACAACACGTGCCTCCTAACTGTTGCCTGATGCACAGGAAAGAATTTCTTAACTCACCCCTGCTGTCACAGTTATGATAGTGCTCTGTGCACAGTTATACAGTGTTAAACCTGCCAAAGAATGGGTGAGAATTCACATTTTGTTGATGATGTTTTGAAGGTTTTTCAGTTACCAAGTTACCATTAAAACTTACTGACACTTCACACCTCCAGCAACATGCAGTGTACACTTCTATTCATGCTGCTCTTTTTATGGTTGTGAGGACATTTCTTATTCTTTCTATTTTCTACCACTTACACTTTACCCTAACCCCAACCTAAACTCAAATCTAACATCAAGTGCTGAGACACACCAAGCCAACATAAAAAAAACTAGCACCATTTGGGTCGAAAAGACTTTTGAACACACTGCAAAGACTACAGCCAGCCAGCTAACCAGCACATACGTTCTGCACTGGTGTGAGAAGAAAAAACTCTACCAGTAGGTGATAGTAGTCTATATTTGTAATTCAGTAGGGGAAAGCTGAAGACCTAGGACTGCAGATTTACAAACCATAAATAAAGCAGCATTTTCACAGCTAATGAAGTAGCTAGTTCTTCTATTTGGTTGCAAGTGAATATTATTACCCAATACATTAAATTAAAGTAGAAGTTGCTCTCTCACCTACTGGAAATACACCATTGGTATAGGTCGGGGTGGCACCTGGACCGTGCAGGAGGCAGGGCACAAAACAAAAGTACAGTGCAGAAATTGTACTGTTTTGTTTACAGCACATTGATGCATAAACGTCTTGACTTCTTTGAAACAGAAGTTTCCAAATCTCGTCATCTCTCCAGTTAAACACATTTGAGTCTGTAAAATCATGTTGTGTTAATCACTCTTCTTCTTCACCCTCGGATGTTTGTATTCTTACGGTTTTGCATCAGTTGCAAGATGGAAATGTCGTCAGCATGCCCACTCGCTTGCTGTAAATAGTAACGTGACCTATTCATGAATGGGCTCAATCGGACAATCGGACACAGATTTTTATACTGGGGTACTGACAGGGTAAAGTCTGTTTAATGTACGGCCCCAGCTGATTCAGATGTTTGTTTCCACTCAGCTCCCCTGAGTAATTTCAGGGTTGTAGTACATGTCTGAAAACAGGTTTTGAGAGGAAGGGCAGGATGTCATGCAACAAAGGTCGATGGAGGAACTGGGGATTTTGCGATTACATGACCACAAGACTACACAGAAAACCACAAGAACTTTTTTGACGATAGGAATGGCCCACAAACATGGTAAATTCTGCTAAGGCTAAATTTGGGATCAAACACTAAATCGAAGCGTTTGTGGTCTGGAAAACTAAGGATATCAAGAACTTGTGTATTGTTTCTAGCTGTCTTTTCTGGCTGAGATTCTCTGTTATAAACTGAAATTTCCCTATAAACCTGTAATTTGTAATTATCCATTTCTTTGTTTGAAGACCTTTTGCCAGAATGTGTCTGTAGTTATGATCAAACCTGTTGATCTCCACTGATACAGCCAGCAGGATTGCATTCCAGCTTAAATCCAGGGAAATGACTCTGTGACTCTTGTCTGTCTTAAGGAGGTTTAGCTCTCAGCACACTGCCCATAAATGGCCACAGTGCACACTGAAGAGCGAGAATGGAGAGAGGGAGGCAGATGAGAAAGAAGAATATAGAGATTGCAACAGGAGGGAAAACTAGAGGTAAAGAAAAGTGTGAAATGTGTATGGAAGGAATGAACGGGAGGGGAATCAGATGGACAGACAAAAATAGGAGAGGAAGGAATGCCAAAGGAAACGAAAAAGAAGAAGAAAATGAACGAGGGGGAAGTGATGTATTAGCCAACCCAAACACAGGAAATGGCAAAAAAGGAGAGACTGAGAATAAATTGAGATCCCCTGGCTCTTTGGCAGACACTGCCAGCCACTATCCTCGAGTGAACTGAAGGGACATTTTGTTTTATTCTGCAGAGGTTGAAGGTCAGAACTCGAATATAGACTTGTTGGTTCCCACTACACCCTCTGTTTTAAAAGAGTACTCCACAGATTTAGCATTGCACACATGTAACATAGTCCTACTCTACTCATGTTTAATATTAACTTTAATAGTGCAACAGAACAGAGATATTGTCTTTTTTTATTCTGCACATTATTCTTACTTGCCAAAGCCTGGTGCCTACATTACCCATAATGCAATACAGCCACAACAGCTCAGGGTTTGGGTGTTTTATATTCAGCGATGGGGGTTATTTAATAATATTGTTTTCCATAGTAACACATCATGTAACATGTTACATAATTAAGTTTAGTGATTTTATTAAAGCTGCTTTATGCAGTAACGAGTTCAGAAACAATATTCTGATTCTGTATCTTGGTATCAAATTAATGTTGTAATACGTAACATATGCATATATGGTTTTCATAAATGCAGTAATACTCCTGGACAGATGCAAACAATCACTGATGTGTGAAATTGTTTATTTTGAAATCCTGTGATCATCTTACATCTTCACGCAGCAGAAGCGTAGTCGAAACCTTAATGATCATTTACATTATGTTGTTTTTTCCCCCTAAACCTCTGATATTATTTCTGAATTTGTGCCTGTATGTTGCTACGTTTACATGCCGCAAACAAACTGCTGAAAAATAAACAAGTACCCTTTTTTTGATGTTGCTATTCTATGATAATAACTGCAAAACCTTAGTTTGTAACACTGGAATAAACGAGGCCTGTATTTCAGTTAAGATCAGATGCAGGGTTTTCCCCCAGGAGACTGTTAAACCATTAAATTGTCTCATCTTGTGATCCGTTTAGTTTCAGTAGACCCACTTATTAAATACAATATATGGTATTTACTTCTCAAAGACTGGGGTTTAGTGTTTTAATTGAGCCTTTACTTTGGTTGAAGTAACCTGCAAGGAGGTGGAACAGTGTCCTAGAAAGCAGTGAGGATACAATATGTGTTTAAAATACAGTATCTGCATATATTATACGCTATAGGGTTCTGTGTGTGTGTTGATAAATGATTGCATAGGCTATATGTTTGAGTGTTTTCGTGCATGTGCACACATATTTCTGCTTGAGGACATTTCTTGTACTGTTTGTGTGTGGGTGTGTGTGTGTGTCCAGCCAGAAGGGCCCTGTCACCCTGAGCGGAGTGCGAGGTGAAGTGACAGATTTGGATCAGCAGGGAGACCAGCAGCTGTAACTGTGCCATGGTTAAATAATGCAGCAGATCTAATTCATACACCTGAATTATGGAAATGCAGTGACTGTGCTTCTGGGGAGTGTTTTTCTTGTGACACAGTTTGTGTGTGAGGGACTTTGGGCCAGACGCCAGGCCGAGACGCCAGCCCTTCAGACAGTCTGGAGATCAGTCAGGGAGAGGCGACGAGCTGACAGAGACCTTTAACAACGGGCTGGCTGCTGGCTTATTGGAGGTAAATGAATCAAATCCTGACATCAGCATATTGATATTAATGAATTATACAAAAAAAATTGATCTTCAGAAAATGAATGAATTTCTTTAGCTGGTGTTTAACATACTACTGCAGTTATACATGCTGATAATCCATCTAGTCTGTCGGTGTAAATGCTAATAAATCACTAATAAAATGTAGGTAATTCATCATATCTGGAATCATAAGTGTCCCAATTAAACAAATGTTTGTTTTTTACTATGTGGCAGCTCAAATGTTGTCTCTCATCGCTCATGGATCGCTCACTTTCATTGATTTTATATACTGTTACTGGCTACAACATGACTTTAGTGCATAATGAACATTTATTTGTTACAGTTTTCATCAGTTTTCATCTTGATG
This sequence comes from Sandelia bainsii, assembly GCA_032362345.1. NCBI lineage: Eukaryota > Metazoa > Chordata > Actinopteri > Anabantiformes > Anabantidae > Sandelia > Sandelia bainsii. Next base: position 20,522,207 of record JAUMHL010000010.1, read on the forward strand.
AATTTGTCCAAACTCGGCACAAATGGACCAAATAGTTCTAACATGTTGATAAAACCTTAAATTAGAAGTCAAATTTAGAAATGAAGTGACTGTATCTGTAGGCAGGACAGTGTGTAATTACAGTATACGGCATAAGTAATAAAGGTTGTTATTCACACTGTCTCGCTGCAGGAAGACAGACAGGAACGCATACACATCGACATGCAGCAGCTTCAGCCAAGCGTGCTTTCGACTGTTCTTTCCTTCCTCCACACGTTCACAAACTGACACTCGCAGATAAGAACTCTTAAAGGTCTTATGACTGTGTGTGTTATTTCAGCTGACACCTGATTTGAGAAGTGAAGACTTCCTCAGCTGCAGTTCTGGGTTTTGAGGTCATGTTCAGAGTCGTGTTGGTTTGCTTAGAAATATGACAAAACACCGTTATTGAAGGAGTGATCCTGTTTGTTTCTCATTCACTGCCACAGGAAGTCATACGGAGAGGGAAATAACATCAGCTCACACAGTTTGAAGCACAGTATGTCATCCTACGTTACACAAGGTATAAATGTGGTTCAGTATGGACACATTAGTGGGAATAGCATTAACAATACACTGTTAGTTGCTAAATTAATTTGGTGTGACAAGAAAAACACAGGGAAAAAGATTGATTACTATCACAGAGGCATATGCATGATTTTCAGTGCCTGAGTTCTCCTACAGCTTGTTGCCTGTGTGTCCTGGCAGGTTTGTTCTGTGTGTGTGTGTGTGTGTGGTCTAAATGGGTGTGGACAGTATCTGTCAGATATTGAGGTCAGACAGAGAAGCAGCGAAAAGGGAATACCACGGAGATCAAATAAAAGATGAAAGAGACGGCAACAAAAAGGTAGTCGGAGAGGGAATGGCACAGTAGGTCAGACTGGACGAGAGCCAGGGAGGAAGAGACGATGGTGAGACGTCCGCGGTGTGGAGGTGAACCCTGGCAACGAGATTTGTTCAAACGTATGTTGGTGCTGTTTCAGTCGGCATTAAAGATTGATGGAGGTGCAAAGGCGGGCTGGTTGTCTGGGTCTGGGACACTGATGGAGACGTTGGTGCTGCAGGAAAGAGCTGGGAGGAGCTGAAGTTGTCCACGTCCCACAGAGTGACAGATATACAGCGGGTACAGTATGAGACGAGATGTGAGCTTTAGCTTCCTGTTAAACCTTCATTTACACTAATGATGTGTTTTCTCTTCAAGTAACGCAACATGATTGATTGAGAAGGAGCAGAAGGAGAATTTAACTCTATTGAATTAAGTCTGGGAAATGTTTTTGTCCACTAATGACTAATCTCATGGCACTTGCTAGTTAGCAAACATAGATGGAAGCAATGTCAAAAATATTTTTTAGGAAATTCACTTTTCAAACCTCAAGCACTTATTTATTCCATTTGAATGTTTTTTGAACAACAGTCGAAATTATCCACGGACTTTTGAGTAAAAACCAACATTTGGATAAAAGTCCTTATTAATTAATTAAATTAATTATTTTTTTACATTTACAAATTGTTATCTGTCATCACGTTGGACACTGTCTTGCAATATTTAGAATGAAACAACCAGATGCACAGCTTAAATTTAGATATGACTCTACAAAATCTTGTTTCTGGGAATAAAAAGACATGAACGGCCAACTGTGTTTTTTTTACTGCTTTGGGCTTTGGTTGTAACTCTCAATCTGTTTTCTGTCCTTGCATCAACATTTAAGTGATGCAGAAGATTCTCTCACATTTTATTTATGTAGCCCAGTGTAAAAAACAAAACAAAACACACATTAGAAGCACCTTGAAGTCTGACATCAGCAGGGAGCCAGTTGAGGGTAAGACCGGGCTGCGTTTGAGAAAACGGGCACAGCTGTTCCTCGAGTTGCACCATTGTGAGCATACCAGAGGTTCCTCTGTCAGTCTGTCATCGCATTCCCTTCAGAGGACCACCTGCTGAGGGGGAAGCCACACTGAGGCAACACGACTGACTCGTCCATCTGCAGTTTCAATCGCTCGTCGTTAAGCGGAGAATGTTGCTGTTGTCGCTGTTATTCTTTACTGTAGAAGTTATTCTTCACTGTGGCCTGATTATTTCCAGATGTTGGGATGGCATTATATTCTTAAGACTGGGATTTACAACCAGATTACTGAAGCTAGTCCCTCACTTCCTGCAACATACACATTCACATATGACTAATGCTGTCAGTGACCACATACTTCTGAAGTTTATCTAGTCTATTTCCTTGCTTCTTCCTCTGCTTCTCGAGCGCTCTCTGTTATCTCTATTGGCTTCAGCTGCAATAGTTGCTAATCTTGTCTGGTGTGACAGAGGTGTCTTATCTGGCCAAAGAAAAGCAGCAGTCCTCAGATTAGCTTGGAGGTCCCACCCTCAATCTGAGGATCAGCACCACACCTTGACTCACCAAACATTCCCATGCTCACTGTTACTCAATAAGCGGCTAGTTTTAAGATTTATATGTCCGAAAGGAGCAGCTTATATTTGAGATTTTCAGGGATTAATTCTGCTCCTTCTTCAGCAGATGAGTGAACGTTATACCTAAACCATACGATTTAGGAAAACCTTTTACAAAATGTTCCCAACTGCTTTGCCAAGACAATAAGAAGCAAATATTTAACCAAACATCCAGATTTATATAGATTTAACTTGATATCATTATTATGGTCGCCCCTACCAGTCCATGCTGTGATGGGTATAATAATGGTAATCACTGGATAATTTACATTGCTGTAGATTTACAGTACTCAGTGTGAATACTGTTTGAGTTATTACTACTTAATGTGCATCTGTCGATGTGGAGAAATTGTCGACAAAACACAACTTCGTAGTCATCAGATTCTCCCAAAACTGACTGATCATCTGACAGATAAACTTCTCTATCAGATTGTTATGAAATGTGTGTTTTATCTTCAGCTTGCTATTCACAATATGTCAAATACCACCAAATAATAAGCTCAGTGATTAGTTTTTCCACAAAGAAATGCACCTTGGGAGTTGTAGTTAGTGCTTGTGATGCTTGTGTGTCCAGACCTCCAGTTAATGCTTCATAGTGATGTTTGTTTGCATGCTAAAACACAGTCCTGGCAAATGCATGCACATATAAACTAAATGTGAACTGAAAAGAGAATCATGGTTCATTTATTCCATACAGCACTAAATAAAACTGCAGCACATCAGCTAATTGCTGCAAAGGGGTTCAACCTTCAGGTGTTTTCTTAGGGCAGTCGCTAACAGGTGACCTCACCAGATTTTTCTGTTCCGCTTCATTCTCTTCTGATGGTGGATGGCTTTACAGGGATAGATTTAGCTCTAGTGACAGCTAGCGAGCCTAATCCCTCAGCCACAACCAATCAGCAAACACATCTAAACTTGCCCTTTTTGTATTTGCAGGACAGTTATCCCGCCTGGTCAGAAACTCGAATAAGTCTGTCAGTCAGGCTTATTAATGGATAGTATGTCATGATTTTATCAGAAACATTTGAAACCCACCTTTTGTATTGTGACGTGCTTTGCAAATTGTTCTCCTGACTCACACTGAGTCACTTCACATTACACAACATGATTTTACAAGACTCATTATGACTTTTGCTGCGACGGAGCTGCCAAGGTGTCGTCCTCGCTGACGGAACTCGTAATGCTTAAATGAGAGTGAGTGTAATCAGAGGTGATGAGGAGGAGCGGAGGGGGTTATTGGTCGTTAAGGCATAATGGCAGATGAGGACAATGGATGGAGCCTGAGAGTACGAGTTCATTTTATTCCTGCTGAGATTCAGACAGTGACTGACTTTTCCTCAGAACCCTGTCTGGAGACTTTACTGAGAACAGGGCTGATTTCTTTCCTCTGAACTGACGTAATGCAGTAAAAGATCAGATCATAAATGGAGCATAACATCACCTTAACAAAAATCTAAAGGCTGAACAGTCAAATGGGTGCTGTGTTTTTTGTCACCTCCATTGTGTCTATTAATATCTTATTAGACAATCTCTCAAATATGTTTCCAGCTGTAGAGCAGTGTACTGCTGAGGTTTTCTGTTAAACACGGTGGAGGAACAATGATCCCTATTTCTCCGTTATAGTCATAACTCTTAACTGGTATCATCTTTGCAGGTCTCTTCCAAGGAGAACAACCACATCTGCTCCCGTACTTAGGGACTGCAGGGATTTGGTGCAGTGTAATGGATAGATGTAATGTAATACAGGGAATATAGCAGTTTTCTTCTGCTTTCATTGCACCGTTTACCTGTTCCACAGTTCACCTCACTCCCTCTGGAGTCCTGCGACAAACAACCAACTGGAGCTGCAGATGTGGCTGAACAGCGTTTTACTTTGCAGTGTTTCTCCCATCGCCTCAGGGGATGGGGGGCAAACCCCTCGAGGTCCAGTTTCAGAAATGCTGAATGGATGCTCTGTTGTAATGCCAAACAGTTCCCCTGCTTTTCAAGAACTGATAACACTCTTTGCGCTGCCTCGCAGATGATAAATGGTTGGATCTGAAACGGTTTCATGGGAGCAGAAAGACAGTGGAGCATGCTTATATCAAATTTTGACACAAAATCATAATATTCCTGTAAAGAAAGCCACAGCAGAGAAGCGTAATAAATCAAAATAACACTGAGGTGTGGTTGCAGCTGTAGAGCAACAGGCAAATATTGTAATGTAGAACAAAATGAATAGAAAAGTTCATGACTCTTAGGGGTATTTCTAAAGTACTTTAATCTGAATCCCATCTAAAACTGCATTCATCTCTCACTATTAAAACTTCACTGTGTCAAAGCAAAGATATTAAAAAGTTAATTATCCCCATGTCTACTGTACCTGTTCCCCACAGCTGCACCGGGTCACGTGCATTCTTCCATGTAATATACACCTCAGTAGTCAGTACCCACGCTCAGTGTGTGGCAGTGGATCTGTTGGGCTGCAGATTAAGTGGGGAGATACTGAGGTGAAGTTTTTCTTGGCCGAGCAGAGTGATGGATGGATTGCTGTTCAGACTGAGCTCAGCTGGGATCTCCCTGTCTCAGCTCTTTTAGCCTCCTGTTCCTGATAAACTGGAGAAGGGGGATACTGTGTGTGTTCTGGGTTAAAAGCGTGCACGATCCGTCCATATGTTTGTGCACCGAGCTGTGTGACTCACCTGGATTACACCTGAGTAGATTTTTTTTTTCACGTACCTGTGTGTTTGTTGCCTCCATGTAATGTTCAGTCTAAAGGTTAAAATAATGAAATGCTGCTGCTAATGTTCTAAACAAGCCACTTAATCCCACCACAGTGGAGACTTTAAATGGCTTCTTTGGTCTAAACCTTCACACAGAAGGCTTCAGAAGTAGGCTTAAGAACTAGGGTTGGTGAAATTGCTGATAACATAACAAATGATCTACACACTGGCCCAAAATACACTTCAATTAGACTTGTTTGAGTAGGCATATAAGTTCTTTTATTCATTTTTTTCTTAGATTTAATTGCATAGCAGGACAATCAAACACATAAAATTACAAACCATGAACAAAGAAATTTCAAACTTTCAATTTAAGATCAAAGATGTAAAAAAAAAAGTGAAACGAGAAAAAATGAAAGAGAAGAGAAAGAAAGAAAAAGAGGAATCATTGTGATATATATATATATACACATATATATAACACTAATAACCTGCTCTGGTCCGTCTGTGTATTTGAGTGTTTTTGTGACAGAGTTAAGCCGAATCTAAAATAAGCGGCGGTTGATCTTTTTCCGACGTCCTGCTTTCAGCCGCAGTGTGTTTAATTAAAGTAGTTATTGTGCTTCAGTGTAAAATAAGAGACTGATCTACAGCGTTGCAGTGTCCAGTGGTTTAAAATTGTCTGTCTCCCTGTGGGATTATGGGAATTGAAGACCTATTGTTAAAGCCGTTCAACTAGCATTTACCTTCCCACAAGGACTGAGGTCAGTGAGCGGTATGTGTGTCTTGGTTTGTGCTGCAACCTTTCTCGTGTTAACATGTCATCGCCTTGATGGAGACTGTGTGTATTAGTCTTAGCATGAGAATGTGTGTTTGACCCTGCCTTAGTGTGTGTGTGTGTGTGTGGTTTGGATCTCATCAGGATGTCTGTGTCCTGACTGGGTCGGCTTCTCAGTTCCCTTCTGCCTGTTTCCAACATCCTGTTTTCACGCATATGTAACACACACTGACACACAACACACACACACACACCTGGATCATCATTTCTCTGAAGCTGAAAACATGAGGAAGGCAGGAGAGCTTTATGAGAAAATGTGGCATTCACTGCGGCACGGTGGTGTCGTGGTCAGCACTGTCACCTCACAGCAAGAAGGACCCGGGTTCAAATCCACAGGTCGGCCGGGTTCCTTTCTGTGTGGAGTTTGCATGTTCTCCTCGTGTCTGCGTGGGTTCTCCGGCTTCCTCCCTCTGTCCAAAGACATGCATGTTAGGTTAATTGGTGGCTCCACATTTTCTATAGGTGTGAATGGTTGTTTGTGTCTATATGTCGGCCCTGCGATAGACTGGCGACCTGTCCAGGGTGTACCCCGCCTCTCACCCGATGACAGCTGGGATGAGCTCCAGCGCTCCCATGACCCTTATGAGGAGAAGTGGTTAGGAAAATGGATGGATGTGGCATTCACCTTTGTTGTGTCCAGAACTCACAGACTGATGAGTGATGAAAGATGTTTTTTAGCATCTAACTTCAAGCAGCCTGGAGCATTTATCCTTTATCCTTTATTTCATTCTCTCCCTTCTGTAAAAAAAAAAGAAAAAAGAAAAGCTACATGAAGCCTACTTGTGTTGTCTTACTGCTGATGGTCGAAGCAGTGCCAGTGCTGTTCCACCCTGGCCTGGGGGAAAGTCTAATGCAACCTGAATTAAGACACTCTTCTCTTTCCAGTGACCATAAACCATCAGCAACTACATATTTTAGTTGTTAGCAGGTCTCTTTATACAAGAGGATAGTGTGGCTTCAGGGTGGGTCCATGAAAACAACCAACAAAACAAAGCTTAGCGAATCAAACCTAATTCCAGCACAAAAGCATCATGTAGCTTCTGCTTTAACTGCTGAGACACAACAGTCTTTATTTACAGCTTCACAAAAGCTCTTAAAGGAGCAGTTCTGTTGGTGACCCAGTAAGGATAGTCTCTCTAGATGAGGCTTTTGGTTTAGTACTGTGTCTTAGAAATAGCTCTAACAACAGAAGCTCACACTCTCCTAAACCAGTCTCATATCTCTCAGCTCAGGTCTCACCTGAATTTAAAATAAAGCAAACACAAGAGGTGAAATTGTGAGCACCGTGCAGCGCGCTGAGTCAAAAACGCCACCTGTTGCTGCAGCAGCGGCGACGATGGCGACGGCTGCTTCTTCTCCTGCAGTAGTGTGTGATTACAACAGAAAGCCTTTGCCTCTCAGAGGGGAAACAGTTTTGCAGGCACGGCTCAGTGTGCGTCTGGGTTTGGTAGACAGGGCTGGAATATTTGCTGCGGTGAACGCATCACAAATCATGACTCTTGCTCTCTCTCTCTCTTCTTTTTACTTTTCTTCTTGCCTCGATCGATGGGTCTGATTTTTGTTTGAGCATGAAATGGACCAGCTGCTGTGAGGCGAGTTGTTAAGGTGGGGAGTCACGGTGTGTGAGTCCTTGTGTGTGTACTTGTGTGTGTGTGTCTTTTTGCTGCATCTCTCTCCGCCTCCCCTCTCAACTGAATTGAATTCATTAGTGCTTATTGGCATGAATGTTACATGAGCCGAGCTGCCAAAAGATCCTGAGCATAGCAGCAGTTCGTCATGGAAAAAAACACAAATAAATGACGGTAAATATCTTCGAATGTGTTGCCGAGCCTCTGCTCTTCTCTCTGTCTTGTCTTCTTTTTTATTTATTTCTACTTCTCTCCATCTCTCTGTGCAGCAGTGGCTTATGGGAGTAGCCCTGAGCGCCCCTGTGGGATAAATCCATTTTAGGAACCTGAAATCTTGACAGATACAGACTAGGAGAGAGAGAGAGAGAGAGAGAGAGAGGGTTAGAAAAACAAAGCGAGTGCGTGTCCTCAAACACACATACGCTCTCTCAGCAGGGGGCAGGGAGAGAAGCAGGCAGGAGCCTCCCAGGCATTTTACTCATGTAGAGAATGTAATGAAATCTGTTCCCCTCTTCTCAGTGTGCCACACATATGGCGTTAAAAGGACGTCAGCAAAAGGGGGCAGAACTGTGACTGTTGATCTGAAATGAAATGTGTTAGTCATCTACATTTGACCTTTTTTAATACTTGCTGGTAAGAGAAGAGGACGGGACCAACTGTTGATTTGTACTGATGTAGCACTGCAGAATCTTCTGCCGGAGGCTCCTGGGGTCCTTCTGCCCTTCATCTAGTCAGTAACTTGTTGTTTCCTGTGAGGAACTTGTGAGGAAGTCAATCCTTATAACTCATGTTTACAGCGTTTTTTCTCTTCCCCCTGTTGATTTCCACCAAAACTGACTCGGATTCCTCTTTGCTCTCTGTTTCCTTTTGATGGGGCTTGTGTTGGGAATTGGTTGTACTGACGGTTTCTGAGTTTTCTGTCCTTTTGGTGGATCAAATTTCTTTTTTAATCATCTTGTGTTGGTACTTAGATACAAACCAATACATCGTTGCATACATACAAAGTTTTTCTCTTCGGAAGTGTCAACTTTTTAGGTTGGTGGGAGGTTTCTAGTGACTAATCCATTCTACATGGAAAATAGGTTTGTGTAATGTAATGCCAACAGCTCTTCACCCCAACACCTTTCCCACCTTTAAACCACTCAGTGGATTGTTTTTGTGTATAGAGAGCAGAGATGTGCATGTGTCATGCTGTAGTAGATATAGTAGCAACACAAACTTTAGAAAAAACATTGGTTTATTATAGACTATTTGTGGACTAATTCATAGTAGATTAATTAATAGTTATTGATTTCACGCTTTTCTTTTTATGAATTATGTTACACTCGATAGACTCCTTCAAGTTAGAGGTTGCAAAGCAAAATTACCCACATGGCACCGGGCCAGCATCTTATTGAGCTGTGAAGTTTGAAAGGGTGATGTGATTTATGTTTCAGTCGTAAAATAAATTCATAAATCAGCCTGTTGTTTCAGAGGAGAAATATCCACAAGGGAACCGTGCACGTGTGTGAACAGCAGCTTCAGATAGACATGGTATCGCCTCAGCTCAGCTCCACTCCACTCTCGTGTGGTACCTGGTACTTTGTTTTACTCTGCAAATATACTGTAGTACCTCCTCAGTGTCGCTGGTTGTCACAGCGACAGTGGATTTTATTTTTTCAGTTTCTGTGATTACACCCACCTGCTTTATTCTTTCCTGTTTTATGATGCTGATATTTATTTAACAAAATATCTTAGACAAAACATTAAACACTCCATGTATCTGTAGTACGACCTCCGTCTCTCTTTGATCCGTGTCCATCTCAATCAGCATCTTATTAGTTTTGTTCCACCATAATCAGTTGACGTTAGTGAAGGAGGGATTCCAGCTGCCACTTTCTGAAAGAGCGGCTGTGAAGGGGAGAGGACGAGGAGATGGACAGAGGAAGAGAAAAGTGGATGCAGAAGAAAGAGGAGAAGACATTTATTTTTCCTTTCTGCACAACACCCTTCCCTCCATCACCTCTGCTCTTCGACACACTTTTCACTTCATTGCTCCACAATCCCCGAAATCATCCAGCTGGACTTGAGTATAGTTATCTTTTACCTTTAAAAAGGAAACTGAGGCGAATGAGAAGGTTGTGGAAATCCTGCGAGGTGGAGGGGGTAACGGTGGTGGTGTTGGTGGTTTATGGATCTTAATGGGCTCATCTAAATGTAAATGAGCCTGAGGTGGAGACAGGGTGTCTGTCTGTCTGTCTGTCTGCTGCTGCTGGGGAAGCAAAATGTGTTTGTGCATTTACAGGGATCAGCTCAGTTCACTGTGCTCTAGTGGCAAGAAAGTAAACTGACTTAAAACAAGACTGAGGATCAGTGTTCACCCACAGGTGCTGTGAGCATCATTTAAGTTTGGAGACATTTGTGAAAACACAGTAAACAACCAAAACCATCGTATTGTCAGGCAAAGAATTTAGATTTTGAGCCACTGAGTCACATTTAGAGGGAATGCTGGTTGATTTACGGCACAAAACACAAGGTGACGTTAAAACTAGAGACTGATTGGAACCTGTTCTGTGCAGGTCGGCAGACTGTGTCAAGGTGCAACCTTGTCATCTAACAATGACGATTACAGTATAGGCTGTTAATGTGCACCAGTCAAGACATTTATTTACATTTTATCCTAACCGTGCTCTTTCCCTAACCTTAACCAAACCTAACCACAGATCAAGTCTCAGTCTGGCACTTTGTATATCTGACATTCACCTCAGCCTCACCCCGGTGACTCGCTGTGATTAATAATCATTCATTCAAATAAACATAATCCAGCCAGTGATTATGTTTCCACACAGTGTAATGTGGAGTACTGTGTTAGGAGTACATGCAGACTGGGTCTGGGACTGTCAGGTGAGAGCGCTGATCGCTGAGTCACCTGGTTTGAAAACATATTCATTGTTATCAGCTCTAATACTTCCTCTGTCTTTTTTAACCAATCTGTGATACAATACAGTCGACTCTGGGCTTTTTTATACAGTTCTGTTAAGGTCAAGTTTATTGTCCAAGTACAGTATATTCCCAAGTATTTATACTCTGATACAACCTCCCCCAGTACAGAGAGAGGAGTGACAGGACACCACCAGCTCCTTTGTTTTACTGATGTTGAGCTGGAGATGGTTGTGCTCACACCAGTCCACAAAGCCGTCCACCACTACTCTGTGATGTCTCCACCATAAGGATGTTTACAACTGTGTTTAAAATACCTTATAATTTAAGCAATTTGGATCAGCAGCTGCTCTGTTAGCAGGTCAAACAAGGATTTAGTTTGCTGATGTCCACCCACCGCTGCTGCTACAACCATCCATGGTGTAAATAAATGTGTGTGTGTGTGTGTGTGTGGCCAGGGTGAAGTCTCAGAAATCCAGGGCTGCAGGATCTCGTCTGTTGTTCTAGTAAGATTACAGGGAAGCGAAAGGACACTGAGCTTTGTTTTCTTCCACTTTAAATTCCATAACTCTTTAAACATTCAAACTAAGTTTAACTATGTGAAGTTTGTTTTTCCTTAATTTGATCCAGATGAGTAACTGGTTTAGCAGCATAGCAGCGTACTGTATGTAGAAATGAAGAGAGTAAAACATCATCAAGCAGGTGTAGAAAGACAGAAAAATCTCCATCATACTGTAATGATTAAAGAATAAGCACAGTGTTTCTAACCAGGCAGCAGAGCCTCACGTTCACTTCATGCACTAATTAAGCCTTTAACAGTCACTCATATTGATCTTCAATTGAGTGTGATGACTTTTTATTCATCTCAAGACGCACAGCAAAGACAGCATTTCGGGGATGGCTATCAGACATGTGGAGGCAATAGCTGGTTGTCATGTATGACAATTTTGTCTTTCAGATGACCTCAGTATGGAAGGCCTGAAAGGCAAGTAGAGAAAAATAAAATTCTTGTGATCCATTTTTGAAATGTTTTCTCTTCCATGTTTATGACCTGAGAGCAGGTGAAACACAAGTTTTTGCCTTGCTAATCCTTCTAAGTTTCTTATTTTTTCCATCTGTGAAATACAGTAGGTGGGGAAATTATTTTTCCAGTTGAAAAAAAGTTGTGCCAGCATCATTTTTCCTACGTTCAGACTTTTTTCATTAGTGAAACAGTAAACAGTAATCTAGAAATATGATTATATTCAGCTGAAAAAACTTTTTTCCACCTATTTGATAAGAAACTATTAAACAGTAAATATTAACAATTAAATGTTTTTTCTGCTTGCCTTTCAGGGCTTCCGTACACAGATCCCAACTCTTCCAAATGTTCGAATTAATAGTGGCTCCCTGATGAGCACAAATTATACACAGTATCTTGGAGAGTGGATATTTCTTCTGTTTGTTTGTCTATCACTTGTCTGAGTGTGTGGAGTTTACATCAAGAAAATAATCGAAAGGAGGCATTCAGGGACTGTGCAGAGCGTAGGTCATTCATCTTTAGGCAGCGCTCAGAGCCCAGTGCTCTATCTTTCCCCAGAACATACATGATCCTCACCAATACTGAGACTAAACTTTTTCCTATTCAAGGACAATATGACTGACACCTTGCCTGCAGCAGAATCGTGCCTGGGACATTCCATATCCTAGATCTTATTTTTTTTCTTATTCACCATCAGCTCACCCTGCTGGAAACCTTTCAGACATTTTTTAGAGCTTCAGAAGTATTTCACACCCAGTTCCTGTGGTCACATTAGGCTGTTTTAGTTGTCACGCCCTTGAATTTCATATTTCTGCTGCCACACAGCTTTAAATCTGCCCCGAACTGTAGGAAATTAGAGTGTTTTTCTTTCATAACCACACTATTAAATGGGATAGTGTAGGCTGAGTTGCTGAAGGGAAATATGTGGGATTCTACTGCTTTCTCAGTGTTATTGTCATTTCTGCTTATGGAAGATGACATAGAAAGAAATAGAAGTCTTCCACCCATCTTCTCTCTAACGTCACAACCACGCATCATCCTGCGATGAAGAGTGGAAAATAAAACTCAGCTTCTTAACCTTAAACTCACATTTCTCCAGGAAGGCCAGCGTGACATCTCAGCTGCCCAATTATTCAAACCTGACAGGAAAAGACGTCTAACGACCTTCAGTTGGTTTTTAACCATCTCACTTTGATCTCCTTTCAGTCAGCATTGTTGCAAGCTTTCTTTTTCTCCCTAATATTAATGTTTGCAGACATGTTTGATTTGGGCTGAGGCCTGGAGTGTGAATAGTGAGGCATCAAGGTTAAGGGCATTTCTGTGTTTCCACACTTCAGCACTCGTCCACACGTCGCACTGTGTGGGAGTCTGTAAGTCACAGTCACGTAAGGACTATCAAAAGAGCTGAAATGGCAGGGAGGGCGATGAGTAGGAAGGGTGGAAAGGAGATGATCAAAAGCAGAAGAACAAAGGGGGAAAGGAGAGAGGAAAAAGAGGTTAATGCTGACTGAACCTCAAGAGTGAAAGTGTGTTCTTGAACAAAAAAGAAGAAAAAAGAGTGAGGGAGAAACTGAGTTGTAGTTTTAATGTCCTGAACTCCTCTCAGATTAAAACCACATTGTTTTAGCAGCACACGCTGGCATTTCCTCTTGGTCGGCGAGCTCGGGGCCTCTGGGTGGAGCACCGGGGGAACGCACACGCTTTGCCAAGCAGCGCTGCAGCTGACTCTCGGCAGCACATGGAAATACCTCTGCTGCTCTCACCGTGCCAGGCCAGAGAGGGCCTGAATGTTTTAAAGGGAAAGTCACCACTAGCGGTTAGGTCCTGGAGGGTTGAAGGGTGCACTGGTCGACATTCTCATGCTTTGTCCGTCAAGTACGTCAAGTAAAGCTTTGGCAACTTCAGGCTTGTGAAGAGCTCTGAAACACACGTTACAGTTTGTGGCACTGCTTTCAATAACATGGCTTCAGTGGCAGCACAACTGTAGGTTGTAAAAAGCAGTTTAACCTCCGAACTGATCAGGTTAAGAAAGTGTTCACTTGTACACTGGGAGCCTACAGGAACCCACTGGATATGAGACAAGTATCATTCAAAACTCAGATGGAACGACAAGTGTTACTATATATTTATGTTTTGATGATTATGTACAGTGTTGGTTACATGTTGTAACCCTTGCTCTATGATGCAGTAGTGGAAGCAGTTTGTTGCAGCTGTCTTTACTTGATTGATTTCTTTACTTTCTGTAGAAATACTTTGGTGTGTTCAATGGAGCTCTTTACATGCATAGACCCCCGCCCAAAATATTAGACGCAGGCATAAAAAGATACTTAAAGGTTTAGTGAATGTGACCTTCAAACTAACATGGGTCGTGTAGATATCTGGACTATTGTGTAGACAGCTAGCTAGACTGTTCTGTGACTCAGACGGCATCTTTCCCTAATAATTTTTTTTTTTTAACATATTTTTACTAAAACATTTTCAGAAAAGTTGCATACTGTAGCTTTAAGATATCCAGGTTACAATGAATTATTATTTTAGCAGTTTTTAAAGGAATATTTTTTATTAGTAGATACACATCGAAATGTTGCTGGAAAATCAATAAACATCTGAAAAACACAGTTTTTTCAACTAAATTTAGCCTTTGATTCTGCATATCACGACATCTTTGCTAGATAGACTTGCAAGAAAAACTTGAGATAAGCTCATAACTTCATTTGCTCAGATATGTAAGAGAGGTGTGGGGAAATGCATGTGAGATGTTAACTTTGGTCTACAGTGTGTGAGAAGTCTGAAAGTTGAGTCATGGCAACTGGACTTCTTTCTTGTAAGGTAGAGACGTTTCGCTCTGCATCCACAGAGCTT
>JAUMHL010000010.1:20536752-20546895 GCA_032362345.1 Sandelia bainsii
CCCCCCTCCCCTGCCTTTGTTTCACTTAACGAGCCTATTCAAGGCAGGTGTGAGGTGAAACCAACCTGGAGGATAAAATTGTGGTCACTAGCCAACTTCACTCAGATCAACAAAGCTCTGTGGATGCAGAGTGAAATGTCTCTACCTTACAAGAAAGAAGTCCAGTTCCCATGACTCAGCTTCCAGACAACTTCACCTGGATGACTGAGAATCTTCACAGACAGTGTGTGTCAACTGTCTAATTGTAATAAATTAAGCGCAGAAAGCACTGGATGCAGAAAAACAGCAACACAGTGCATCACGATTAGTCTTGAGAGCAAACACAAATGTGATGGCTCAAACTGACAAGTGTCATGGCTCACATGGCTACCCAGAATTCCACTTGGCAGTGAGTGGTGATTTCTAGCTTGAGAATGTTATTTCTCATGATCAGTAAGGACAAGCCAGCCATATCTGGAATCTGGGTGTAAGAAGCTAATACAGTGTGATGGATTTACACAGTCACTGGATTATTTATGTCCACTGTGTGTGTGTGTGTGTGTGTACTGTATAAAATCTGCTGGACTTAAGATCACTCAAGCCACAGCACAGACAATCTGTGCATCTGTGATTTTGGACAGTGGTGTTTTCAAACCCCAAAATAGCAATATAATCCAGAAGTGAGAAGAAAAAATGGCAACATTTTACTCACTGAATGTCACCACAACCGTCTGTCCACATGGCTTTAGAGTGGTTTATCCTGTATTTATTGAAGCTTTATTTATCCAGGCAAACCTAACAGAGTGCACATGTTCTTTTGCAGTAAAGCCCTGCTGCGTAGCTGGAACATTTACATGACCAGTCGTCTGCTGGTGGCCTCTGAGCTGGGGTTCTGTTTATTGTTAAGGGACTGCATTAAGGGATGGTAGCTGCTCAGAGTCTCAATAGACTCTTATCCCAACCAGACATTCAGACCAATTCTAAATATTTAAATTTTTAACTTTGGTTAGCTCACAGCACCTGATGAGCACATTTGCATTAAAAATAGCTCCTTCCTTGTTTTTCTTCCTTTGACTTGTGACTTGGTCACATAATGAATGACCACAAACCTGTAAAAGGTTTGAACAGAGAATTTGGTAGTTTCATTCTAAATTCTTCTACATCTAGGCCAACATCCTCACGAGGCATCACGCTGCGCTAAGTGCCCACTGAGGGGATGCCGTTGCTCAGGACGGCTGTAGCTGCTGCACTGCCCCTCTCTGTGCTGTGCTGTACATTTCCTGGCTCACACAGCTCCTTAGCCACTCTGAACCTCCCCCCAGCCCCTGAGATCACAGTCAGCTACACTGACAGCCAAAGTGCAGGTCAACACTTCCTTCTCCCCCTCCTCCTCTTCCTCCTCCTCCCTTTCTCCAGATTGCAGCTGGCGGATGTAATTGAATTAAGAAGGAAGCTTTTTTCTATTGACTGTTGTTGCAAGATCATGATTGATATGATATAGGCACATAGGTGCCTGCTGGTGTTTTTAATTAGTTTTTGGTGTTGGTAACGAATGTTGGGAATGTCTTCATTTATTCTTGGAAGGGATATGATGAACATCTATGCGGCTGTTTGTATAATGTAGATATACGCAGCTGGGAGCTGCACTGTGCAACAGCTGTCTGTCAGCCAACTTAGCATGTCTGCCAAAGCAATCAGGAGTTCCAGTGTTTTGCTTAAAGATGATTTTAGTTCTTTTAGCAGAGAGTGTCTCTTTTTCACTTCCGCTCAGTCTCTCACTGCAGAGCAGAACGAACATCTGCCAACACCTGAAGGCACCAATCCAGTTTTCTCATTTGCTCCTGTTTGAAAGGTGTTTTTAAAAGTTTTGTAAGGTCACGCATAGTGAGGAAACATTCGTACTCAATTTTTGATTGCCCTTCCAGGAAAATGCCACAGTAAAAGAAATGTTTGGCTTTGTGGGAAATTGTGTCAACAGCATTAATTGAGTTTTGCACTGATAACTAAAGATCCTTGTTCTGTGACTGTGCTGGAAGTAAGAAGTAAACACACAGTACCTCAACAGCAGGATAATATTTCTGTTTTCTTTCTGCAGTCCCATTTTTAGTTGCTCTCTGACCTCTTTTTGTACATTTGTTATTAAAACAACTGATTCAACAGAATCTTGGGATTAATTAATTAACAATTAATTGTAATTGAAAAAATATGCAGGGTTGTTCACTTAAGTAAAAGGATGAATACCACACTGGGAAAATACTCATCATTAGAAGTAAGTCCTACATTCAAAATTTTCCCAGTTTCCCTGTCAGATTTCTTCCTTGGAATCTCCAGAGAATCAAATTAATGCAAGACAGAAAGATGACCTTTTTGTTGCAGAGGAAACAGGTAAAGTTGTCAGATTTTTAGGCACAGATTACATCTATTTAGGGCAAATCAAACCCAAGACCTTGGTCTTTAAGCTCTGACTTGCAGCATCATAGAGTACTTTAGGCCTTTTAATGACCCAGACGAGGACATGTGGGCTCCATTCAAACGTTTGCATTTTGGGAAGTGTGCTTCTATTTCGAGTCTGTGCGGTCGCTCTTGTGGGTTCCCTCTAAGTAGCTTTTAGGAGGGTTTGATAAGGCTTCAACACACACACACACCCACACACATCCAATAGCCTTACAGGGTATTAAAATCCCATTTTCATTTGCTCTAAAGCAGCTTTTGTTTGAAGGTGTGTGAAATGCACTGGGCTCCCTTGATAATGCAGCACTTTGTAGGTTATCGACTGCAGTGATCTATCGGATCTTTACTGTGACGGGGTGCATGCTTTCTCGCATGCCAGCTCGTATTGGGTTATATCTTTCATCTTTGTTTCACCTAAAGAGCTTTCAAGTGGTTTCTTTCTTCATTGTAGATGGCTGATGATGGATTTGGAGATTATTTGTCACCATTTGGGCTAAAGCAAAAGGAGAGAGGGACACATGGGGCAACAGGTGGGTTAGGAGAGAAGAGAGAGATTGTGTTTTATCTTGACAAGCTGGATTTCAGCCCACTTTTCCACCATTATCGTCCCTGCTAAAGCATAAAATGAGCAGCAAACTGGCTCCCTGTCAACGTTTGGGATTTAGCTCTTGTTTCTGACCTCCCAATAGAGAGCTCCACCAAAAAGCTGGGTGACCACAAAAAAACAAACAAAAGCAAATGAATATTCAGAATTGACCAGTTTTACAGTGTATTGACTCATTATGAATTGCTTGTATCTGGTGGAAATAATTATGACTTCCAGAGACTAGTGTGTAGCCACTTCTCTATGTAAGTTGTTGCCTTGGACACTAATCGTCTGTATGTACTTAATTTTACAAAATATGTCCTGATATCCTAATTCTCTCAGTAGACCTACAGAACCATGCATCTACAGCCCTCTAAATGCTGACTGAGTGTGACTGAGGAGGTTTCTGTTTAGACTGTGATAGAGGATCTGTTGCCTTCTTTGCACTGTTCCTACCATGAACTCCAGTTCTTTTTCTTTTTTCTAGTTTAGTGTTTTGCTTTTGTTCCTCTTGGCATCTTTTTCTGTAGAAATGCTTGATCAACAAGTGATAGGAGTAACTCAGCATCTCTGTGGTATTAGATGTTTTGCTGTTTTGCCGACTGCAGGTTGATTGTGATAAAAAATTGGGCGATTACTATCATCAAACACTACCTGAAAGTTATGAGGAAGTCCAGACTTTTCAAAGGGATTCTGTCTCCTTCCATTACAAAAACTGACGAGCACTTTAAAAGAGCCACATGACAACGATTATATATAAACGTAGTTTCATTACACATAAGGTAAAATGTCTTTGTAAGTAGAAAAAGAACTGAGCTGTTTCTCAGTGGCCCAAAGTCCTCTTTTCAAATGAAAGTACATTTTTCCATTTAATTTGGAAATCAACTTCCCAGAGTCTGGAGGAAGAGTGGAGAGGCACAGAATCTGAGTTGCCTGAAGTCCAGGATACTTGTGAAGTTTCCACAGTCAGTGAAACACCCGACACAACAATACAGACGAGCTAAAGTCTGCCATCAAAGCAAGCTGGTCTTCAATAACACCTCAACAGTGCGACAGGCTGATCGCCTCGGTGCCACGTCGCTTTGATGCAGTGATTTATGTTTAGTATACTGAGTGCATAAATGAACAAAAATTAAAACAAAAAAAAAAACAAAATATTTGACTTTACATGTAATGAATCTAGAATATTTGAGAGTTTCTCTTTTTGAATTAAATTACAAATTAATAAATTTTGCACAATATTGTATTTTTTAAGATGCACTAGTAGTTTTCACTTGACCCGCTTCCCATCACAATGAGGTCAAAGGATCAATTTATTTATTTATTTTAATATTACTGCAGACAAACTATCGTCTAGATAAAGATGAGAGAGGTTCAGTTGCAAACAAATTGAGTTTGTTTGTGTGACTTTTGTGTGTGTAACTTTGTGTGTAACAGCCCTCAGGGCGAAAGGTGACAGCCACTACCTGAAGCGCAGGCGCCAGCTTTATGTGTGACCGTGTGTGTGAGCACCAATACTCAGCAGTATTGAGCATTAAATGTTATTCAGGTCTATTTTGGGATTCTCTCCTGTAGGCAAATTTTTTTTTACTGGCTGCAGGAACCTGGTCTGTTGGTCATACACACAAACACACACGCACACAGTCACGTTTCATTCAAAACATTTTCTGTATCAGGAATATCCACTTGAGGTGAAAATATTAGCGCGATAGTTAACTTTTAAGCTCAGACTTTATTATACTATCTGTGTTGGGTGTCAAAGGTTTTACTGTTTTACACTGAGAATCCATTTTCAGTAGGCATATTTTTACTGGCTATGGTATCTAATCTCTTTGTGACACGCACACATCCCGAAAGTATAGCAAGTATAGTAAAAGTTTGTTTTGGTTTTACACTTGGTTAATAACATTCACTGCTTTCTTTTGTTGACATCAGATCCCATTAAATGACCCAAACCAACCACAACCAGGGCCTGATTTACCCTATCCCTATAAGCCATGCAGCCCTGTTGCTGTCCAGAAACTACTCAAAGTGCATCAGTGACTTACTCTGTTGCACCGGGTGACACATTTCTTCATTACCATGCTTTACTGTCATTATGCTGTTGTCTATTTTTGTTTCAATCCCACATTCACCATGCTGCTGCAAATACTCACTAGAGCACCAAATGTGGATTAATGGACTGAGAAGCACTGAGAGATGGGTTCACACATTTCCATTTGTTGATAAGATGGATCACACTTCCACACTTACCAAATAATAATAATAATAATGAAAATATTACAATGCCTTTGCACGGGTTCTGCTGGAGGTTTCTTTCGTTAAAAGGAGTTTTTCCTCTTCATTGTTACCTAGTGCTTGCTCAAGTGGGACTGTTGGGTTTTCTACATTATACTATATTTATATTTATTTTGTGTAAGGTCTTTAACCTTAAACACTGTAAAGTGCCTTCAGATGACTTTTGTTGTGATTTGGCGCTATATAAGTAAACTGGATTGAACTGAATTGGTATGATACATATGCAAGACAAGAGACGCCAGTTCTGTCATTCATGATGCTAATTTTAACGAGTTTCCTTAATTCATGGTCCTTTATTCAGTCATGTTGACAGTCAATAGTTGGTTAAACAATTTATATAATACAGTGCTTTTTTCTAGGATGAAATAATAAAACTATTTTCTGATCTGACTTTAGTATCTTTGCTGCAAAATCAGGGTAAGTTAGGAATTTAAGTAAACACCACGTCACTTGAATTATAAATGTTATAATGCAAAATAGAAATTGTGAAGCTTCCAGGCTTCACTGGAGAGCAAACATGTGGACATATCTAAAAATTAAAGCAACGTCCGACCCATTTTTCCTTTTATCAAAGAGCGAGTGTAGCTTTCCACAGTAAATGTTATTGGATAAACATTGAAAACAGGTTGCCCCAGTCGCCCCACAGCAAACACCAGTTTTACTGGCTTTATATAAGATAATAGTCTTATCTACATGATGGGAGTGTCGATGTTCACTGTAGCTAACATTTGTACAGCTGTTACAAACAGCTTGTTCAAATGCTCCAGAGATGCACAAATACCGTTGTGTCAACTTGATCAGTCTAGGAAATCATTCAGCGTTTACTGACACTCTTACAATGCATCTGCACTTATCTACTTTGTCATTTTTGTGTTGATTATGACCGAAGCTTGTTTACAGTACTGCTTCTGCTGCTTCAAACATTAACAGTGCAGTTCTTTTGTTGAAGATGGGTGTTCGGCATTAGCATGAGCTCCAGAAAATAGCAGCCACTAATCTACAAACCACCAGACGACAACTTTATGCTGCAGCGTTCATCTGCCAGTCATCTCTTCTTTGATAAGAAGATGTGTTCATTTTACAGGCTATCTGCAAACACATGTAACTTCATCTAATTAAACAGGAAGAGGCATCGACTAGTGGTTTTACAAAGTACTACAGCAAACTACACTGCATTTTGTGCCAGTTAAGTTTGATTTATGCTTCACCCTAGGTATGGAGCCATGCACTGCTGTGGTCACACAGACCGTGTCCTCTGATGTCTTCTCTCTTTTCTGCGTTGCAGGAATTTCAGCAAAAGTAACTTCAGTTCAACATCTATTAGCTCCAGCTCAACACAATCTGCTCTGTCTCACAATCGTTTGTAATACACTGAAAAACACTCAACACCTGAACGCAGTGCCATCTCCAAAAACGTTCTGGTAATGTAACGGCAGAGCATCGCAGACACAAATATAAATGCTCATAATGGGAGAGGCCACTTGCGTAGCCAATCGTGTAGGGTTAATAACCCACGTCTTAATCTACTGTAACAGATAAATGACACAGCCTGTGCGATCTGCTCCAGAAACTGACCCTGTGACCCAAATCCTCGTCCGCTAGTCGCTCTGCTCACATCACAAGACGACCAACTAGACTAGGGGACTTTCCTCTGACATGTAGGTCAGTTTGTTGAAGCTCGGCGTCGTGAGAAAACAGCCTCTCGGGACGGTGGGATCGACCCGACCACTGGTGCAAACCTCCACCTCTCACTAACTCACTCTTCATGTCTCGCTTTTCTGTCTGTTTTTGGTTCAGCTACAGGAAATGAAATCACTCTGGAGGATTTGTTTTCTGAGGGATCACATTTGTGTCATGTCAGACTTCCCATGAGCTTCAGAATTATTTATATTTTGGAAATGTTTGGATCTCCACTTGTTTTTGTGCTCATGTCACATGATTTAGTTTGAATAAGAAATCATTTCACAGTGCTCTAGATCTGTTGTGAGCAGGGCATCAGATGCCTGGATAATTAGACATGATGATCTCCAGTTTTAGAATAACTGTGGGCAGAGTTATTGTCTCTGTATTTATTTTAAGCGTGGGAATGTTCTGATATGTTGGACTTCTTAGGAAGCGATTGTCATTACAGCCACTGGCACAACATCCACTGGGTAGAAAGGAATTTAAAGGAATATGCAAACAAATCACAAATGTCATCAATGCTTTTCTTCTTCTATGATTAAACAAAACGCTGCTATTTGTCTTAAATGCTGAATGTGTGTGCAGTTTAATGTCTGCAGTAGAGTAGCTTGTTGGTCCCTTTGGATAGTTCAGCAATGCAGTATTTATGAGTGTGTTGAACTTGATGCATGTTTACCTTTTGTCTGAGTTCGCTGAAGTTACATTTGGTTCATTTATAGGTCATATCTGACATCTGCTGTTTGCTGATCTCTAAACATGAATCCTGCAAACACAAAATTGATTCCCGCTGGTTAATAAAGAACCAGAAAGAAAAAGTAAGTGAACTGTTTCCTGGTTTTCTGCTTAAATCGCTCATGAAATGTGAAATGATCTTCAGGTCACAAATATCAACACAATATTTCTAATCTGATAAAACACAGTCCTGATCTTTCATGTCTTTGTTGAACACACCCATTAAACACACAGTGATGGTGGAAAAAGTAAGTGAAACAGTGTTTTAATAACTGGTTGAACCACCTTTGGCGGCAATAACGTCACACAAGTGTTTCCTGTAGCTTTGAATTAGATCAGCACAACATCCAGGAGGAACTTTGGATCATTCTTCCTCACAGAACTCGACACTCTTCAGGTCATTCCACAGCATCTATACGGGGTTGAGGTCTAGGGTCCGAAGAGTAGACGTTGTGTCTCTGAAGTCATTCTGTAGTAGTCTGCTGAGCTTCAGCTGGCGGACAACAACCCTGACATTAACCTGTTGGACACCTTGATAAATTAATTTTCCCTTCCACATTCCACATTACCGTTACTTGTTCTTTCCACTGTACCTTTTAGCAATATTACTATATTTCCAGTGTATGTCTTGTTTTGTCTTCCCACATCAAAGTCTCGTTAGTTCAGTTTAGTATGAAGGCAGAATTCAAACAGCGAGTCGTCCGGCTGTTGCTGGCTCAGTGCGTGAATGTGAAATTACTTAGGTTTAATTTTCTTGTGTCTGTGTCAATTCATCTTTAGAGAGTCACTGTAAACACCGTCAGTGAACGGTCACGAGGTTCAGTTCAGTTCAGACGGTTGTAATAACTGTTGAGAAGGTGAACATGAGCCTCAGGTGGGCCAATCTAAATGTAAACAAAGCCCAGCGCGTGTGTGTGGGACGAGGACATGTCTCTCCAAAACGTATTGTCACACAGGTCTCTCAGCAGGATTGAACTGTCTCTGTTTCACTGTCTTAGGTGAAAAATTGAGGTCTGCTTTTTAAACACCATGACAGTGTTCTGTAGTAAGAATTTAAAGAAAAAGAGACATTTCAGTGAATATCAGTAAGTCAGTATTTGTATCAATGTGTTTTTTATGGCTTTCTAATAATTAGTCTATTAATTCCACACTGCTTTGTTGGTATTTATCACCATAGTAACGTCCTGGGAGAATGGGGCTGGGAATGTAAGGATAACCCCCCTCCCCGAGAGACGTATGTGTACTTGTATAACGTGTGTTGTGTTTACATATAAGTAACGTAAATCGTTATATTTCAGGGAGATTTGTTTTAAATGCTGGGTTGAGTTAAACATATGATCGTTATTGTCACTTTTTCCCTCTGCACACGCTTCAAATAAACATGGTTACCATGTTGTGGTAACACAACTGTGCGCGTCCTCTGTCACCTCACTGTGAAGTTGGCCGACAAACCAATTTGTTTGTTTTGCTGACGTCGCCGGGCAGGTGTTCGTGCAGGCAGGTTGGACTGTACCAACTAAGGGGAGCCAGGAGGGGCGGGACATGTTGTTTATACACACACACACTTTACATTGAATTAAGACAGAAAGCTGTTTGTTCTTTCATGGAGTGAGTTCGACCCATTGCTGAAAAACGTGTGTGTGTCTGTGTGTGTGAGAGAGATAACAAGCATCAGCAGCTACATGTCAGCGGACACCCCCAGCTCTCTGTCGACCTGCTCCTCTTTCAAACTAATAAGCTGCTTGTCTTCGTGTGTGCGCGTTAATTGAGAGAGCGCAGAAGTGTGTCTGTGTGCGTGCGCGCGGGCGCGCTGCCAATGGGGAATAAGCAACCAGTGTTTTCACACGCTGGGCGGCGGGGAGACCACAGAGGAGGAGGAGGAGGAGGAGGAGGAGGAGGAGGAGGAGGAGGAGGAGGAGGAGGAGGAGGAGGAGGAGGAGGAGGAGGCTCGTCTGAGCGGAGCATGAAGCAGAGTGTGACCGCGGTGTCGCTGCTTTTCTCCCGCTGCCTGTTAGCGTCATGCTCGGTGAGTAGCTGCGTTTGTTTTCACGCGCCGGACACCAGGTGTGTGCGTGAGTGAGTGCGCGCGCGCTAATTAGCTTAATATTTCACAGTTTTTTGTCTTTACTCTGTTTGTTTCCTTGTTGACAGAGGGAAGGAGCTTTCTGTTTGAATTTAACACAACTTTTAAACGACTGTTTGGCATGACACGTTAAAGTGCTTTTATTTTGATAAGTAGTAGCTCCGTTTGCCCTCTGGTACTACTCTGTTGTGTTAGCAGACACACTCTGCTGACCCTGGTTGTGCTTTGTACCAATATGATTTGCAGCTGCTTTAGTTTATTCAAGATTCAAGATTCAAGATTCAAAACACTTTATTAATCCCAGAGGGAAATTATTTTGGCATGTTACAGC
>JAUMHL010000010.1:20546995-20559948 GCA_032362345.1 Sandelia bainsii
AGGAATATTTACATAAACATACAGAGGCCTATAATCATCAAACATTAGTATTGTCTTCCAATAGCACATTATGTTTGTTAATGGAAGTTTATTAAATTAAGAGGATAACTGATCATTATAAAACCTTTTTGCAATGATGGTAACACAGCTGAAGACATGAATCTTTTCATGGAAAAGATGGTAAAGCCTGCGTGTGTCCACAAACTTTTGACTGTTAGTGTACAGGGGAAAAAATACCGTTGAATACCGTGAAACCGTCAGAATTTAAAAAAATACCGTGATACAGAATTTTGGTCATACCGCCCTAATTATGAGTAATTTAAGCATTAAACAGTGTTGATCTTGTTGCTTTACTCTTTGAGACGCTTGAACTAAACTAAATGAACTCAGTGTTTGACGTTAATGAACTGACTGCAGTAATGAAGCCACGTGTCGCAGACTGAGTCGTTTCCTTGCTCATTTCATGTGGTTGAACGTAAACTGTGTCGGGAACTTTCCTACCAGACCTTCTTATTGTGCGTGTAATGGTTTTACTGGATCTAAATCCAGCACAGTTAGTTGTTTTTCCACAAGTGCACAGGACAGCCATAAATCATTTAAACTGCATGTTGAAATCCAGCATATATAATGAGCATATACTGCATGTGCCAGGAGGAAAAACTGTTACATGCTGCTCTCTCAAATTTTACGACAGCCAAAGAGGGAAATGTGTTATTATAACACCTTTGACAAGTGGTATTCTCCTCTCTAGCCATGTGTACGTTGACATGGCATTGTCATTTGTGGTTTTGTGCTTTTTTTCTATATAGTTGGAAATGTTAATTAGGAAAGGAAAAGATGTGACACTGCTAAACATCAATTAGACAAAAAGAGGCTTCAAAACTCTCACAGTTCTGTTTGATAAACCTCCAAAAAGTCGTCCTCCTGGAAATTAAAGAGGAGCAACCACTTTCTACGCCTGAC
The DNA here is from genome assembly GCA_032362345.1 of Sandelia bainsii. Classification (NCBI taxonomy): domain Eukaryota; kingdom Metazoa; phylum Chordata; class Actinopteri; order Anabantiformes; family Anabantidae; genus Sandelia; species Sandelia bainsii. The sequence continues at coordinate 20,547,959 of JAUMHL010000010.1, forward strand.
AGCCTCCCGTTTTTTGGTTTAAGAGTTTTGTTCTCAACCATTTTCTCAGCACAGTGAAAATAAAAAAGCACCAATGTTGGAGCTGTGTTTTCATCTGACGACGAAAACCACGTAGAAGTTCAGATGGACTGTATCATGGTACACAGGTTTGACGTGCCTGTGAACGAGCTTCTGTCGTGTGTGTGTGTGTGTGTGTGTGTGTGTGTGTGTGGTTCTGCTTGTGTGGAGGTGAGTTTCTGTCCTGACTCAGCGTGTTGTTAGTGTTAACACCTGCTGCCTCCAACTGCACCCAGCACCTGCGCTTGGGATTTTGTGTCTGTGTGTGTGTTCTCCTTACCCTCATTCCCAGGGGGAGTCCTTGGGCGTTTCCTCTTAGCTCAACTGTCTGTTAACATGTTTGTTTTCATTGATGCAGGCTTCAGTATGTATGTGCTTCGTCTCTCGTTACCTCGTTATCATGAGCGTAAGTGAGGAATCATAGTCCATAGTTTTGTTGTAGAGATTATTACAGGTTACAATAAGGAACTCCATGTGCCTCTTTATAGTTTATGATTAGATAAAGTGCCTTTATTTTTAGCCATGTAGTATCATTCGTGTGAATATTCTATTTATGTAATGAATTTTAATTTTGTTTAATACCATAGTTTATCTCCATATACCTGTAAAACTAATAAGAGCCTGACACGTAGTCTTGTTGGTTATACAGCTTTTGTGCCACATTCCTTGCTGTATATAGTTTTTATTTTTTTTTGCTCTTTGTTACCCAATGAACAGATGCAAAAAGTAATGTCTGCATGCTGACTCCATGCTCTCATATTCCTGTTTCTGTTGGGCAGAAGAGGGGGGTATGTTAGGGTATGTTCACTCAGTATGTTTAGATTTGAGTGGCCTATTGTCACATGGCAGAAATCCCTACCTCTCTCCTGTATTCACCCTCTTTTCTCCGTGACTGTCTTTCTGTTTCTCCTGATTTCTCTCCCTCCCCGTTCAGTTCTTTCTTTTCACAAACCCTCCTCTTTAATGCTCTTAAATCCCTGTGTCTGTCCGCTCTCCATCTCTACTGTTGCAATGTGGAAACAATAAAGTCAACTCTGATTCCTTTTTAGGTGTTAGACTGATGCAACACTCCTCTCTCTCCCTCCATCTCTTCCTCTGTCACGGTTTCTTTATTATTGTCACTTTTTCCTCTGCTCTTGCATTCTTGTTCTTCCTTCTCTTTCCTTACGGCTCCCACTCTTTCCTCTTTTTATTTGAGTTTTTTTCTTTGTCATGGTTGTTTTCTAGTGCTCCTCTCCCTTGGCTCTCTGTAGTTCTCTCTCTGATACTGTATATGGTCATGGGGGCTCAGCCCTCCTGTTTCAGTACAAACTGACTCTGCACACACTGACTCTCCCTCTGCAGGAAGGTGATTTGTCAGAGCAGAGCACAGTTATGATGCAGCATTTGAGTGCTAAACATACTTGTGCATAGAATAGCCAGTATGTGGACACACAGATATGTTACTGATGTGATTTGTTAATCGTCTTGTTCCAAAACCAAGGGTGTAGATCTGCTGCTCTAACAGCCCCCACTCTTATGGTTTCAGCCTTTTGACCAGATTTTAAACTTGCAGGTTACAGGGATTGTCTGGTTCTCAGTTGGTATTCCAGTTTGTTCTCAGAGGTGTCGGTCAAGTTGAGGTCAGGGCTCTGTGCAGAGTCAGTCAAGTATTTACACATTGATTTTTCTTTACGGAGCTGACTTTGTGCAGATGACCATTGTCATGATGAAACAGGAAATGAACAAACACAAACTGATGAAAAGTTGGAAGCACACTTAAAGTATTATATGCTGACAAATTAAGATTTGCTTACACATTAACGGAGTTCAAGTTAAAGCCATGAAAAACTAAAATTGCAGGTGTCTACATACTTTTGGCCACTTAGTGTAATAAATGTTGAACAAAATTAAACCCATCAGAACGTAGCAAATCATTGTCTCTAATATCACAAGCGAATTAAGTGTCAGGCTCTTGCTCGTTCAGATGGACAGCTAAACACCTTTGTGTTATTACATAATCTCTTAGTCGTTTCATTATCAATTGCTATAGTGACGTCTGGAGCACACACAGATGCAGTATATTGTAAGTGCCTGAAGGAGGTATTTATACCCTAACTACCCAGAGTGCTTGACTTCAAGGTCAAGAATAAGTGCAGACGAGCTTGACGTCAGTGCAGAGAGTCACAGAGGGTGCAGCCTGCGATATGTACATGTCTGACTGTCAATAATTCAAGGGCAGCTTATCGTGAGGCTATACAGCTGTCATCAGGCTGCTGGGCGCATATTTCACAGTGATCTAAGGCTCTCTGCTCGGAGACAAACACTAGGCTGAAGTTGGAAATGTGCCTTACATGGTGTGTGTGGACTGTCTCTGAAAGCATTGTGAGCTAAATCCTGCATGGTCCTTGTAGTGACTTTAATTTACTGTTTACTGCATTTACTTTACTTAACTTTTGGACTAGAGGTGAGAAAAACAAGGCTGTGACAGAAATATTTCTCAGACTTTTCCCACTAGTCTGTATGAAGCAGGTGAAAGAACAGCACTGCTGGGTACTGTTGGAAAAAGGGAAGTACTGCAATTTATTGTTCATCCATAAAATACTTTTATTCAGTCATATTTCTATCACACATATTGGGTGATCTGACATAGTTATCACATTCAGATTATTCGGTGTATCTGTATCAACAATATGTTACTGGTGTGAAGAATGTGTCTGAAAACTTTTCATGCTGAGTGAAAAGATTTGTGACTTTTAGTTTTTTTTGGTTTAGATGCATTTTTGTTAGCATCTAAATCTACAGAAATCAAACTGGTGTTTAGATAGAGATGAACTTCAAACTTAGTAATTAATTACACTAACTACAAAATGTTTGGTCATAAATTCCCAGAAATAAAGAAATTAGGAAATTTTAGATTTTTATGTTTCTGTATAAGCCAGATGCCCCTCAAGGGGTTTTCTGCATATTTTTTTTTTTTCTGGATATTTTAGTTTAAATCACAATTTCTATTGTGAAAAGTTGACAGTAATCTGCCACACATTTTCTCTGCATGGACTACTTTAAATATTGGTTATTTCTTTATCAGTTTTTACTGATAAACAGATTACTGGAAGTTTACTCCTGTCACACGTTGGTCCTGGCTGACTTCAGGTCAGTGGTTCCAGGTGTCAGGTTTCAGCGGGCAGCGCCAAGCTCTGCATTTACATACTGAACTGTGATTGGTTTGGATTTTCATTGTAGATAATCTTGTGTTCTCTGCCTAATTTTGAAATCTGGCTTTTCAGGAAATGAATTTACACCAGCCCCCTTCAACAGAACAATGTGAAAACACCCTGTTAGTGACAAACTCGGCACATACACCACTCAGTAGAGTAGAAGTCAGACAGTTTAAAAACATAAGAAAAACATATTTGAGTGCAGTGGCTCTTTAAAAGTTTTTGATTCTCTTGAATTGAATCTTGAACAGTTCAACAAGTGGAGACATCTAGGGTCAGATTGTTTATAATTAGACATGTCTCTGTGTGAGATTCTGACAGTATGATAACTGCAGTATCACAATTACAGCACTAAAATGTGTCACTAACGTCTGGATAAAAAACTAGCAACAAAAAGTGAGTGTGTTTAACATGTTTGCAGGGATTTCTTAGCAACAGCATTTCAAATTGTAAGTTATCATCTGCTGCCTGGGTCAAACTGACAAAGATGTTAAGTTTGCAGTGGTGATTTAGTTAGTGTTACACCAGAGGTTTCTTTTTAGTCTCTCCAGCTGAGCTACCGTGACATGAAACATGTTGTCGGGCTCTGTTTTCCGTGTGTTTGGAGGAAGAGGAAACTCCTTCATACTCTTCTCTGACCTGTCTTTAACGGCCTGTGACAGCATCATGCAGTTTTTGGGCTGAAAGAGACGCAGTCACATGGAGGGAAAGTGTTTGGAAGCAGGCGGTAGAGGAATGGCAGAGCCCGAGTCATCCTTTATGTTTTCCATATCTATTTTTAGATATTTATTCCTCGTCATCAAGTGTCTTTTCAATTCTGTCCTTGGTCTAAGAAAATAGGGGGACTTTTCTAGTTTCCAGTCAACCTCTAGATTAAATTATTCACATGTTTGCTTTACTATCTTTATTTCACTTTTTACTATCTTATGATACCGTGTAGCTGCACAAGTGACGGATAAAAAAAAAAAAGAATTGCTAGATTATAACTGTGGATGAAAGTAAGTGTAATTGTCAGTTTGAGATTTTGAGATGTTACTTTGAGAAACATTCCACAATAAACAAATTACAGAAAGGAAATGTGTTTATAACCACATCTCAGTAATTGGCTTAGTAAAATCTAATGAACAAATAAAAATTAGGTGTGTGTGCGTGCGATTAGTTATGACTTGTGTCAGATATCACGACGATCAAAATCAAATTGTGGCACTTAAAAAAAACATCATGTATCTTGTGCTGGTTTTCCACACAGCATCTCCTCACCAGCCTGATCGAGTGCCTGTCTCATTGACCAACTGTTTGACTGACAGACTGACCGCCCGCCTGTCTCGCTGTCTGATTGGATCGCTGTTGCTAACACGGAGCTGTTACAGTATTTAACTAAATCTGGTCTTTGACTGACATGTTCATTTTACTCTTACTGATAAAATCCATATTAAGTCAAGATGGTTGGTGTGTGTCTTTGTCTTTCTGTGGTTGTATGGACACATTTGTGTTTATCTGTGAAGATTCTCAGTCATCCAGGTGAAGTTGTCTGGAAGTTGAGTCATGGCAACTGGACTTCTTTCTTGTACAAGAAAGGACTTTAAGTTTAGTATCCTTGTTGCGAGGACATTTTGTTCACTCTTCACACCCTTTAAAAGTGTTACTGTTATAGTTGATGGCAGTTATTAGGTTGTGAAGCTGTTTATAGATAAACTACAATCTGTCTGTATATTTTTTTTGTAATAAAGCAACTTATCATCAAATGAAGTGATGTGACTCACTGATGTGTTTTTAATAGCTTTCACACAACAGTGCAGCTCTGTGACAGACATAAAAGCTCAATGATGATCTGGATTCACAGACCTGATATAATTTGTTATAACTATAACAAAAATATAGAAATTCACCATCCTTATCCTTTAAGAGTTGGGGTTAGGCAGATGAAGTATGTGTGGTGGTTATAGTTAGGATTATAAGCCTGGGAATGTGTAATGTCAGTGTCTTTACAAGTGTGCATGTGTGGGTCTGTGTGTGACCTCCCTCTGTTTATTCTATGTGCTTCAACCTCCTTCAGAGTCTCCTTTTCTCTTTTCAAACTGGAGCATTTGCCAGCTTCTTTCTCTCTGCAGGGTAGATGGATCCCCTACCAGAGATGCTAATTATTGCCATGTGCCTTGCCTTCATGCTAGCAGAAACACACACACACACACACACACAGAGAGAGCTGACAGTGACACCGATGACGTCTGTGCCCACAGTTGGCTTCTTGATCCGAACCGGTTACTCACATGTTTGTGTGTTTAAGAAGGATTTGTCTTATCAGCTGCACAAACAGCTTTTTGCATGTTCGACAAATCCACTGCAGATTTAGTGTCACTCAGGTCTGTTCCGTGCATCTCTCACTGCTTGACTCAGGCGACACTCCTCACTCTAATTTTCCTGCTTAGTCATACTCGAGCTAGAGAAATACTGAAATAGTTCTGCACCTCATCAGTCATTGTCTGCAGTCTCACAGTTGTCACAGAGTTTCTGACTGTGCCATATTTGCTTTCATAGGAAGGAATTTTTTATAGGAGGAGGAGTATTTTTAATAGTTGACTTTGGTGGTCTGTAAAAGCTTTGTGAAAGCTTGTGCCCCTCCATCTCTACTTCCCTCTCCTCTCATTACCTGTTTGATAGACTGCTTTTATTATTTCTAACCCATTTCTAATCAACACGTGATTCAAATTAATCAAAAATGACCCATGCCCTACTTCTCTTGTTTTTCCACACCCAACCTTCATTGCTTTTTGGTCTTTCCTTTAATTTGCCATCATCATCAGAGAATAACTCTGATGCTTCTGTTGACTCGTAAGTCTCTAGTTTCCCCAGTTCTTTCTGCTCTTTGTGCTGGTGTTATTTCCGCGTACACATACGGTTAACCACATTTATAGACTGTCAATCACTTGTTTCTGAGAACTAGTTTTTAAATGTGGCAGACTCTTCCTGCCTGGTATTCCCCTCAAGCCAAAACACAGTGCCAAGAATCTTTTACAAAAGAGCTATCTGATTCAGGCGTGCTTTGTGGAAATCTGCTGATGGTACCTTTTGGTGGGTTGTTTTCTCACTTCCCTCAGGAGCTCTGTCAGCATGTTTTGAGGTGGTTCATCGCACCATGAAAGGTGAATTAAATGCACCTGCAATACGCTGGGCTCCAAATTTATGCAAGCACACACATGCAGCCAAACTGCACCATCTGGTCTCGGTTGACTAGAGGGAATGACTAAGCATAATGTGATACGTCGAACCGCTTTCTGTTTTTGACTGCTTAGTTCTATTGGTGTCTTAAATTGCATCTTTTTCTAGAATATAAACATTTCAGTGCTGCCTGCACACACATACATACAGCCAACTGCACCATTTGTGCTGCATTTATGGATCTTTTTTTAATTGGATATTAGTTTACATCTAACATATCTTAAAACCTTTTAAAACAAAATGCTATGATGTTAAAAAAAAAAAAGTCTTGATTGTTTGAACAATAGACGTGCATCAGTCTATACTGTGACTTGGCCAGTTTCAGTAATTCCAGTGGGTACTATTTTATATAAAAGTGAATAAAAAGTAAAAGTCTTTTTCTTTCTCTCTCTTTTAGGTGATATCACACAAAAGGGCTATGAGAAGAAGCGATCTAAGCTGATTGGAGCCTATTTCCCTCAAGCACCAGGTAAAATAACTTCCTTTCACCTTTACATTTAGCTGTTAGTTTTAAATGGTGGCTTATGAATCATTGAGTAGGCATGTGTAATCACAGCAACTCCTACTAGTTATAGAACAATAAACAGTTCTGACCGTACTATCCAAATGTCGCCGCAGAAAGCAAGACTCGTGGTGAGCCCACGTGAATTGTAGCCTCGGTTTCCCGTTCTTAGCGGACAGGAGTGGCACCCAGTACAGTCTGCTGCTGCTGTAGCCCATCTGCTTCAAAGTGTAGCATCTTGCGCATTCAGAGATGCTCTCTTGTAACTACTCATTGTGGGAGTTACTGTTGACTTTCTATCTGCTCGAACCAGTTTGGCCATTCTCGTCTAACTTCTTGCACCAAAAAGACATTTTCACCCAGAGAACTGCTGCTCACTGAATATTTTCCCTTTTTCACACATTCTCTGTAAAACCCTAGAGATGGTTGTGTGTGAAAATTCCAGTAAATCAGTAGTTTCTGAAATAGTCAGACCAGCCCATCTGGCACCAGCAACCATGTTTCATTCAAAGTCACTTAAATCACATTTTCCCCCCATTCTGATGCTCTGTTTGAACTTTGTCTCGACCACGTCTACATGCCTAAGTGCATCAGGTTGCTGCCAAAAGACTGGATTAGAGATCTGCTTCAGTAGTTCATATGTGCTGAGTGATCACACTTGATGACATTTGATTTTGACTATGATGATATGGATAAAGGCAGAATTCTTTCAGAGCAGCAACAGATTCTTTTGAGTGTATTCTGTCTGTATAATCAGCACAGTGCACTAACATGGGCAGAGGTTTCAGCTGTGTGTGTTATAGGACTGTAATACACAACACAAACTAAAAGAATAAAACTCAGACAACATTGTCATAAATCTGAGAGTGAATACTCTTTCTGTACTTACTGAAAGGGCCGTTTATGAAATCCACCTCTTTTTGTGTTAAGTCTAGAGCGTTTTCTTCTTTGTAATCTCAGAATTGAACATCCCACTGGCATTTTATCTGTGTGCCAACAATGTTAAACCAGGACTCTGTAAAAAGATAGGCTACCCCTTATCATCAACATTTTGGGCATGTAACTGATGCTTTCACACAGTGAGAATTACTCTCAAAAGAGTGTGTAGTGGTCTTGGCCCTGCAGGCTGTTGCAGGGTTTAAAATTGCAATGACTTTGTTACAGGACTACCTACTTATTTATTTAGATGATTTTAGCTATGATGGTTTTTCTTTTGGAGTTGCAGCGCTGTAGGATGTGAGCTGATTTCCAATTGAAGTCATTAACAGTGAAGTTGTTTTTGGTGATGAAGTACAGATAGTGAGTCTGAACACAAAGGATCTAGAAATCCATTTTGCAGTAAGACTTGAGGAGAGCAGCTAACACACTTTATCACACTGCTGAAGATGGGGCTGGAATGTCACTGGAGACCAGCAGACACACTGGCACTGCCAAATCTATTACTGGAATATACTGTGTGTGTGTGTGTGTGTTGTTAGGGTGGGGAAATGTCAGGAAGTGCATTGTGGGGTGGAATGAGGGGTGTGGGATGGAGGAAATGTGTGGCATTCATATCCAGGCCCTGTGGGTGGTCGTTCCTAGTTTTCTACGGGGGACTGGATGGCACGCACTCCTCCGTATACACACAGACACAAAGAGCTGCTGTAGCATGCTAGCTGAACACAGTTCATTCTTTCTCAGTCCTTTAATGCAGTTTTTTATTCCCATGCAGCAGTAACACACTTCTTCACATAGACACACACCTTTGCCTCATTTCCAGACCTACTCACACACTAACAACAAAGCACTCTGTTTCTGTATGTCAAACACAAACACAAGCACATGCACTTGCTACTAACAGTGTTTGCTGCTCGTTGTTTTATTGCATTTTGTAAGGCCTGTTGATCTTCACTGCCTGGTACACAGTTTGGCTAATAGTTACTATGGGTCAAGCTTATATACTTCAAGATCTTGAATATCATATCAGAGGAAGTGAAAATATCTTCCTATCCTTGCAGTTATTGAGTTGTAAACAGGTAATGTACATTTTTTAGTCATGCAATTTATTTCAATCCTCAGATCCTTACCTTTGACTGAGAGTACTGACTACCTCTATGACCTCAGCCACGGGCAAGGTTTCGCCTGAGATCTTTGCCATTTTCTAGAAACTTTAGGAAATCCCCCAAATGCTATTTTTAATATTCCTGAATTCCCCTAGTCAACATCATTAATTCTTCTCATGTGCTAGGAATGTCGAAAGACTCGTCAGTTTGCTGAGGTTATCACATTTACCGGCAATATCGTTACCTGGCTTGCCATACTACCAAAAAAATAATAAAAAAATAAAAATACCATAACCTAAACATAACATTTTTTTGGTGTTATGAACATACACTTGACCATCTAATGATGTCTGTGTAAATAAAGTTCAGGTTCTGGAATGGATCTAGTATTATTCTCTGTAACTGATAAACACATGGCTGTTCTAGAATTTCCACGAAACAAGTACAGCCCTCTAACCAAAGCCACTCCTATTTATGGAATGACCTACTTCACTCTCATATATGCTCAGGTAAGCTGAACCAGTCAATGCTTTTCTCTTACTTATCAGAGACTTACCCATTACATAGTAACATGGCAGAAGGAGTTCAACTTGAACGAGACATATTCTGCTGCTCAATCTGCCTGGAACTACTGAATGATCCGGTGACAATTCCTTGTAGTCACAGCTACTGTATGAGCTGCATCAAGAAACACTTCGATATTCAGGATCACAGGAGCCCTTATAGCTGCCCTCAGTGCAGAAAGGTCTTCACACCAAGGCCGTCCTTGGTGAGAAATAACATGTTGGCAGTAGTAGTGGAGGAGCTAAAGAAGACTTCAGGCCAAGATACTCGTCCTGATCTCTGACAAAAAGCTGAAAGCCTTCAAATTCTGTCTTCAGTGCTTGGTTTCTTATTGCAAGACACATCTCCAACCTCACTATGATGTAGATGCATTTAAGAACCACAAGCTAGTGGACGCATCGGAAAGGCATCGGGACACCATCTGCTCTCAACATCAAGAAGTGATGAAGTTGTTTTGCCGCACTGATCAGCAATGCATCTGCTACCTCTGCTCCAAGGATAACCATAAAGGCCATAAGAAAGTTTCAGCTGCAGCCGAAAGGAATGTAAGGCAGGGTAACCTTGAGTCGACTCGGCAGAAAATCCAGCAGAGAATCCAGATCAAAGAGAAAGTTGTGAAGTTGTTTCAACAGGAGGAGGATGCTATTAATCATTCTGCCGACAAAGCACTGAGGAACGCAGAGAAGGTCTTCAGCGAACTGATGCGTATAATTGCGAAAAGACTCTCTGACGTGAAGGACAAGATTAAATCTCGGCAGGACACTGAATTGGGTCGGTTCAAAAAGGTTCGGGAGAAGGCGGAGCAGGAGATTGCTGAGCTGAGGTGGAAAGATGTTGAGCTGAACAAACTGTCACGTGCAGAGGACCACACTTATTTTCTTTTAAGTTATCTCCCATTGTCACATCTCAGTATGTCTAAAGACCCACCTTGTGTCAAAGTCCATCATCTGCAGCACTTTGAGAAGGTTACAGTGGCTCTGTCAGAGGCCAGAGATAAACTGCAGGAGGTGCTTTGTGAGGAATATTCAAAGATCACAATGGCGCTGCCTGAAGCAGATGCTTTGCCATCAAATTCACAATCAGAGCCTCAGACCAGAGCTGACTTCCGACGTTATGCATGCCAAATCACATTGGATCCAAACACTGCAAACACACATCTGTCACTATCTAAGGACAACAGAAAGGCAACATGCATGAGCGAAGAACAGGACTATTCTCTTCATCCAGAAAGGTTTGCATATTCTTGGCAGGTTCTGAGTAGAGAGTGTTTAACTGGACAATGCTACTGGGAGGTGGAGAGGAGCGGGAGAGGAGTTTTAGTAGCACTTGCATACAAGAATATCAGCAGAGCTGGAGACTTCAATCACTGTGTGTTTGGAAATAACAAGAACTCCTGGGCGTTGGACTGTTTCAAAAATAGCTATGAATTCAGACATAACGACAGAAGAACTCCCATCCCAGGCACATGGTCTTCCAGAATTGGAGTGTATCTGGATTTCAGGGCAGGCATTCTGTCCTTCTACAGCATATCTGAGACAATGACTCTCCTCCAGAGAGTCGAGACCACATTTACTAAGCCTCTCTATGCTGGAGTTTGGCTCTCAGATGGTGCCACTGCTGAGTTCTGCAAGCTCGAATAGACAGGCGCTATCAAGGAGCAATTTGGACTTGAAGTGCAGTTTGTTTTGGTGTTGATGCATGCAGCTACAGATCATCACAAGAGTACATCTTTATCACACATCTTTTCAAATGATACTCAGCTTCCAGCATCACTATGCAGACTACCAGGTGACTAAACCTGTCAACCTAAAAGAGACCGTTGTTTAAAAGAGAATCCAAATAGTGTAACACAAAAGAGATCAACCACTAACTTACCCTGTATACTTTTCCTCTGAGAACACTGATACACTGTCCATATTTACTCAGAACAAGCTGTGAGCCATGTAGTGTGAATTTTTTAAATGATTAATACGGGTCTCTGATAGATTTTCTTCAGGCTTTGAAATGGGGAACACTTCAAATGTCATGTTTCCAAAGTGATATTTACCCTGTTCGGAAGAAGTTTCACTTTTGGCTTCTCACTACTTCTCTTCACACACACATTCGCATACACATTTGAATTTGTCTCTTAATTGAATGTATTAACTTCTTTAGTATGAGTATTTTATGAAGAGTTGATTTTGTGAATATATAAACACATTATTTGTTTTTAATCTATAATTTATACACTGTTCTTGATTGTTGTTCTTTCTCTGTGGAAATAAAATTATTTAAGTTAATTTGGGTATCTAGCTGATGGAGTGTTTAATTATGTGTGTGTGTGACACGCACGCACACACACTACTCACAAAAAGTTAGGGATATTCGGCTTTCGGGTGAAATTTCAGGATGAACCTAAAATGCACTATA
>JAUMHL010000010.1:20566983-20578560 GCA_032362345.1 Sandelia bainsii
GTTTCACTTTTTGGAATTAAATTACTGACATTAATTAAGTTTTTGATGATATTCTAATTTATTGAGATGTACCTGTATGAAGTTATAAAAAAGCTGCTGCAGTGTTTATGCCCCCTTTATGTCAGTGACATTGTTCAAAGTAAAACCTGCAGATAAATTAGTCAATAATGCAAGAAAATAGGAACTACTGTATTTTTTTTTTTATACTTGCTTGCTTACTCGGTTATTTAAGTAGTTCATGGTTTTTGAAGTGAAATGTCTAACTTTGGAAAGTATATTTCTGTAGTTTCAGCTTCAGCTTCAAAACACCAGGGATCAGTGACACAAAAACAGTGAGTGTGCTGAATTTACAGCAAAATGATTTATTCAGTTTCATTAGATTGAGCTCGTACAGCAGTGAAGACACTAGCTGCAAAGAGAAACATAAAATTTATCCTTAAATATAATTTAAATGCTTTATTAATCTTAGAACCAGGACCAGCAGGGTTCAAGAGGTTTCCTTGTTGAACTACTCTGCTCTGTGACAACAAACCAACTAGTCTCTTGAATAAATTGTGTTCTGTTTTGTGCCCATGACTGTACACACAGTGTATATTTTACTGTAACTCATATACATTTACATTTAACTCAGCCTGGATATGCACCTCACTTTCTGCCCTGATTCCTGTATATGAGATAACATATTTAATTACAGTTAAATTAATTATGTTGAATCACTACCCCCACAAAATACTTTTTGCACTCTCTATACTACTTTATGTAAATAATAATATACTGTTCTCAATATTCATAAGATCCTGTTCGAGTAACTAGAGTAGACTACACATTTACACTACTACATTTAAGTTGTACGTATCTTATTCATTATTCTCCATATATGCTTATATCTGTGTGTACACTTCTGGTTGGATGCCAAACTGCATTTTGATGCTTAAGTACCTGTACTTTGTGCAGTGACAATAAAGTTGAATCTAATCTAATCTAATGGCTTTTATGTTACAACATGACTGCAGAGAAGGGAAGGAGTTCAATAGTATTTTTATCAAATCCAACTTGCATTAAAATCAGTGTGCTTTAGAGTCGCTTCTTCTAATCACTTTAATAACCGTTGGTCATTTTAATTGAGATTTTTGGGCTGATTACTAAACAACATGACACAAATAGAATAATAGAAATTGTGGTGATTAACTATAAAACCTTAACTGTGGACATTGTTCTGAGATTAAGACTTGTAGGACTTTTACCACATTTGTTCTGTGACATTAACTGTATTAATCTTGTCCTCACTCAGTTGGCTCCTCACCAAGGGAGGGGGGGCGTGTTTTGTAGCTGCAGAAGCTGTAGAAGCTAAAGTAAAAGCAAACATGGTCAAAATATAAAAATAGAAACTATTATTTCTATGATTCAGTGAAAATCCGACAGATAAATTGATGATATTCCCCTGAACCTCTTTAAGATGGATACCATACCTTTAAATGTGCACTGGTCACATCACACAGTTTATTTCAGTAGCATGAGAAGCAGTATCCAACCAGGAACTGGCAGTCATCCCTGGTTTTATGGTACTGGTGTTGTTTATGAGGGTGTTAACGAGGCTATTATCTCTGGCTGCAGGGCCGAGCTTCACAGACCTTCACTGAAGTAGGTGTAATTTAGCGGCACTAAGAGGAACTGTACAACAGCCAAAGATGAAAAAAATAAGAAGCATGTTACTTCATGCTGATCCAGAGTCCTGTGATAATTATGTTGTCTTATTACCTGTATTTTTAATGACACCTAGATCAAGTCAAATGACCTCGATTTTAAGTATATTGTGGCAGCAGGGCAGGTGTAGGAGTTCAAATGAACTACAGTATGTATTCATCTTAATGCAGCATGTGTCACCCAGTGCAATAGTTTGCCTCGCTGATGTGTTTTAATAGTTTTTGGACAACAATAGAGCTCTGTGATGCAGAGGAATTTAATATTCCAGGGTGTGCAACACTTGTTTGGATACATTAACTGTTGCTTTAGGTCATTTTGTAGGATTTGTTTTCAGTGGATAATATTAAGTATCTCTGTTTTTATATGCTAACAAATGTGATTAGTATTCAAATTCACAACCAAATATGAAGCACGCCTCCATCACCTTGTAACGTTATCACTAACCGTGCTTATTTCATCTAACTCATCTCGATTCGTTCAGCACTTGCAGTAGATCTGATTTGTAGATTTGTCTTGTCTGTTGTTCTTGTGTTTCAGCCATTACAGGTGTGTTTGCAGTAGAAAAGCGTCGACAGTTGATTATTTTCATTTGTGTTCACCACAATGTTGCATGCAGTGCAAAACCGTTTACCCCCGCTTTCGTGCAGAACATCAGGGAATTGCCTTGCACGGTTTTTAGCAGTAACTTTTTCAGACATCCCACCTCTCCGTTCGGATGTTCCAGGAGTCTCCCACATATTAACAGCAGCTCACTGATGCCTGCAATTTATATATAATATCCTGGAAATTGTATGTTTACTCTGTTATTGTATATGTGCCTATTTTTTTGCCTTTGTGGCAGATTTTGTGTTATGTACTGTACAGTTACAGACACACCTGGACACAGCAGACACGGACAAATCTTTCAGAAACGTGCTCACACATTTTCTCCAAACGTAAACAGATGTATATTCAGCACTTTGGACTGCAGCGGCGTAGAAACACAGTGATAGAAGATGAACTTACATGCAGAAAGTTGTTTTTCACATTTTACTCAAAGCAAGGTAAACAAGCTGTGAGGAGTCGCGCACTCACACGATACACAGAAATCCATTTTGCTCATTTAGAAAGCACATGTCCTGATGGAGCAGTAACAGCAGTCTCACAAAAACACACACACACACACAGCTTTCTGTCTGCCAGTGAGGTTCATGCGAGGTCAGCAGAGTTGCGTGTTCCTTAGCAGCATTGTGCAGCAACAAGCGAAGAGCTCTCATGTGCTCTCATTGGCTTTCGACTGATTTTCACAGCTGCATCGTGTCAACGTCTAAATACATCATTAAATATATTTCAGCTTTATGAGGAGCTGCTCTGCGTCAGCATCTCACTTTCCCCTTCATATGTTTGTGTGGGTTCGTTTTGTGTGAATGCCGGGTTGCCTGGCAGCATCTTATTTGTATCGGCATGTTTGTACTTAATCTCTGGTAGTCTCTTGCTGCTGCAAACGACCCACAGATTTGTCAATCGAGCATTTCAGCAAAGCACCATGGGAGATAATATGGTGAGATCACACCTTGTCCCGTGGCCGTCTTAACCACATATGTGAGCTGTAATCCATCAGGGACAAGCAATTTCATCTTTTAATATAAATAAATATATAACAAATTGTTTTTTTCTGTTTTTGTTTACTGTCACTGAGTTTATAGCATATATATTGTTTTAAGCAGGAACAGGCAGCTGTTTTCAGCAAAGAAGCTCTGATAAAGCTACTCGGCACAATCTCCTCAGCAGCAAACGGCAAACAGACACAGCTGGAGATAAACTGGTTAACATAGTGGTGCATTTAGTGGGTAGAGAAACTGCAATTTCTCTTGGGAGTTTGTGGAGATCGGAGCTAAAAAAAGAGAGTGAGGGACCAGGTGAACACAGATAAGACTCCAAATGAATGTTAATGTTGCTCTGAGCCAAATGGAAAGGTAAATCTGTTGAGATTAGATATTATTACATTATATGTAGATGTTAGATTGCCACAAAGTAGCCAAAAAATCTATTTGGTTCAGGTTTGAAGAGTAAATAAACGTCAAACAAATGTTTTTACATCTAATAGACAGGTGGTAAAAGTACACGAACACACTCATTTATTCAACTAAAAGTACTTGCCTTAGAAAATACTTCACTGCAATTAGCACTTTAAATTTGATCTATGTATTATTATGGAATAATCATTTTTTTCCTAATAATACATACATTGATTAATAATACATAATAATTTATTAATTATATTTTGTATAATGAATCGGCTGCAAAATGTAACTAGTAACTAAAACAGTAAAATAAGTGTAGAGTATTTCCCCCTGAACTGTAGTGGAGTACAATCAAACATGGCAAAACATTTAGGTACTCCCATAAAACAAATAAATAGAACAATTATAGATTTAAACTAAAAATGTGAATTAAAAAATAACTCAAACACTACGTCTTAAGAGGAAGAAGGACCAGTCTTACATTAGAGTGGCTCAGTGTCTGCAATACTCTTGTAGCAAACCACAGAACAATTTGGTTCATTTTTGTGTACATATAATCATTGTTCAGATTATATACTGTCATGGCTAAAATAGTTTGAGTTGTTTTGTGTTTTTTGGGTGATTGTAGGTCTTTTCCCAGTAGTGGCTCATTTATTGTGGGTTGTCTTCCATTGCCCTGCAGAAACACACATACACATGCACAGCACCTGTGTGTCTGAGAACTGGGTCAGCTTCTGTTGTTGTTCATATCGCCACTATCAGTTGTGCCGTGGGCATTATGGAAATTTGATGCAAAATATGTGCACATAAATCCACACCCAAACACACACTTTAGCTTTTCAAAGACAAACATTACTCCGTTCCCCCCTGTGGCAACGCTAAACAGAAACCTTACCATGCCACAGACATTAGACTGGAAAATACATATGGATACAGTTTTTCTGTCTGTCTTTAAATAGAGCATGTTGTATCATGATTGGATCAGTCAAACATTTTTCTATGGTCTGATTTTACTAGTTTGTCATTGTGGTCTGGAAAGAGACCACATTTATTTCTCGTCTTTGCACATTCCTCATCCATCTTATTATATTTTCTTTCTCAGACACTTCCTCAGGCTCCGAGGGAGACGGTGACGAAGAGGAAGGAGGAGATTGTGAAGACGAGGATGGAGGAGGCGGCGGAGGAACATCATCCAGCCGGGAGGGAAGCATCAGCATGGAGCACTGGATCAGCCGGGCTATCCACGGCACCTCCTCCACTACGACCACCACCTCCTCCACAGCATCCTCCTCCTCTTCCTCCACACGGAGCGGGGGTAGTGGGGCTGCCGGAGGGAGGCTGGCTGACGTCCTGGCCCAACACGTCCACATCTCTGCTCACCACCACCACCGCCGCCACCACCACCACCACCACCACCACCACCACAACAAGACAGGTGAGGGAGTAGCACGCATGATATTACTGTGTGGATGTCCTTAATCCTGGAACCCTAATCCTGACACTTTCAGACAAATCTTAATGTTGTTTGTCAATAATCCCTTAGCAAAGGGAAGAGGCCCTCAGCCAGGTCCAACCAAATTCATCTCCTGACCCCTTTTTAAACCATGTTTAGACATCTCAACATTAAGACGCCTTTAGTGAAGTCCAGAGATTACACTATACCCTTAAGAGATATCAAGATTTAAGTTTTGTGTGACTCCCAGCTGAACTGTGGCGTGCGTTTTTCCATGGAATGAGGGCTGTACATCTTGTCTCAGATTTCTTAAAGCGTGCTCACATTCTGGGGGAAATTAGAGACTGTGTGTTTAATGAAAAGAGGCATCTGTAGCAACCAAGAAGAATATCAGTACTGTAGTAAAACCAGCTTAAAAAACTGAGCCATTCCTTTAAAAACAGACTAATAAACAATCTATGTAAACCGTTTCATATTTGAAAGACCTGGAATCACCAGGAGACCTGATTAAGATCCCTGAATCCCAGTTTGGGAAGAACGAGGCAGTGAGGAAAAACTGCAGCTGAACTTCAAAGCTTTTCTGAGCTGCACTTTAAATAAAGCAGCGATTCACAATTATTCTTGGTTTTTGTTAAACTTAGTTGACTGTTGAGAGGTTTCTAATAAGTGTGTGAGGGGTGGGCTTGCTCCTCAGTCTTTGAAGTTTAGTGGAGTCAACTTGCGATGCTGAGTGGTAAAGTGTGTTTAGTGGAAGAGTTGAATTCTAATGTTTAGTGCTTCTCCTTCCTGTATTAACTTATGCCTGTGATCCAGAGTTCTCTCTCTTGGTTTAATTATTATTATTATTATTATTGAAATTCCTTGTCCTGTTATGGACTGAGTGTAATGACCTCTTGAGTCCTGTTGTTCCTCTTTTTTTGTTACTATAAAGACCGCTGTCCTTGGAAAACGTTGGATGTGTTTTGTGAACAAAGCATTTCTGAGCATCAGCAGACGTTTAGTTTTATGATCTGTTGGCAGGAGCTGTGAACCTGATGGAAGCCCATCATGGTGTTTTTTTGTATGCATATTGTTATCTATGCATGCAATACTTTTTTTTGCAAGACCACTATGATAAATTGCAGTGTTGAATATCCTTTTCTAACTAAAAATACCATGGAAATACAATATGTTTGTAATATTTATCACTCTTCTGAAAACAATCTTTGTAAACTTTTCACAAGCCAAGAAAAACAACTCTGGTGAGAGAATCCAATTTGTTTTTAATGGTTTATTTAACTTACAAAAGAGTAATGTTGGATGCAAGCCCTGGAAAAGTTACTGCTTTAGTTTTACTGAAAAAAACCCTTAATTTGCAGATAGATTTTGACTGGACAGTGCCATTAATATGTAGGACAAAATAACGTATTTTAGGTGGCGTCACTGAAGTAAAAACTCTAAACTGAGTAAAATACATCTGTAGAAAGATGTTTACTTTGTAATATCACCCTAGACCAATGTATTTAATCAAAAAGAAACAAACAGGACAATACCTGTTTAAAAAAAAAAAAAAAACACGTTTCATTCTTAACATGTGATGGTGCATTTGTTGCCTTTTAAGTATGTCAACAACAAAATAACCACAGACGTACTGATCACAGAACAAACAGTGGATTTTATCTGTACTAACACATGATTTTCCTGCACGGCTCAAATGGCAAAAAGTGGCACCATCACTAACAGCAGGGTGGAAGTTCCTCTCCAACTGCCTTAGCCCATGTTCAAAACCTACAGTCGACACAAAGTGGAGAAAACTGTCCTGCTGCTGCCACAGAATCCTATTTGTGCCACCACTGTTTGCTGTGGAAGTGTCGTGACTACATTTCCTGGCGGCGACAGGTTTGTTTTCATGCTGGCACTGTTGGTATCCAGCTCTGAAGATAATGTGTAGACAGACACAGAGAGAGCCCCCCCCAGTGCTGCCCAGCCACCATCCAGCTCCTTCACTGCTCAGATGTGACAGCAAAGGTTTTGTGCATGCTGTTGCTTTGCTGGTTTGTTTGTTTGTGTTTATTTCCACCAATTTCCTGTGTCACCATTCTCTGCAGTCTTGAATCAGGGAAGTCAGAAGGATGTTTCCAGTGAAGCAGCTGCTGAAAGCGTGTAGGCACTCGGTCTCAATCGAAATGAAGAAGTGAAGCAAATGGTGAAGATCACTGGAAGAAAACATGTTTTTTTTTTACTTTTGGTATTTTAGGTACAGTGAGCTTTTAAAGAAATAAACTGTGGGTTGATACATTAAAAGCAAATCTGGCATTTGAGGTCAAATCCATCTGGCTATAGAAGTGACTAAAATAACACAAGAAAAGTACTTTCTGACTTTTTTGATGCATGGCTTAAAGAATAGGGGTCTAATGGTTCTGAAAGGCAGAAACTTTGGAACAATTCAAATATCTTCTGTCAAAAACTGCAGCACACCTGCCTCAACCTGCTTCTCAGGAACCTTGTTGCAGACATCCCACCAGTCTCACGGTTGAGTTTTCTGCATATTCTCAGTGACCCCCTTAGGCCAAAAGGCCCCTGGCTGCAGAAAGTGCAGTGGGTCAGACGTCCCATCCCAGATGGAATTCACCATGACAGGCTGTGAATTAGCGGACTAGCAATCTAGTGTTATCTTTGTATGTTTGTTCTTAATATACTGTTTTGGTTTTATATACCACAATATTTGTTTCAGTGACCCAGTGTCTTTAAAATCTGTGCACATGATCCTGCAGTCTCGTGCCCTTTAATGGGCACGAGCGGGGCAGTTACCTATGCTAAATGGGAACATGTAGAACACTTTCAGCTTATCAGGATGATGGATTCATAAATATAAGAACAAAGGTACGAGCAAATCTCTGGTTTAAGAACACATCATGAATCCAACAGACTTTCTTCTTTTCTTAAGAACAATGTTAAGAAAAAACCTGTCCCCATATAGAAGGCATAGCCGGACCTGTCAGTCAGGAACAGTAGAGTTTAGGTCATTCATGTTTTGCATGCCCCTAACAATCCCCAAAAACAAAAAACAGAACGCGCTGTCTCCTCATCGCTCCACACAGATGTCACATCAGCTTTTCCACCTTAACCAAGCATAAAAACCTCTGTGATATTTTAGTCTGAGGTTTTTTATATCCGTATATGTCATGTCTGTTGGCAAAAGAATGTATCTGTATTCACCTGATCTGAGATGTTTCTCATCTAGAAAGACAAAAATATTATGTCAACATTATGTTCTCCTTGATAGTGTAGTATAGTTTTGCCTCTTTTTTTACAGCAAATTCTGACTTACAAATTTCCATTACATCACATGATGTTGTTAATGTATATTTTTCAATTGCTGTAAAGTTCTATGGAGGTTTTTTTCTACTTTGTTCAACGGAGTTCATGTTTATTACAAAGGAAATCATCAGTGGTGTATGTACACATGTGGGGTATAGCTCTGTTTTATCATTTCCTTGTTCAGTGAGGTTCAGTACTCTGTTTTCTGTGTGTGTGTGTGTGTGTGTGTGTACACTTACGGGCAATCATTTTCCATATAGCCTCATTCCTGCCTTGTTTTTCACTCATCTCTTATGAGAACAGCTCTGCCTGCTTGTTCAGATAACCATTCTTTTAATCTATGTCTTTAAAGTGGTTGTTAAGGGGAAACGTTACCTGTTAAGTTATGCTGGATATTTATCTTTTAAAGGCGCAGGAAATATATCACCGATTACATATCTATATGAAAGTAGTAAAAACATGTAATAACCAAAAAGTCAGCTAAAAATCACCAAAGTTTATTATGATTTTTCTCACAGAAGTCAAAATGCAAGCATGGTACAGTCCAATTAGAACAAGTAAGATCAAGAATACTGCAGAAATAATAAAGAAGGATGTAGAAATAAACAAGTGGGTGCACAGTGGAAAAGCAGTGTACTGAGACCCTTATGTAAAAAAACTTTTAACTGAATATTTTCAGAGAAGCTTTGAACTGAATAACTGAAAAAGGAAAATCATCCAGGCAAATGTGCATGGTTCCACTGGTTCCACAAAATTTGCAACCCTTCAACACATGCCTGGACGTTGTCGCCTCTCAACACTAAAACATAAAGTGTCCGGAGCCTTCACTGCAGTTTGCACCTGTCAAAAATGTTCTAGTTGCCGTTATATACATACACAGATATTTCCTGTAGCATTCTATAGATATTGTTCTGCATCGTGGTGAATCTACATAATGGCCAATTATACAGGAATAAAATGTAGTTAAGTTAGAGTTTAGCTGTGGTGGCTGTGCTGTGGCAAGAGAAACTTCAACCTAAAGGGGGTCAGAGGTTCCTCACTGATAACCAGTTTCACACCACTTTTCAAGACCCCCTCCTCCCTTCTTGTTCCTTACATGCAGGCCTTTTAACCCACCTCTCTTTGAGGAGGAGGAGGCCAGTGCCAGCTGGTATGGTAGAGAACGGAAAGTCTGGGCCACAACGCTCCGGTAAGTTTGAGATCGGAGCATGGTTGGCAGAGCCAGTAAGCTGGGTCAGTCTCCTGCCATCCCTTGGCACGAGGCAGGGATGCTGTATTTTTTCCCCTCATAATTTTAAGTGACTCTCTTCCCCAGTTCCTTTTTGTCATATGCTTGCCTTCCAAATCATGCCTCTTCTGTGCTAATTAAATTTCTGCTTAACCGTGTTGTGAAAGTGCAGAAGAGATTTCAATGCTAACCTGGAATAGCATTGAGTGTAGAAGCATGAAAACTTGTGTATAAAAAAAAAAAAGCTGGTGCTCACAGCTTTTTAGCGTTTAAGAGTGAGAATTGTTGATGAGAAAAATCAACAATGCTTTAAAAGAGACTAGACAGCATCTTGTATGACTGAGTCCTCCCTCTTTTCAAGGTTACTCTGTTTGGTGTTTGTTGATTTGGCTAATTATGAAGCATGTTTTAGTTGTTTGCTCAGCTAGAGGCAATCTGCTTCCAAAACGGCTTTTCATCTAAGCCAGAAAGCAGATGGTAGTGGAATGTAGGCTGTCTGCCTGCTCCCTCTTTTTGTGTTAGTCTCTACGTTTATGCCATATTCTAAAATATCTTCAACCTGAAATCAAAAATACTGTATCAAAGACGTTAACACCTGCTTTTATCTGCATAGGAAAGGTCTTTGTCAACAGCCAGACTATATGAAAACTTGAGTAATATTCCTTTTACATTTTAAGAGCCTCTATAAGCCAACATATTATTGGCACAACTACATGTTTGCCATATGAACAGCTACGGCTGATGCATCATTTATTTAAGTGTCTCATTCCATTTCTCTTAGATTGCTTGAGAAAACTCTGTAACCATTCAAGACCACCATTCGAGAAACTCAACAATGAGAATTCACTTAAAGAAAAGATTTTAAAAGAAAGACCTTTGAATCAACCATTAATCATTGTCAGAAAATGTGTATCTTGAAAGCCGTAACTGTTCCCATATTCGATGTAATTAAGTCTGTCATCTGGTTGAGGCCCTGGGGGTTTGCACTATTTGTTAGCCTCCCATTCAGTGCTGTGTATCTGCCAGGGGCAAACTCTGTGGCCTCTGAGGAATAACAGTTTAGCAGTTTGGGAGCAGCAGAGTGTTTTGGGATGTCATTCATCAGGTTTCTTGTAATGCTGTAGTCAGAGATGCTTTTGCTGCAGGGTCATTATAAATGAGATGTGCATCTGGCACACACAGTAATTGGAAATTTTCTATCAATTCCTGTATCAAGTTTCATTGAAAAGTAGTGCAAGGTACATGAAGTGCTTGACGTAAGACAATCTAGCCAAAGTTAAAGCCTTGTTTGAGACTCTAATGTATTAATCAAACCATTGATTTCACTGAAATATAATTAACTGAGGATGTTTGAGAAGCCAGAAGGTTGTCTTAAGACACTTCCTGCTTTTCTGAGTATTTTCAGTTTTAAAATTATCTCAACCATTCAACCATCTGCTTGTATTGAAGCTCAACTGCTGAGAAACAGACTTTAGTGATGAGGTTGGACAAATCCTCGGACAGTTGTTCCATTATTTACAACTTTAAAGAAACTGTGACGGCAGCTTGTGGCGTTTTACTAGGATATGAGCACATTTCCTGGCTCACAATAGGAAGCCCTGTATTAAAAATCTGAATGAAATGCCTCAAACATTGACATAGCATCACTGGACCATTTCCAGAAAGCACAGGGAGACAGCTGCCTGTGTTTATGAACAGTAACTAACATCCAAAATAACATGGCGCACAGTGTGTTCTAGTGTTTGATTAAATTC
The DNA here is from genome assembly GCA_032362345.1 of Sandelia bainsii. Taxonomy (NCBI): domain Eukaryota; kingdom Metazoa; phylum Chordata; class Actinopteri; order Anabantiformes; family Anabantidae; genus Sandelia; species Sandelia bainsii. Next base: position 20,578,426 of record JAUMHL010000010.1, read on the forward strand.
ATTAATCATATAATTGGAGGTTTAAGGACAGAATATACAGTGTTTACAACATACACTTCTCACAAAAAATTAGGGATATTTGGCTTTCGGGTGAAATTTATGGAAAACGTAAAAAGTTCACACTACAGTGATATT
>JAUMHL010000010.1:20587411-20606047 GCA_032362345.1 Sandelia bainsii
CTAAAACAAGTCCAGTTGCCATTGAAAACCGTTTTTTGAGATAACCATGACCTGGATGACTGAGAATCTTCACAAATTTCTAGTTACATTTCTGGATATATTGGTGGACTGTGTTATGTTACAACAGGTTGTCCAAGCCCATATGACTATATTCATCAGGATAGCACGATGGTTTCTCATGCAATGCTGCCTGAGGGCTTGAAGGTCACACGCTTTAGGTCCAGACGTGGCACAAAGTAGCGAACCACAATCCTTCTTTGCTTTGAAAGACTGAGCCTTTGCTGGATGCTCCTTTTATAGCCATACAGAATACTTTCATCTGTTACCAATTAACTTGCTATTGCTGGGAGCACACTAGTAGCCTAATGGTTAGTGTGCCGTTTCCAGTCCAGCTGGGGGCCTTTGTTGCATGTCTCTACTGCCAAACTGTCTAATAAATTCAATTCCGTTCAAAAAAACGTTTTGGCCCCGAGGGGCAATTAAGGCTAAAATGCCAAAAAATCATTTAAAAAGTGCTAATTTTGAAATTGTGCAGAACAGTGTTACTTGAATATTTATAAACGTATTATTTACTCGTATTTTGCCTCTGTCCCAACTTCATCTTTGAGTTTGTTGCAGGCAACAAAATCTAAATTGTTTATGTTTACTAAGGGAAAACACTGAAAATCTTTTCTCTGTACTTCATGTATTTTAGAAAAAAGTTGAATTTTTTTGTGCATCTGTCTAGTATTGTGGTGGAGCTATTGACAGGTGAATGTTAACAAAGAAACTGTAAATTACCTGCCACACCAGAGGCAACTGCTTCTGGATTACCATACACTGTGACGGAGGACTCACACTTCATCAAACCCACTTTATAAAATTCATCAAATTCTAAACATTGAGTAAAACAGTTCTTTACTGTAGCAACCAGAAATGAAAGTAGAATAGAAGAAAGTAATATGAAATGACACTAATCATCATCCAGGCTTCCCAAACATATTCACTGCAGCTGAATGACAGCACGTTCTCCTCACAACCCCCGGTTCAGGGCCACAGTTTAAGTCCGTATCCAAACCGGAATGAGCTCCTTTGTTCTGAAGGCTACAGATCCAAGTTATTCATCTCCCAAACAGCAGTGGAGAAAATGGCTTCTTCGCCAGAGAGTGTAAAGAGATTTAGCTGCTGTGAACAGAGAATTTAGAGTCTGACCTCCCATCTGTACAGCAGAGAGAATGAAGTCGTACAGAGAAGACTACAGACACATAGATGATTTGAGGTTTGAAGTTCAAAGAAGCTGTATGTCCCAGGATGACAGTGAAAACTGCCTGATTAAAGGTAAATGTATGAATTCCTTGTTATTTCACAAAAAAACATTTAAGACATTAGCAGAAGAAGTATCAAAAGTATAAAGTATTTATTGAGCGTGTCAGTATGTTCTCAGTTTCCCCGAAGTGGACATCTGTGTTTCATCTTTCAGCAGTCAGCTGGAACTTTTGTTACATAAAGAAAGACAGTGCTGACCACTACACCACTGTGCTGCCCACGCACTGTGGCACTGTCCTGTTTAACACTTAGAGAGTTGTAGCACTGAGTTTTTTATGTCTCTGTGCTGGCGATAGCCAGGGCAGGAGGCATTATGTTTTTGGGTTGTCTGTCCGTCCATCTCTCCGGCCACCCGATTCCTGTGAACACGATATCTAAGGGACTCTTTGAAGGAATTCCTTCAAATTTGGCTTCTTTGAGTCCACTGTCAACTTGGACTCAGTGAGGAACTGATTAGTTTGGTGGCCAAAGGTTAAAGGTCAAGGTTGTAGTGACCTTACCTTCATCATCAGGATAGCGTAGAGGGAATTTCTGTCCACATGGACTCCATGATTGTTTAGATTTTGGTAGCCAAAGGTCAAAGGTCAAATTGAATGTGATGTCTCAGGAACGCCATGAGGGAATTTCTTCAAATTTGGCACAATTTGTCACTTGGGGTCAAGTTTGAACTGATTAGATATTGGTGGTCAAAAGTCACTGGAACATCGAGGTGCTCACCAGACTGTGAAATGTCTTTAGCCAGCGCTCAAGTCTTCCACCTGAGAGACAACAATGTGGTGAGACTGTGTGTGTGCGTGTGTGTGTGTGGGGTGCTGTGCTGAATTTAAATCTCTCTTTATCTTCCTTTATCTTTTATTCCTGTGGTGTCATCCCTTTGATGTCGGCCGCCAAGGACAAACTTGTTTTGTTCCTGTTGAGTCGTCCTTCGCCCCCGGAGAACAGAGAATTCATGATACCTAATTCTCCCGCTGTCCTTAAACTCAACCCTCACCGTGCTGCACTGCAGATAACCCCATGTAACTGGCAGATTTCTATTCTAAAAAAAAAAAGACACAAAAAAGTTTCAAGCAGTCCAAAAGTTTCTTTGATCCTCTGTACAGAGCAGTGGAAATGTTATTTACCAACGAATCATGTTATCAATAAAGATGCTTGGATTTCTGTTCAGCATGTGGAAGACAGATGTTCAGGTTTTGTGTGCTGTGAGCTCTTTCCTTGATTATCTGTGTGTACATCTACTGCTGTTTGTTGTGTTTTCTGTAAACTAGAAATGTCAGCTGCCATTGGAACTGACATTAGCGCAACACCTTTTACACAATAATTTTTCCCCCATAACCTTTACAGGCATTTTATTCAAAGCCAAAACAATTAAAAACAAGCTGAGCGCACATGCACAGGTAATAACTTTGTGTGAAAGTGCTATAAATACACAATAATTGAATGTTGAGTTCTTCTACATATTATACTGTCATGTAAGCGCAGTTTATGTAAGATTGTTGTGGTTTGTTATAGTTAAGATGACTCCACCAAACACCACATCAAACTGTTAGATTTCAAGCAGTTATTGGTTTCTAAGCTCTTCTGGCATGCTTAATAAAATAAGCCACTTTATATATTTATGCCTTTGAAAATGCAGATGATTTTAATTCTGAATTCATTCAATAAATTATTTTAATCACACTTGCTCTAAACTGCAGTCACACATACAGTAACCAAGTCGCTTTTGTTTGCAATGTGCTTTGTTTTTCTCTTTTCCTTGTGGAAATCCCACAGCTCTGCTTTTCTTCAATTCATTAGTTCTGACAAACATCAGAAAATCCTCATTTAGTGTAAAAAAAAAAAAAGAAAACAATGAGAAATTCACGGCGGATTGCTCATGCATAATGTTTGCATCTGTCAGTCTGAATTAGGGAGAAAAAGAAAAGGGAGGAAATTGATTCTATTGTTATGAGTTGCCTCATTAATGAAGAGAGTCAGCTCCGCTTGGCAGGGAAAATGAAACTGAAAAGATTAGATCATAATATTCAATTTGAGGTACAGGCAGACATTTAAAGCAAGTTATTTTTTTACACTTTTTAGAGGAGGTAAAGCTTTGGTTCACATTACCTAACGTTGCGTGAGCACTGAGGTAATGATTAAATATATCAATAAAGATATATTTGTCTGTGTAATTATATACTGATGTGGCCTTTATGACTTCCTCTAATGTGCTGGGGTCGTGTCTCTGTGTGTGAAGTATAACTGTACATGGATCTAATTACACCACAGTCATGAGACGGGTTTGATTTTCTGTATGTTATAAAGTCTGTGTGATCATCTCCATACTGGTCCACTCATGAGGTAAAATATATGAAAGCTCAAAAGGGTTTTAATATCAAGTGTCCTGTCAGAGCAGAGTTCCAGAGTTTGCATCTGTGGACTCATGATGTCATCCTTTGTTCCTTTAGACAATTTCTTTTATGTGTTTACAGTATGAGATAAGTTCCTTGACCATTCACCCTTTTGATCTGCTGGTCACATATTTCATATTGTGTTGTTGTGTGTAACAACGCATCGACTCTGTTTGTAGGCAAACTGTGGTCCAGAAGTGTGAAGGTGGCCTACAACCTGCTGCACAAACTGGGAACCAAACAGGAACCTCTCGTCAGGCCTGGAGACCGGGTGAGTTAAAATAAAAACTGACGATACCTGGCAAATTAAAGGCCAGATGTGCTATGTAACAACTTCTTAAGTACTGTACAAGTACAACTTTGAGGTACTTGTACTTTACTTTCCAGTAAATGTCACTAACTTTTACTTTTACTCCACTATATTTTACAGGTTTAGTTACTAGCTACTAGTTTTCAGATGTAGGTTCTTTACCAGCTGCTGATTTTGTTCCACATCTGGTCTCTACAGTAACACAGATTGTTGTTTTTATTCATTACTCTACTTTTTCTTTGTACCTGGCCACAATCAGGACTAGACTTGATCAATTATCTAATCAGTAGGATCAAATATCATAAAAACTACAGTTTTCTTAAAGAAGAACTTCTACTTTAGTACTTTAAGTATATTTTAGAACGTGTACTTAGCACATGAACTTGAGTAAAGAGTTTGAAGTGCTAATTCCACTTGCAGTGGAGTATTTTTTGAGTTTGCGCTTCTACCACATCTGCCAAAGACTTAACTTTGCACTTAGATGTAAATGTTGAAATTTAAAGTTTTAACCTGGTAAAAGCTGACACAGCTGTGTGGTGGACAAGACGAACCTTTGCAACCTAACAGGTTGACAGAGAATATTAGAGAGAGCTCATTGTCCTGCTGGCTAGAGGTTTTTCACAGTGCTCAAAAGGAAATATGTTAATTTAAAAGTAGTTATTTCTAACTTGATCCACCGTTACAGCTGTGTCATCTACACTTGTCCACATCTGGTGATTTTCTTCATGTGTGTAGCCAGTACGCTAGCTAGTCATAAATGACCGGACTCTCAGACATTGGACCCTTTCCTTTCCTTTCCTTCCCTTCGTTTCATTTGTTATTAAACTTGTTTGCCTTGACGTCACCTCTCAGGATTCCTGGTACAAAGATCCTTGGTGACCCGACACATGGCCGTTACGCAATACTTTAAATATGTACACATGTGTTGTCCTTCCTTCTCTGTCAGTATAATCATCAGATCACACTTTTGGGGCGGCCACTTCACACAGCGCTCCACAAGCCTCCACACATGAAGTGGAAAAAGGTTCAGTGATAGTCCCACATGTGTCTGCTGCCATGACACCCTCTTCTCCTTTTTTCTTGTCCCTCTTTCATCTTTATTTTAAGCTCCATTTCCCGTTTGGCTGGAGACTGGCACAGCCGCGTGTGTGTATGTTTCTTATGTATGTCAGTCAATATGATGTGTGTGTGTGTGTGTGTGTTTTAGTTACTTTACAATTTGTTTTTCTTCCCACTCAGTGCAAATTACATTGCATTTCACCTAGAAATTACAGTGTTGTGTTTTTTTTTTATTTCAATGGATGAAGGTGTCTTACAGGAGAAGTGCTTAGAAAGTCTGTAGGAAGCTTTGAATTGACATTATGCAGGAGCTGTTTTGTGTATATACATTAGAGGTTTTGTGATTTTACAGTATGTGTTTCAGAGTTGCAGTCTGTAAACAGCATATGAAATCACATTACAAAGTTTTTTTGTTCTCAGTGAGAACAGTAAACTTGCCTGTTTCCACAGCTTAGCATGTGATAATGAACCTGAATCAAAATTTTCAACTTTTGAATAAATTAATCATTAAAAATAAAGATTTCTTTCATATTTGCAAGTCTTTACTAAGGTCAAAAACTTGCAAAAATGCATATCCCAACCACCTAGAGGTGGGATTGCTACACTACTTGTGCAGCCCCTAGTCCCTCTGGCTATAGTGGCTTCTTGTAACAAGAAAATCCACAAATACATGTAGACAAATGAGTCTGAACCTCTGCAGAAATCCTGCTATTTTCCAGTGAATGTTGGTACAGAAAACTTCAAGGTAAGCTTGAACTGTTTTAAGTTTGCAAATAGCTTTGTTGAACCTCTGCTGTCTCGCACACACAGTAACGGAGAGTCATTCCTCTTCCGCTCTCACTGGCATCATCTACAGATGAAACCTGAACGTCTCCAATGAGGCCTGCACATATCAACATCAGTCCTGTTAACGTATCATTACACTGCCCTCATTCATTCAAGTGCACTTAGCTTATAGCTTCAACCCCGTGCCCCCTGCACACACACACATGTATATGCACATACAGTACTCTATATGGAAGCTATTAAGCAGCACTTAAGCTGGGGTTCACAGTTATCATCACAACATGCAACTGGAGCCAAACTGGATCCAACATGAGGCTGAGGGGGAGATAAAGGGTCTGTTGTGATGTAAAAAACATGTTGGATCTAGTTATGCTCATGGCCAGTGTGTAAGATGATAGAAACCTTCTTCACAGAAAAGATTTTTCAGATTACATTTCACAGAATAGATACGAACAAGGGAAACTGGAAACTGAAAATAAAAGCTCTTTGTTAAGTAGAAATAAATTTTTAATAGAAATTATTTTTAATATATACAATAAAAAATGACCACACCGCTCAGCAGCAAATACAGACAAAACTTTACAAAGGGTGTTCTTTTGCAGTGAAATGTAAAATAAAATTGAATATATATCAGGTTTATTATTTTCCACTTTAAACATGGGTTTTATTTGCATTAGCTGTGTTGGCAATATCTGATTAAACAAAAGAAATGCTGCTCTTCCCCTACCTGCTGCACGAAATGCTCCCTTGTATTGTAATAACACTTATGTTTTTCCTGCAGTATAGACGTTCAGACCTTTACGTTACTGTAATACTTAACCCATCCAACACATTGGCATTCTGCATGTACTTTAATGCTGAATGAAGGTTTCTTAACAAATTCACAGTTAAGAACTTGCTCTCAACAGCAAACCTGCATGTGTGGACAGAGAAAGAGAACTAAATATACTGTTTATTTACAAGAACAATGAATTTAGTTTTTATTTTAATTCAGAAGAATTTCTATGTTATTTCTTTTCTTTCCACCCTGATGTTTTCATATTTTCCACTGTTATCTAACAGTTTTGACCGCTTCGCATAAACCTCAGCGTGCCAAGTAAACTGTTTGAACTGAAGTGAAATGAACTGAAAAACAGACAACCTACTGTGCCAGGACACGGAGAGAGATGCTGGAAAGAAACTGACTGAAAGTAAACAGAGTGATGCTCACAGGTAGACTGAAAACAGTAGAAGATAATAGAAATGGCATGATGAAAGTAGAAAAAGAAAACAGAAGAAATGAGGCAGGGGAGAAGCAGCAGTGTACAGTAGTTATCTTTTCACACACTCAAAACATCCTGATGCCACATTTTGCAAATATTTTTTCTTTCGCAATTAAGGGTTTGAAGTTAAAACCGCTTTGTTGATCATCTTTGTCCAGCCGATAATCTCGAGTCATTCTCACCATTTTATCATTTGTCCCCCTTCTTTTAGGTGGCGCTGGTCTTCCCAAACAATGACCCTGCTGCCTTCATGACGGCTTTCTATGGCTGCCTGCTGGCCGAGGTCGTCCCTGTGCCAATAGAAGTACCACTGACCAGGAAGGTAAGTGTTCGTGATAGAGGTAATAATCAACCAGGACTTGATGAAAGTAGCCCAGAACCTACAATAAAGATACGGTATTTTTGTCTATTAAAATTAGAAGTGGTGTTGAATTAACCTTACATAGTACACTACCTTATTTGAAAGGTTCTTGACTTTGACCGGTGTATTGATACACAGAACACACGCGGGCAGGACGCAAGTGCATCGATAGAGCAGCTGTGAATAGATGCAATTTTGGAAAGAAATTGAGATTCATTGATTATTCAAGATTTTAAAAAAAATTATTAATTCCAGAGGGAAATAGTTTTGCCTTGTTACAGCTGCTCTCAGTTCAAAAAGAAAGAAAAGAACCACAACCAGAAACAAAAAAGATCAGCACCAACACAAAATACTCAATACGTAATACTATATACACAAATACACAAAAGCACAGAATATACAAAAACAAAAAACATGGTAAGAACAAAGAAATCTAAAGATGGATGGAATAGGACAGTAATGATGTAAAATAATATGATAGTTGTCCTCCCCCCTCTCCTTTACAGAGGGGGGAGTTTTATGGCCACAGGCAGAAATGATCTCCTGTGGCATTGAGTGGAGCACTTGACATTGATCAGTCTCTGGCTGAACGTGCTCCTCTGTCCAGCCAGGACATTGTGTAGTGGGTGGGAGGGATTGACCAGGACTGAGAGGAGTTTTGACAGAATCCTCCTCTCAGCCACAACATGTAGAGGGTCCAGCTCCACACCAAGAACATGTCTGCATCGATACAGTCCAATATATTTTATCATAGGTTTTATGCGCTATTTAGCAATTGCAACTGACGCACAAAACAAAACTATACTTGTGTAGAACTAATTTGCATTAGCAAGTAGTGTAGCACCAGGTAAAATTATTTGTTCTAAGGGATTTAATTACCACTTAGGCCTTGTAGGACAGAAATGTACTGTACACATTATGGACAGAGAAATCTGCCATCTACATTGAACAGCCACCGCTAAACAGATGTTTTTTCTACTGAAGTGTGAGGTGCTGAATGGTGATGGTTGGTGCAGAGAAGGTAGATATGTTTAAAAAAAAAAAAAAAAACATGATGAATTACCAGAGACTGGGAGATTGGGTATGATCAGCGTGAATCTGAAATGAAACAATCTGATTTGGTTTGTTCAGAATTACATGAAAAAAGTGGGCCAACAACCCACATGTGACCTCAGCGACCCTCAACTTGTTAATGACTCCACAGAGGTTAAATGCTCATGACTCCCCAACAGTCAGTTTTTGTTTCAATTTCTTTGATTTTTTTCCCCCCACGTCAAAAATCATTAGTTAGTTGAGCAGAGAACACGCAGCAGAGTCAAGCAGCACTAATCCACACCGGTCTATGGTGCTAAGTCCTCACCGGGGGATTGTATTAAAAACATGAGTCATCAGAAGCTGTTGTGGTGAGTCACGGTGTAGCACAGAGCACACTGAGCTCTGCTGAGGTGTAATCAGAGCCACATGTCTCTGAAGAAACATCTCCACTGTTGTTTGTTTGAGTTTGGATTGTCACCATGCACAATAATGTCCTCTGGGAAGCATCGTGAGGGCGAGTCTCGGAGGCAGTGGAGGTCTGACTGTGGGTTTGTCAATTTCAGCCTCGTGGAAAAAGCGGCTTTAGAAATTCATGTTACAAAAACACTAAACAGTACATAGATTAAAAGGGGCAAGGAAGACTTAGAGAAAATGTGAAATGTGGTTATAACTCTGTTTTGTCTATTAACCAGTTGGCTACAGAAGCTTCTCCATCAGTGACCCTAAATTTTAATTCACCTCCCATAAAATCCTGGCTAATTTACATCTAGTGTGCACCTAGATTTAAGGTCATGAAGTCTTTCTAATCAATTTCTGGAGCTCTACTTAGTGAAAAAAGTTTCAAACATTTGCTTATGTGCGTGATTAAAATGAGTCACATCTTTACTGTAAAGAAAGAAATGGGTCTCTCCAGAACACTGAGCCAGATGACTTCATGACTGCTGACTTAATCTAAACTTGATCCAGAAGCTCAAAGTGAAACCGTTAAATGTTTATACCAAGTTTATACAAAGTTGTGACCGGATTTTTCATACTAAAATGACACTTGTTGGAGTTGTTGGTTTCTCACCTTCTCACCACTTGTTTTGTTAAGTCGATTTCATTCATCAATCTGCATGCAGTAACTTAATAAATCAATAATGAGTGAAACATGGTTCTTAGCAATTTTTTACAAATTAATTAACAATAAACAATCAGGAAAAGTGAAAGTGTCTGAATATTGTTTAAAGTGAGTGCAGCACTGTCTATGAACTAAACAGTCATTTTTCTTACAGTATCACCTCCCAACATTGAACTGAGGAGCTAAGCAGGACCGAGAAGTAATTGATTGATTAGAATCAAATTCAGTTGATCACATTATCACATTTTATCTTCTGTCTCTGCCTTCAGGATGCTGGCAGTCAGCAGATTGGGTTTCTGTTGGGGAGCTGTGGAGTGACGGTGGCTCTGACCAGCGATGCGTGCCATAAAGGGTTACCCAAGAGTCCCACTGGAGAGATACCACAGTTCAAAGGTCTCACATAAATAAACACTCCCATACGATCCATCCTCACACCTGTGCACTGACCAGAATACAGTGTATTCTTGGCGATACACACACTTGACACAGTGTTAGTGGGAATTCCAGCCCAAAAGAAGCTCAGTTTTCCATTTGAAAAATGCCTGACTTTTTGAGCATGTATGCACTCGATAATCAGCATCATGCAGCTGTCCAACCTTGCTATCTGAAGTACTGTATTTAAAACCCAACTTTATTTATACTGTGTAATCCAAGACTTCCCAGAAAACAGTAAAACATTTCCTGTAATAATAGGTAATCCTGCTATAATTAAAACTTGGTTAGAATTACAGTTGGTAATTTTATAACTGTGGCAAAACGGACAAGGCAGAAGAGACGACCCTCCAAACACAGAGTCAGTTCAAAGTGTTTCACAGACTGTAAAGCAAATAAATGCATTTACAAACACAAGAGTCACTTATAACAGAATATGATTAGATACTGTAAAGTGATGCCAACACTTTGATATGAACACGCAAATACTCAGCGCTCAGAGGTCACAGTACGGCCACGCTTCTCATGTTTCAGTGCAGCTTTCCTGTCTCTCTCAGTGGGATGAATGGAAGGACTGATGTCAGCAGACAGCTGGCTGAGTAATGAGGTACAGGATGATGGAGAGACACAGAGCAATACAGCACAGAGAAAGAGAGAGAGTCAGTGCAGTGGGAATGCAAATCGATAGAAAAACAACTGACAAGATGGAGGAGAGAAAGAAAACTGATGGAAGGAGACACATGGTAGATTAAGAATAAAAAGACATTAGCACTGAACAGAGAGAGAGAGAGAATCTCCTAGTGATTAATAACGTCTGTTTGCTTTTCAGTAATGGATGTATAAATAGCAACGTGATGCCGCCAGATTTACTGCTCCTCACTCAGCATGTACTTAGGAGTGTTTGTGTGTGCAGCTCATTAAGGTGGAGTGCTCCTCTTATTGATCAGCAGGTTTTAAACTCATCTCATTCACATGCTTGATCTCTTGTCTCTGTGCCCGGCAGGAACATCAGCATTAATTCAGACATTAACAGCCTTCACATAGATGAGATTTTACAGTTCACTCATTTTCTGCCATATAAACACTTGGCACCAACCAACCTACCTTTGTCACAGTAATAATTTGTATTTATAACAATATATGAAAACATAATACATGTATAAGCTCGACAGGACCACATAATACACAAACTTAAATTTCTGTTTCGCTGATATGTTGATGACACACAACTTAACGTTGTTAAAATCTGGATCCACTACAGCACCAACATGACCTGCGTATAAATCTGTCTGGCTGTCGATAACAATTGCACATCTTTTGCTTGTGGTTACTAGCATATTTTAGTGGATTTTTAGAATTTAGTGGGATGGCACAAAAATCCTGTCTTTAAGTGCTGTAAATCCATTGTTAATGCCTGTAAAATTTTTATTTATTTATATTTTATTCAGCAAACTCTGCGCAATATAAGATCTGTGTATTTCAGCCTATTTTCTACAAATTATAACTGAAGTGCAGAGTTTCCACTGTGAGTCATTTTCTAACACAGAGAGATGATTTCAGTGTTACTGTAATTCACAAAAAAACAACCAGAGAAGACTTCATTCAGGTTTTAAGGTGATTGAAGTAGTTCAAACCCAGGATACTCTTAACAAAAGTTGAACAAGAGTAAGAGCAATTTCTGAGACCTTTTTCAGCCACTGGAAACGTCACTGGATGTTTGTTTTGGGTCCTTGTGTGTCCAGGCTGGCCCAAGTTGCTGTGGTTCGTCACAGAGTCCAAACACCTCTCCAAACCGCCCCGAGACTGGTTCCCACATATCAAGGACGCCAACCAGGACAATGCCTACATTGAGGTAACATGCACAAACACTGAGGAGCATCAAAACATTTCGACTTGTGTAGTTCCAGTTATTGCCGTGACGTGAATGGAAATCAGTGGTGCTATATGTTTTTGATTAGAGTCACACAAGAGCAGAATGAATGTTTCACTGTTTCTCTGTCGATAATCGGTCAGTGCTATCATCCTTCCTGATTGATCTGAATTCACCTAATGTCCCTTTAAGGAGCTGGGCAGTAATTGCACCAGCACCAAGGTGAAATGGCTCCTTGATAGCAACAGGGATTGAAAAGGGCTGGAAGGAAGATTATGAAAGATGAGGGATGATAGGAAAACTATTGACCTTTTGTTTTTAACAGAAGTCATGTCACAGACAGCAAAGAGACAGATATAATTACCCACGCTCTTCTTTTTTTTTTCTGTGGCTCAAAGAAAAATAGCCTTTTTCCTCAGTAACACTAATATTTTTTGAAAGACAGTGTCTTGACATGATCCATTAATTTAATAGTTACTATAATGTGCTTCATTTTCATGCCAGCCGTCATTTTGTCAGATGGGTGCCTGACTTTTCAGACAAAGACCTTATTTTGGAAGGATTACTGTCGACTTCACAGCACCCAGACATCATTTTTGGTTTTGGCAGCTCAATAAAAGAACTTCCTTAAATTAATCAATCAATATATCTGCAGCTGATTGAGTCCCCAAAATATATTAATATTGTTATCACAATGTCTCATGCTGCTGAATATGTACCGCTTAAATACTCATCTCTTCTGTGCAGTATAAGACGTGTAACGACGGCAGCGTCCTCGGCGTGACGGTGATGAGGATAGCTATGCTTACACACTGCCAGGCCCTCACGCAGTCCTGCTCATACACAGAAGGTAATGCAAACATTTGTGTTCAACAAGAAGACTGTTGATCTTGTAATCTGCTCCGTCTCTCTCTCTCTCTTCAGCCGAGACCATAGTGAATGTATTAGACTTCAAGAAGGATGTAGGATTATGGCACGCCGTCCTGACTGTAAGGAAAACACACACACACACACACACACTGTCCTACTCATTCATCTCAATGCTTAAATTAAATTAAGAAGAGTTTTTGAAATGTCTCCCTCTCTGTCTGTCAGAGTGTGATGAATATGATGCATGTCATCAGTATTCCCTACGCCCTCATGAAAGTCAACCCTCTGTCCTGGATCCAAAAAGTTTTTCAGTACAAAGGTAATATAGCCACCACCCCCGAGCCTCTTAATGTTATTACCACATTACTGACTTTTTATTACCTCAAACACTTTGTTGTGTTTAATCTGTTGTCGTTTGCTATGTTTGACCTTCTGTATCCTGTTTCCTAAGCAGTCGATAAAGTCACTTAATTGTTTTTTTGTGTGTGTGTAGCTAAGGTGGCGTGTGTGAAGTCGCGGGACATGCACTGGGCTCTTGTGGCCCACCGGGACCAGCGGGACATCAGCCTGAGTTCCTTGCGTATGCTGGTGGTGGCCGACGGTTCAAATCCCTGTAAGAACATGTGTAAAGCTGGTCCTGAGGATGGTGCTATACACCTCCCTTAAGAGTTTAGCCTCTGGGGCCACGGGTCATTTTTCTGTGCTTTTGTTATTGTTAACAGATCCCATAAGAAGACTAAAACTGGCCATGAATTTACTAACTATGACATCTGATTTAACTTATTTGCCTGTGTCATAGACCCCTGTTGTTGTCAATTACTAAAGTTTTAATCTGATTCTGGATTCAAACACAGAGACTGTCTGTAGAGATTTTACTGAGGAAGTCAAACTGAACCCACAAATACAATAGCTGTAACTACAATAATAACATATTTGCTTGATATTTGCTAAACTGCACATAAACAAACTGTCTTTCTCTCAGGGTCGATCTCATCCTGTGACGCCTTCCTCAACGTCTTCCAGACAAAAGGTTTGAAGCCGGAGGTCATCTGTCCCTGTGCCAGCTCCCCTGAGGCTCTGACTGTAGCTATAAGAAGGTACAGTTGGTGTTTTTGTGTAAGAATGTGAAAGTTCTTGATGTCTTCATATAATTAGGTTTTCTAATAAAACAAAACAAAACATGAATCTTCATCATCATGAATAATTTTAAGACCTGATGGTTCATTCAAGTATTTTTCACTTAAGCAAGTTAAATATTAGACAGATTTAACTGTGATTTTAAATTATGTAAACTGATTTACTTTCAACAATAAATAAGAAGTTTTTTAGTAGCTACATCTTGGTCTTATTTTTAACCCATTTAAAGTCCTGACTTTCTGGTTTTACATTAACCTTTTACAGCTCTTTCATCATCTGTACTGTAGTTCAACATGCAAACTACACATTAGGGCAGCTGTCTTTCACATGTTGGCTTTAATTTTTGCTTCATGATGTAAATTACGACTGTGTAAAAGCCCCGTGTCTGTGTGTGCGCGTTTGTGCCACACACAGACTAATAAATGGCACTGTGCCTCAGCGGGTGTGGCAGTAACGAACTCATTTTATTTTCAGAAGAGCAGCTTCAACACTCATAAAAATCACAAAACAGGACACACGCACACAAAACTGCACTTGGGAGACTCCTCTAGCCTCTAATCCTAACGTCAACTTAAATTTACAGTAATTCTAACCTTAACTGTAATCTCCTAAAAGTCTTAACTCTCAGACCACCTGGTGCCAAACGACTTCCTAATGTTGCCCTTTTTTGAAAAATGTGCTTTTTAAACGTGCCCACACTTTCTAAATTTGTCCGTACTTTACCAAAAATGTCTTTACTCTTCAAATTGTCCTTTGCTTCCTATAAATATCCACACTTTTATACTTTTAACGAAACATCCATGCTCAACTCCATGTTCAAATTATTGTAAAAACTCAATAATCTCCTTTCTTACTAAAATACTTCCTCAAATGTTGGAATTAACTTCTAATTGACAGCTCTTGCCCTCCTCTGATTGATCTTAGTGGCTGTCTCCTCTCCCCTCTTTTCTTTTGCAGGCCACTGGAGGAGGGCAGCACTCCCCCTGGTCGCGGCGTTTTGTCCATGCAGGGTCTGAGTCACGGAGTGATCCGGGTCGACTCAGAGGAGAAGCTGTCAGTGCTCACCTTGCAGGATGTCGGCTCCGTTATGCCCGGAGGTGAGACAGACCTGACTCCTAACATGACAACACTCTCACAGAAAGAAATTACTCCACAAGTTTTGTACCAAACGGATGATTCTGGTGCTTGGTTTGAGTATTTACTACTTTTCAGTGGGAGATGTACTTTTCACTAACAAGGATTTGCTCACCTCTAACTGATTTTACCACATTTAGTGCAGTGTGAGGAATGCAAGCTCGTAAGTGTTTATTTTTTCTTGCCATTCTTCTGTAGCTGTGATGTGTGTGGTGAAGCCTGAAGGTCTCCCTCAGCTCTGTAAAACTGATGAGATCGGTGAGCTGTGCGTTTCTACTGTCGCCACGGGATCCTCCTATTACGGCCTGGCGGGCATGACCAAGAACACCTTCGAGGTGAGTGTATGAAGGCTTTTATTAATTAAACCTTTCTCTTTTTTTGTATCTTGCACTTGTCTTGTGTTTTTAAACTGTTTCTCACCTCCCGGTTAAATCTGGACTGTGCTTCCTCTCAGGTCTTCCCAGTGTCCAACAGTGGAGTTCCAGTCAGTGAGTTTCCCTTTACCAGAACCGGCCTGCTCGGGTTCATTGGACCTGCGGGTTTGATCTTTGTGGCAGGGAAGATGGACGGTTTGATGGTGGTCGGAGGGCGTCGGCACAACGCCGATGACATCGTTGCCACAGCACTCGCTGTGGAGCCAATGAAGTTTGTGTACAGGGGCAGGTTAGTGCTTTCTTCAGCATCACCACTGCTTAGAGCAACTGTTTCTGCGAAAATATGAGGGACTTTTCTGTTGATGTTTGAATTTCTGTAGATGTGATGCAAGACATTATTTTTAATTGTACCTAAAGTATTAAAATCTGTCTGTTCAAATTAGAGTTTAAGTTTAAATGATTTATATGTTGTTTGGAAGTTCATATAATAGTACATGGTGTTTTAAGGCTGATCATAACTTTTGTATTCACACACTTTCTCACACAGTGCCGGTTTATTTAGGTAAATTAGCTAAAACTTTGATTCTGCAATAAATCCTCCCTTTTTGAAGGTGATAAAGTTTTGTTTTATTGAAACTGTAGAGATGTAGATTCAACTTTATGATCGTTTTGGTGGCCACGGTTTGTGGTGCAGTTGGAACTGTAGTGAAGCTGAAGTATTCCTGGTTTATCATTCAGTATGAGAAAATTTGTGTTTACTAACTAGCTGAGAAACAATCTGACTCAGTGTGTGTGTGTGTGTGTGTGTGTGTTTTGCAGGATAGCAGTGTTCTCCATCACAGTGCTTCATGATGAGAGGATTGTGGTCGTGGCCGAGCAGCGGCCAGACTCCACAGAGGAGGACAGCTTCCAGTGGATGAGCCGAGTTCTGCAGGTAAACTAAGAAAATACTTTAAACATATATCAGTGAGCTACACTGCTGATTATTACAATAGGCTGTTTCCGTAGCAGTACCAGATGCCACACATACTCACTAGACCACCAAATGTGGATTAACATTCCTCCTGGTTAAGGACCATCTTGTGGCCTGTTTTAAAAAATTTGCATTTCCAGTTGGAAGTGATGTACTTGTGACTGAAAAAGGAGAAGTCAGAGAGTGTTGAACAAACACATAGTTGATTTTGGGATTTGTTGACAATAGGAAAATAATCTAATAACACCAGACGTGTCCATTGACTTAAACCAGCTCAGGAAAACTCACATTCACACACTAGACAGACACATTTTAACAGACCACTTCATAGAAAGACAAAACGGCTCACTTTCATTCCTTCACACCACACAACTGTCTCTCACACACGCACACACATACACATATATACAGTATATGATGTTGCGCTTTACATTCATACTGTGAACAGATAAAATCTTAGTCCAAACTCCAGATCTCTATAAGCCGGCGTGGAGACTGTGGTGAAACTCTAAAAGCTGTCTGCATTTTTATGGCTGCAATAAAACCAGATCTCTTTATTCCTTTACCATCACAGATACTGCCGCTCTGTTTTTCCATTCAGCGTCTGGTTGTAGACACACTCAGCGTTTTCAGCAGAGTAGCTGAGATAACTAGGATGTGATGTAACGGTGACAGCACTGGAAAGGATGTGTGACACTGGACTTTAAGAGTGTCATTTAGCTATATGAAATACTCTATCATAATACATTTATATATAAAAATTATAATGTTAATTGACATAATATTATGAGGCTTTGATAGCATAACAGCAGCTTTTACAATAAATCTAAGATATCATTTAACAGTACTGTACAATAAAGAACAGAGAAAGTTGCTGCACACCTGAACGTGCACCAGGTGCATTAGAGGAAACATCAACTGGCAAAGAAACATGAAGAAGCTCCTGCACACTGTGTTGCACCGGTTGTTATATTTATTAATTCACAACGTTTCAGTCTCTCTGATCTTCACCTTCATCAGTACTGTACAATACCACTGATGAATTGTTCTGGGGAAAAATAAAGTTTCAGGAAGTTTGTTACAGAAATTTTACAGTCTCTCAGTGTTAATTTTTACAAATCTGAATCACCTTCATTTGGTCAACATCTTTAATACTCACACTTTACACTTTATTTGAGGTATCACTAAGAAATAAATGTGACTTTTTTAAATGTAAATTAACTCACTCATGTTATTATGTCTTTATTTCTGTTGTTTGTTACTGTGTAGCACATGTGAATAGTCTCCATAGACTTTAAAAAATAATAATAGAAATTAATATTTTAGCCTCATGGTGAAAAATTTAAACCTTTAAGCATCACAAATATTTAAAATAGTTCCTGCCTTCTGCCCGTCCAACACATTTCCAGGCGATAGACAGTATCCACCAAGTGGGTGTGTATTGCCTGGCTCTGGTGCCGTCCAACACTCTGCCCAAGACTCCCCTGGGTGGCATCCACCTGTCGGAGACCAAGCAGCTCTTCCTGGAGGGGGCACTGCACCCCTGCAACGTGCTGATGTGTCCACACACCTGCGTCACCAACCTGCCCAAACCTCGGCAGAAACAACCAGGTGTGAACATGTTGGTATATGGGGTGGGAGGGACTTTTAACTTGGGAAGACATGGGAGTTAAATTTAATTTGCTGCAGCTAAGTGGCCACAGTTTTTGTGATTAGTGCAGAGGTGGGTAGAGTAGCCAAAAATTTTACTCATGTAAGAGTAGCGTTACTTTAGAATAATATTACTCAAGTAAGTAAAAAGTAATCATCCAAAAAATTACTCAAGTAAGAGTAAACAAGTATTTGGTGAAAAGACCGTTGTTTGATCGTAATGTCCGATTTATTTTTTAGAAATTATGTAATCAGACAAACAAAAATATAAATAATGTGCAAATTTTGGTATTTCCAAATAATAAAATAAATGAGTAAAAAAAAAAAAAACATTACAAAATTACAAATTAAGGCACAAGAAACACAAATTTCAGTTTCTCACAACAGGTAGGTAAAGTATGTATTCAAGATTCAAGATTCAAAAAACTTTATTAATCCCAGAGGGAAATTATTTTGGCATGTTACAGCAGCTGTCAGTTCAAAAGTAAAGAAACAAAGAACCATAACCAGAAAAGATTAACACCAACACAAATACTAAATACTCAATTTACAGAACAAAAATAGGTAATAA
>JAUMHL010000010.1:20615435-20663377 GCA_032362345.1 Sandelia bainsii
CATCTGCCTCGACCGGTTGGGGTGAGTGGAAAGAGGAGAGAGAAAAGAACAGCAGGCAACAGAGATCAAAACAACAATCTACTAGTTAGTATTTTTTCTTTGCCAGAAAATAATTAAGACCAACAAATTTAAGCTAATTCTACTATTAGTATTTAGAAAAGCACATGATGTGTGTGCAGATTAAATGTGCATTCGTCAGTTATTGATGAAACGTTGCACTATTCTCATTTTCCTTTGTTGAATTTATACATTTGCACAAACATTGCATTTTGATCAATGTTTGGATAGAAAGTCATCTCGAGCTTTGATTGTTGAGGGTTAGTTGTGATTTAAATCTCCAGATTTAGAGGTGTGAGTATGTTGGAACAGACTCCAATTGTGGATCGTTAGACTGACATAGTAGACTTTACTATTTTCCACCTGTATATTTAAGTTACACTGGCAAAGCCAACCAAGGATATGTGGAATTATCCCTGCCACAGTTTTACTTTTTCAAGACATGTGGGCAGACTCAACACTTCCTGTTAAATCCATTTTGCCAAACAGTTGTTACAAATCAGCCACAGAGCTATGAAATCAAAAAACCTGAGAAAGACGGAGTGAAAGGGCAAAAAGAGTCGACAGCTTGTACCTGGAAACTAGTCATCAGCCTGCTAAAATGAGTGAATGAATGCGAGTTGTGGATAACAAGCCTCATTCATCTTTTTAGAGAGCTGGCAGACGGCGTGTGGGAGATCAGAGCTTCTGTTAGGCGGCTGCAAATCTGACAAGAAGCTGAATTTAACATTTTTGCAAAACATATAGCAAATACTTAGGTTTTACCTTTGATCATCTCACTTTTAGGAATGGAATGAGCATCCTGTTGGACTCTGCCAGTAGAGCTGGGAGCAGTTCTGAAAATGTTTCTGCAAAGGTCTTAGTTATAGTTCACATACACAGTTGTACAAATCTTGTCTGTCCAATCTTGGATTATGCTGCAGGGATCTGGGGATGTATTATTAATATGCCGGATAATAGACTTACTAAACAGACTTTTTATTGGGGTTGTTGTAATAATTATCTATAGACCTGTAGTGTTATTTTAAGTCTTTGGTATTTTTGTTATATGATATTTATTTAAATACAATATAAGACTTTTGACATGGCTCAGGTTTTGTTAGACACTTACCATCAACGTATGAGAGTACTGTGTGTTTACACGATTTTGTTTATATCTACAATATGTGAATGTAATGTTTTGGAATTAATTTTAATTTCCCTTTCCTCTGACAGTGATGTGATCAGTGTCTTGTCAGCCCGTGCAGACTGGGCACCTCGGGGTGTATGACATAAAGTATATTCATTCATTCATGTATTGTCTGTATGGTATCGTGCAGGTGAGCCGGTCGGTGTGTGTGATGACCACACAGCTCATCTCTAAACTGCTGAGGTCGAAAGAGGCCTCAGCCGCTGTGGACTTTCGGACCTGGCCCCCTGTCCTGGACACAGGTACAAACACACACAAGCCAATAAACTGTTAAGTCCAGTGCAAAAATGACACTACAATGAGACCAAACAATAGTAACACACTTAAAATAAGAATAAACAATCAAAGAATAACATTCAGTTTGGGTTGTTTTGTCTTTGGTCCTGCATCATGTGTATATTGAAGCAGCAGTGATGCTACCAATTTATTATTATTATTTTTTAGATGATTTGCCAAAGAAGAAACCTCCTCTACTGTATAAACCGTCCAACCCCGACACACTGGCCTACCTGGACTTCAGTGTCTCCACCACTGGCATGCTCGCTGGAGTCAAGGTAAACACACTGAGCGGAGTCCATTAAATATTACGCAAAACACTACACAACCTGGGTAATGCAAGTTTCTACTTTTTTAGCCACATTAGCTAGTGTAGCAATGTTGATTGCTCTGTCACTTCAACAAGCATTCATGTTATCTAAATTAAAAATCTTTGAAGGGAGGGGTCCTCTGACTTCAGTACTTCAGTTCATTTTTTCTCATTGCTTTTCAGATCTAATTGTCAGCTTCAGTCAAAAGCTTCAGTCAAAATGCCAGATTGTGTCATATTGGACGATTAGTAGAGAAAGAGATGTTTATGATGGTGGACAACTCAGAACAATTGTTAACACTGCATAGTGGGTTGTGTGAGGGTTAAAAATGAAATGCAGTCATAGTGTAACACAATATTCTTTAAATTTAGGTTTGATTACACTAAAGAGTGGACTGGGGCAATATGAAGTGTATTTCCTTGATTTTCAGGTACTTCTGTATTGTCGAGTACCAAAGAGGATTTGCTGGATCTGGCATTTCTCCGAATTGTAAATCAATTAGCACTTTTTTCTTTTCTTTTCTTTTTTTTTTTTTAGTACTATTTTTCAGGATAAAGCCTGTGAAGAACCAAAGTTCTTCTGAGCATCAGTTATGTAAACACCCACCAACAAAAAAACACTGATATGGTTTTGACAGGTATGATGATTACCACGTTTAGCGTCTTTGTTTAGAGCCTTGGTTCGCTACAGTACCAACTGATATTAGTACGAAACATGACACAGTGTCAAATTTAACAGAAATCCACCAAGTGAAATATAAACAGCTGGTAGTAAAACTAGGAAAACAAAGGAGGATCAACAAAGTCGGTGTGATTTGTGCTTTTGAGAACCAATCTTTGGTCAAAAGTAAATGGCCATTCATTCAGTATCTGTGGAGATTTCTCCAAGATGAAAGGGGTGGACTGTCAGTCACTTCCAACGCACAGTCCCACTGGGCATCAGAAATGAATCATCTAAGTTGCCCTAACATTGGACTAGTTGTGTCCCAGTGCAAAAAAAAAAGTGGCTTTCAAGAGCCAGAAATTTCAACAAAGAAGTCATCAGTGCCTCTGGTAATGATCTGTGGTCATGTACTGACCTCTGATAGCAACATTTTTAAACAGGGCACAGTAAAAATCTCTCTTGGCACCCCTTTGAATGAGCCAACAAGTGACTGATCCAATACATTGTTGTTAGACAATTCTCCATCACTGGTCATTGTACCTGTAAGCCATGAAATACCTCTTGTGACCTTTTTCACATAATCATCAGCTATTCATCTGTCATTTAGCGTTATCACAGTGGGAACAAAACACCACACAAGCCTCACTAATGAACGCTTTGAGAAACACAGTAATCAACAGCACAGGAAAAGCATGAGAGGAGGAAACAAAGGCAGCTGCTTAATTGTCTGTCCATTATGTTTAATCACTGTGCTTAATGAGCAAATCAGTCAGCGCTGGTGCCAAAGCGCAAAGAGGAAAACAACAAAAGGCGATCAGTTCATTCAGTCACTACAACATACAGAGGCTCCTCACATAAGTTCATTTATAGTAATGACTGCTCGGTGTATGTTTCTAGCTAATTAATCATTTTTAACTTCGCCAGGGCAGGAGATTCCAGACTCATGCTTTTATTGGTGTCTTTGCTTCTGAAGAAACTGAACTTTATATTTCTTTCTGTTTACTGGCTGTACATTTTCTGGGTCTTGCGTCTGTTTGCTGCAGATGTCTCACACAGCCACCAGTGCCTTCTGTCGCTCCATCAAGCTGCAGTGTGAGCTTTACCCGTCCAGAGAGGTCGCCATCTGCCTGGACCCTTACTGCGGCCTGGGCTTCGTCCTCTGGTGCCTTTGCAGGTCTGACATATTCGGTGCATGCGCTAAATTGGCAAAAGCTATTTTAAATAGGTAGATAGGTACATGCAGCCCTAAATAACATACCAAATAAAAACAAAAAACATTTAAACATAATGTACATTTTTGAATAATTATTTCCATCAGTATAATAATGCAGTCACTTCATACTAAGCACTAAGTTCTGGTTTCTCTCTGCAGCGTGTACTCAGGCCACCAGTCCATCCTGATTCCTCCGTCCGAGCTGGAAGTTAACCCGGCTCTGTGGCTCTCAGCCGTCAGTCAGTACAAAGTTCGTGACACTTTCTGCTCTTACAGTGTCATGGAGCTCTGCACCAAAGGCCTGGGCTTGCAAACGGACTCTCTAAAGGTAACGGGCTCTGGCTAGAGAAGAGTTCATATTGTACGTTTTACATTTCATCCATTTAACTAACAAGAAATCTGTTGAGGACCAGAAACATGTCATTTGACAACTTACGTTTTTTATTTCGTTCAGTCTCGAGGGTTGGACTTGTCTCGGGTGAGGACCTGTGTGGTTGTAGCTGAGGAGCGTCCCAGGATAGCCTTGACACAGTCCTTCTCTAAACTCTTCAAGGACCTGGGACTTCACCCTCGAGCTGTCAGCACTTCCTTCGGCTGCAGGGTCAACCTGGCCATCTGTCTGCAGGTCAGTCAGATTTTAACTTTAATTTTGCTTTTCCCCACAGTGCAAGTCTGAAATGTTGAATGGAGGCGCTGTTGAAATCATTCACCTTTTGACAAACTAGCTGCTTTTGGAAATGATTGATTATTAATTAGGGGAAAATAATGGTGGAAACATTGATTGATGTTGGCCACAGCTGCTTCTTTTTTTTATTTTTCGCTTTGACCCTTTGGTTTGCAGGTATTTATTTTGCCAAATGTACTTAAATTGGTGCCAAAGAAACTCCTTGTTAAAGACAAGAGGACTCTAAATAAGTGCAGATTAGCTTGAAAATGTGTGTGAGCACCTATACTAGTGTACATTGCACTGATTTAATGGTACAGTGAGAACAATCAGTTTCATCTTGGATATGATGTATTTAGTCTAGGTTCTAACAAAGACCAAATGCAAGGGGAAACTGCTACATGTTATATCTTGTGACAAGACGGTGTGATTTAACAAGTGGTTCGCTCTTACATCGAAGTGGTTTCTTGATTAATACACCACTTGAACCAATACTCTTTATGCTGAAACCCTATAAAGAGGAAAACATAAAAGTTGCTTATACAAAACATGTTTTCTTCAGTGATGCAGGGTGAAGTGTCCCATTTAATATTTCTAATGTCTTGTTGGATGTGTTCATGACAAGCTTTCTAGCTAAAAAGAAAATATGGATAAATGACAGCTTTGGAGCTGTTCATTCATACAGTTTTAAGTTTTCATAGAGGCCAAAGTTTATGTGCAAAATAAAATAATAAGTTATGTCACACTGCTCTTAAAATCAGGTTGAATTATTTTCATTTATATCCATGTAGAAGAATTTAGCAGTATTACAGGCCCCAGAGTTAGAAAATGCCTCATTCATATCTCCTTTTTTGTCTAATGTTTCTCATTCAAACCACTTCCTGAGACATACAGCGTCCAGTATGACTCTCGTCCTTCCATTTCAAGCTGATCCATGTTCTTACATTTAAGCTGATTTCGTTCAGCAGATCAAATCCATTTTTAAACATCACAGAATTTCAGCTGTTGTTAAAACCAACAGACAATTTGGAGAGGAATGAAAAAGATCTCCCCCAGTTATAGTTATTATCCAAGTTTCTTCCAAATAAAAATTTTACCAATGGTTTAATAGATAGAATTGGAAAGATATGACCCTGTGAAGGGACATTTTAGAGGAATACTATTGCAGATTTTGAACATACTAGGTAGCTATTTGTACATTTTGCCAGTTCTACGATGTGCTTGCACTGAACAGTGATTTCCTAAAGCTCGACTCATAACTTGAATCAACATGGTCAAGATATCAGCAACTAATACAAGATAGTACATCAATTATTTAAGTGTTATTTTAGCTTTCTCACAGCTTTAAATGACCGAACTAACATTTGGCTGAGAGATCTTTTCCGTTCTGACTGCTTGTTTTGTTTTTTTGAGTTATCCATTTTTACATTTTGGTTCCTTCCCTCCTCCTTCCTTGCTTTATGCAAAACCCCACCCACATATCTCATACTTGGTTTTATCTCCACCCTCCTTCCTTCCTTCCTCCTCTCCAACCCTTTACTTTCCTCCTCCGCCTTCATCCCTCTGCTGCTGTAGCCTCACAGGCTGGGAAAGCTTGCTGACCAGGTAGGGTACCACCATCAACCCCCCCCCCCCAAACACCACCTCCACCCCACTTCTTGTCAGCACATCTGTCATCGGCTGTCTTTAGATTGAAGTTTTTAAGGAATGCTCCACTAAAAATTTTTGAAAGATTTGAAGCGTCAGGCTTTTGCTTCTTTATGTAGAACTGCAGCTGTAGTAAACTTGTGCTCAGGTCTGAACAAAGTCAGTTGATTTCAATGGAAGTGCTGCACTGTGTGGATTCAGTTTTTCTGTTTTTATCTACTGTCTCTCATCCACCAGAGTTTAAAGTAAATTTGCACAGTGTCTTAATCTTTAGATAACATTCAACTTTGACATTTGCCATTGTGTGTACTGGGTTTGTGGACTCCCAGCATGTCACTGTGTATCTGGTGGTCAGTGCTGTAATATTCTTACATGGGTTTTTTTTAAAGGTTCTACAAAAGCACACAATTTATCCCAAATCTAAGGATGGTGGAGGTGATCATTTGCAGGATATGTAGATCAAAATATTTGTGTACATACAAATATCCACCAGGATGTAAATGGTCGACTACTTCATCACTCCTTTCTGCCATCTGTGTTCTGGCTTGGTTTCACTTTTCCCTCTTTTCTTTCTCTTTAAAAGAGTTTAACTGTGCCTTTTGTTTGCATGTTGATCAACAGTTGAGAAAATCTTCAATGTGTTAGTTTTACTTATTTGCTCCAAAAAATCACCCCATTACTGCCCACATTGTTCTCCCCACAATTTTGTGTCTGTTCAAGAGGTATGGTGGGATCTCATCTTTGCTGTCGAAGCTTTTCATTCTGCTGTGAAGGGAAAGCTTGTTTCTGTGAACACTAATGCACAAGCAGTAGCATCCACTGCATCCTGGCAGGAATAGAAGTAGTAGTAGTAGTTGTTGTTGTTGTAGGAGTAGGATTTTTTTTTTGCTGTGCAGTTCTATAAAATGACATTGTATTATATTACCTTGCAGGATTAACTTGTGTTGTTGCTGATGTTCCTCAGGGCACCTCAGGACCTGACCCCACAACTGTATATGTTGATATGAGAGCATTACGGCACGACAGGTGAGTTAAAGAAATATCATATATTGATTTCTTTCATAAATCATGAACTACAGTGCTGAAAAAAAACATGCAACATGATGGTGTAAAAGTTCCCTATCCTCAACAGTACAACACTTGAGAGAGGTGAGGAGGAAGAGTCAAACATTATCTTCACTCTTAATCTTTATTCATCACCTGTAGTTTGGGCTCGGTGAGATCTGCTGCTCTGTTGGTGGAACACTTTGATCCAGACTGAAATATCTTCGCAACTATTGCACAGATGTTATTGAGAGTTTGTACATGTGTTAATGGTCAGTGGTAGAAGAAGCCCTCAGATCTTTTACTCTAAACTTTTTGTAAAACTAGCACTGCAGAAATACACAACCACATTATGCAGAACGACAAATTGTTTTGATACTTTATTAATCCCCTTGGGGAAATTCCTGTGGACAGGCAGCCCCCTTGAGGTGCCAAGGGTTCGGTGTTCAGTGTCTTGTCCAGGGACACTTCTGCACATGGCCAGGAATTAGGGGGAACTGGGAAGCGAACCACCAACCCCTTCACAGACGACTGACATCTTCCCTATCACCTGCGCCACGTTCACCCCCTACTTGATTTTATGTAAAGAAATTTAAATAAGATGCACAGTTGTAGAACTTAAAACCATATTTAGTCCATATTTAATGTCTAGTGCATTTCCATGGTTGGCTCGGCTCAATAATCGTATCCTTTTGTATTTTCTCATGTGAATTTTCATCCCACGATAAATCTGTTTTCCGTCCTCTCACACCCATTAAATATATTCTGTGCCAAATTTTTTGTGTTGGGCCCCGTGGGCTCCTGTTGCAGTCGTCTGCTGGGCAGCCTCTGCGTGAATGTGGTGAAGTTTCTGACTGTGAAGCAGTGGAGTGTTCGTGAATAAGAGCATGCAGCTCAGCAAACACTCCCAGAATAAATATTATTCTAATACGTGCTGATAAGAATCATCACTCTGAGCTGATAGTAAAAAGTTGGAATATAATGAGATACAGATTAAGTTTTCTTCAAGACAATATGATGATTTCCGGCATGTCAGCTTGACACCCCAGCTGTCGCCCTCAGAGCCTTTCCACTTAAGCTAAAACTGTTCCCGCACTTTTCCACCCAGTCTTCCCATCAAGCCTGTTGTCTGACTCACATTTTATGCTGGATGACACTATAAATAGCAACACAGGAACCTCCAGAGCTTGTTTTGCCAGAGTTTTAGCTTTCAGAGATGTCTGACTTTATGAACCGACCAGAGGTTTGAAAATGTTAATATTCACGTCTTAAAAGTAATGAACAGGCTGGTTCCAGGCAGCAGAGATGGACAACTCCTGAATAACAAGCTAAACTGAAATGTATTCAAACATCTTCTGACAAGGTGGTCCATTGGGACCAAAAGGAACAGTACTGAGACCACTTCAGCTCAGCTAGACACCAGCTCACAGCCCAAACTGAAAAATGTAAATTTAAACATGCCAGGAGCTGTTACCAGACCCAAAAGGTTCCCAGAGTGTCTGAGAAACTTCGGTTTTCTGATCCAGCCCATCATTATGGTGTTGAGCCTGTGTCTGCAGCAGCTTTGCTGTCATTTTCATTCAGAGAAGTCACAGTACACGAAGCAGTGAAGCTTTTCAGTCCTGCAGTGTATAAATATAACTGTCAGACTTTCTACCAGACGCACTTAAGTCTGGTAGAAATATAGTTATTATTTCCCAGCATCTTTTACGTCAATTAAATTATGAGCAGTGATGTACAACAACAGAGCTGTGATTCCAAAAAGTCTCAAATATGAAAATCTACATACAAACTGTAAAATAAGAAATACTTTATTCTGAGGGCAAAAAGAGCAAGCAAGAGATAATATTCAGTTGTTCAAACTATTTTATAGAAGAGTTGATTCAAATGTATGATCATTTTGGAAGTTTGAGTTGTAGAAGTGTGTATAAGCAACAATCTGGGAGTATGATACATATTACAATACAGGGATTGCAATTTAATGTATTGTTACTAAAGTAAGTAAGGTAAATTATGTTTTTTATTAATTTTTTAATTAATTCCAGTTTTAGGAAATCTGTCATAGTATAAAGCAGACAAATCCTGGTCCTCAATGGCCATTGTCCTGCTTCTTTTCCAACTATCCGTGCCCTAACCATAGCTGATTACCTGGATCATGTGTGTTCAGCCAATCAGAAGCTATAAGCCTTCAGGGATTGGCCCCTGGTATAAACCACTAGATGGTAGTGTTGTATAAACAAGTAATTCAAAAAATAACTGACAGTTTTCCCTAAAATTACTTTAAAATTTAAATATCACCTTGCTGTATATGTATAATAATATACTGAATCATAACCTCCATCGTATCACACAGACCTACAAGCTTCATCCTCTAAAATGATGATACAGTGAATCACCGCTGGTTGTAACCACAGACGTTTGAGAACAAATTTCTACACTGTTATTAGGTTCCACCCGTCTGCTGCTGAGGCTGATTGAGACAGACTGAAGATGTGATTATGACTGTAACCATGGTACGACGATGTGTTTGCGGCTGCAGCCGTGTCTGTTTTGACTGTTAAGATTCTGTTTGTGGCACATTTATGAAGGGAAAACTACACAGATACCACAAGCACAGTCACAGCAGCAACATATGAGAAGAAACAACACCATTGCGCAAATTCACAAAAAAGTCCCACTTCAACCCTTCAAATGAATGTTTAATGAAAGATAAGTTATCAGCAGATCTTTGTTCTTCCTATGCAGGGTCAGATTAGTAGAGAGGGGGTCACCACACAGCCTGCCACTGATGGAGTCTGGGAAGGTGAGTTTGTGTATGTGGCTTAAATGTTACATTTGAACACAGATACTTATTTTACATCTTGCTCACTTTCTTTTTCTTTTTTGGTGGTTTCTGAACAGATCCTGCCAGGGGTCCGAATCATCATCGCCAACCCAGAGACCAAAGGACCAATGGGAGAGTCACATCTGGGAGAGGTTTGTCTGAGCTTTAAACAAAAATCAGGATAAAGACAGGCAAATCAGCAAACATCATCTACTTTGATCTGATTAAAATAACTGCTGAAGTAATGTATTTAAGCAGTTCGGAAAATGTTTTATGTATTAGAAATTATAAATACACTTAAAATCAAACATCTTAAAAAAGCCTCATTAAGACAATACACTATATTGCCAAGTGTTGGCTCACCACACCAAATCAATGAACTTGAGGAACTTGACTGGCCTGCACAGGTAAAGGCAAAGGCAAGCGCCCCAATACTTTATGGGAATGTCTGGCTCGCAGTCTCCGCTCTAATTCATCCCAAAGGTGTTCGATCGGTTAGAGGTCAGAGCTCTGTGCAGGCCAGTCAAGTTCCTCTACACCAAACTCGCTCATCCATGTCCTTATGGACCTTGCTTTGTGCGCTGAATTCATTGATTTGGTTGAGTAAGCCAATACTTTTGGGAATACAATACAAATACACACACATATATGTATGTGTGTATGATGTCCTAAGGTTTGTTGGATTAAGCAACTAGTGGCACCAAATGTAATCATGCATTAATCATTTTAAAAAGTTTTTCTCCAATGTTCATAATAAAAAAACTCATTCAGTTGCTAAAGAACTCAGTTGTTGCAGCAATAGTTTGTCTTCCCAGAATAGCTCATTTCTACACACTGAATATCTACAATCCTGAGGCAGTAATGCAGCAGTAATCTAGTAAATGTAGATCTAACAGCTTTTGGTTTGTTGTCTGTAGATCTGGGTGCACAGCGGCCACAACGCCAGTGGTTACTTCACCGTCTACGGAGACGAGGCGCTGCAGTCGGATCATTTCAACTCCAGGCTCAGCTTCGGAGACACGCAAACCGTCTGGGCTCGAACCGGATACCTGGGCTTCCTCCGCAGGACCGAACTCACCGATGCCAGCGGAGGTAAAGACATGGTTGAAATGATCCGTTTTTGTAAAGACTATCAATATGTGATAAATGGAGCTAATATGCACTTTTCTTGCCTCCATATAACAGAGAGAGTGACAAATTAAAAAGCTTCAGGGCTGATTTAAGTTCCACCAACCTTGAAGAAATCAATTATCAATTACTATTGATGGGAAAATGAAGCTTTTGTGAACCACTTGAGCCAATGTGTGATGGGGAGAACGACCTCTCCTCCTGGCTAGCTCCATAATGATCCAATACAAAGGCAATACCAACAACGCACCTACTACAACAACCCACAAAATGTGCATTGTTTAGAGCGGTTATAAAATGTTGAGGCACTCACTGTCTCAACCTGGGTGTCACCTGTCAGAATGGAGACAAAGCAGTGCCAGTGAATAACCTGATTTCAGATTATTAAGATATTTATTGGTGTGTTTTATTACAAGAACTGTACTATAACAGAAATAACAGTTATCCTAAATCCGGAGAAAGAAAACTTTATCCATTTATCAACAAAAGCCGTATGAGGGTATTATGATGTTACTGTCTCTAATTGTGTTTGTGTGCATATACGCAGAGCGACATGACGCCTTGTACGTGGTCGGTGCTCTGGAGGAAGCCATGGAGCTGAGAGGGATGCGTTACCACCCTATCGACATCGAGACCTCTGTCATCAGGACGCACAAGAGCATCACAGAGTGGTGAGAAATGTGATGCACACATCACGACCACATATTCTTCGTCGTAATGCACGTAACTGACACGCTGTAGACAAAGTTCACATGTAGAGCAGTTAAACATTTAACATGAGGTGGAGGGGGTCTGGCAAGACTAAAAAAAAGCAACCTCACCCTAATAATCAATGTTTAGATTATCAATTTATATGTTCAGCAGGCAATAATGGGCCTTTGTCATATTAACACAATAGTTTCTCAACATGTGTATTATGCTATAAATAGAACAGTTACATATTACAGAGATGTTAAAAAATAAATATTTAGTTTAATATTATTAAGGCTGTGGTGTGCATTTCTTAATTCCCAGTCGGTACCAGGCAGTGCAGTGTTTTGACCCGACCACAATTAGACATTTACCATCACAGCACCACCTCATGTTATAAATGTTTAGAAATGTTCTGTTAGAATGAGAAAATACTGTGTCATGAAAAATATCTTGTTATAATGAGACTGAGAATGAAAATAATCCTGAATCACAGCATTGTTATCAGTGGTAACCATACTGTGTCTAAAATAACATCTCATCAACTGACGGTGTTTAAGAACATTACTTAAGAGTGGTGTTATTTTTAAAAGAAGCTTGTTTTGTGCCCACAGCGCGGTGTTCACATGGACCAACCTGTTGGTGGTGGTGGTGGAGCTGGATGGTTCGGAGCAGGAGGCCTTGGACCTGGTTCCCCTGGTCACTAACGTGGTCCTGGAGGAGCACTACTTGATTGTGGGTGTGGTGGTAGTGGTCGACATCGGCGTTATCCCCATCAACTCCCGTGGCGAGAAGCAGCGCATGCACCTGCGAGACGGCTTCCTGGCTGACCAGCTGGACCCCATCTATGTGGCCTACAACATGTAGTGCCCCCTGGTGGCTGATGGACGGTGATTATTTAGGCAGACTTGGAAGACTACTGCCTTGACAGAAAAGAATAAAACCAGAGTCCGAGTTTAGGGCACAAGGGGAGAAGACTTTTTTTGCCCTGAATTACGCCTTGCAGGCTTACTTACTCACAGGCTAATTGCCACCACCAAGTAACTGGTTATATTTAAGCCAGATGTTATAGTTTGGAGGAAGTGAGATTTGTACTCAGTCTGAGAGGAAGTACAGCCACCAGCATTTATGCCGGCTGTTTATGAAAAAGTGGCAGAAGAGGACAATCGAACATAAATTCTGGCTTTTAAAACTAAGTTCAGCTCGCTCCGTTATTTTCCTGTTAAGTATTTGCTGAAGTCGCTTTTTTTTTTCGTTTTTTTGACATGTCATTTAAAAACTTTACAATATTTACACAGAAACAAAATCGTGGCGAAAATGCAGCGTTTTTACAATAGCAACCATTACAGAGTGTGAGATATGTTTTGATACAAGAGTCGATCTGAGGGGGGCAAATCGCAGCTGTCCTTCACTTTTACAATAAGGTACTAAACATGTATTCCATGTTAGCTTTTTTTTTTTATTGAACCATTTCTGAAGTATCTGTCACATCTCAGTAGGAAATCAATGTCCTAATTTTCATAAACCAACAGCTGCAGCCTTTAACTCAGTTTATTTTTCCGTATAAACACACTTCGCCTGAAGCTAAACAATACATAAATTCATATCATGTAAGTATGTACAAAAAGAAACTGATTTAATTTATTTTGTTTCTCTTTTAGAAGTATATGACGAGACGTTCAAGAATGTTTTGCTCTTGAATATTTGCTAATATAAATAAACAAAAGCGTTGTGTGAAAGACTCACAGACTTGCATATTATGGAAAATATAAATATATGATCATAGACTATATTAAAAGATTCATCCCAGACAGAAGCAGTTTGTTCAAGTCTGTTAAAGAATTGAATAGTTTCATTCCTGTGTCAGTTTGGAGAATAAACATGTTTCATTGGATTAAGTTTACATTTCGTTTCCTTTTTTTGTTTCTCTATGGCCAGTTAGGTGTCATTATTGGTCATTTTTGTCAATGTTAAAATCTCTTAAATTTCTAATTAAATGGATATTTCTAATTAAATCTCAGTTCATTAAGTTAAATAATAAACTTTAAAAACATTTTTGCATTTTAAATTCTAAAACACAACGTTGTCTAGCAGACAGACAAACTCATCGTCTTACTGTGTCTTACTTGAAGAATATAAGTGGACAGTCGCAAGGTGATATTCCTTTGAGAGAGATTCCATATTTTTACTATATGAACTAGTGACTTTAGAGGAAAGCTAAGTACATTAAGTGCATAGTTTTTGTAATTTATTACATAGATCTTAGCTTCTTAGATCCTTTGCTCTAAAGATTTATTCAGAACATGTGCCGACCTCTGGTGGTGACTGGGGGCAGTTACAACAACACAAGCCCGTACTCAACAAGTTTGTTGGAAATGGAGTTTGTGTTAATACTAAAAATGAGGTTCAGAACTCTTAATACATCATGTTTATTAGGGAATAAACGGGTTTTCTGACCTTTAACCTTTAAGTCATTAATAGGGATTTCTAAATGTAGCCAGTTTTAATTTCTAATCTCTCCCCACTGGAATGAAACTCCTCAGTTCTTGGACTTGTTTTAAAAGGTGACTCCTCATCAACACATGAGCAGCCACTGCTACTGTAAATATCAGGAGTCTGAAATTCTTCATATTTTTACATGGACAGATCAATCAGGGCTTGTTTACAGTGATGTCACAACAGGAATTACGACTGAAACAGGAAGCAGAAGGTAAAGACATTTTTTTTTCTTTCCCAAAGACCCTTTAACTCCTTACAGAGCTATGGAGAGGTCAGAGGAATAGGACGTCGTCTGTGAAACGTGATTAGAAGTCAACAGCACTTCTTGAGAATGTTCTAGTTTCAACTTCAACATGAGGAAAAAAAAAATTTTTTTCAAGAAAAAGCACTTCACTGTTTGTTTCACTTTCTTTTATGAGCAAAATGTATATCTCCAGGTATGTTTTTTTAAAGGTTTTAAAAAATGTCTTATTTGAGTTGACATAAGTCTTTCAAGTAAATAAACATTTCAACAATTTTGACAGCAAAAAGGTTTTTGTCTTATTACTACTAAATTGTAAATTATTAAATGTATCTGCAATATGTTTGAAAAACAATACAATTGTTGGTTAGTGCTATGGTGTAACAATATATTTCATTAATTTTATAAACATTTAAATATAATTCAGATGTCAAACTGTTTTGAGTAAAATCAGTTTGTCAAATGGTAACATTTATTTAGCATTCAAGCAGTATAGACATATTTATTGACTATGATTCCTGTAAAAGCAGGTAAGTGTTTATTGGTGTATTTGTCACCAACTGTTTGGCAAATAAACAGCTTAAAATTGCCTTCATAACTACATTATACTATACCATTAAACTATTAAAACAATTCAGCTCCAGGGTGGCTTATAATTGTTAAATGGGGCCTTAAAGATACATGGGTACCTGTTAAAACACCTAATAAGTAAATCTAAAACAGCAAGCCAATTAATGTATTAGTTGCCAATATGTACACTAAAAAAACACGTTTGATAGAGAAAAATAATAAACTGACGAATACTGATTTTTTTTAATCAGTGATTAATACTTAAGGTGAATCATTAAATACTACTTTTCTGGTTCAAGTTTCTGATGTGTTCAAGATGCTCAGTCATCCTGGTGAGGTTGTGTGGAAGTGGAGTCACAGCAGCTGATAATTTTTTTTCTTATAGGGGGTGTAAAAGTTATGAAACAGACACAGAATGAAGGTCATCCAAGTTTTGAAATCCCCCAACCCCCCAAAAATTAAACTGAGTTCTGTGGATTTGGAGAATAGTTGCATCACTAGTAAATAAAACTGCCTAGATAACTTTTTCCATATTCCAAGACCAGTGGAAACCCAATAAAAACAAAGGCTGTTTTAAACAAAAATGACCAGGCTGTTTGACTTTTCTGTCAGTACTCCCGACTACTGTACTTGACACTAACTTGTCTTTTTTGTTAGATTGAAACGTTTCACTACTCA
The DNA here is from genome assembly GCA_032362345.1 of Sandelia bainsii. Lineage (NCBI taxonomy): Eukaryota > Metazoa > Chordata > Actinopteri > Anabantiformes > Anabantidae > Sandelia > Sandelia bainsii. The sequence continues at coordinate 20,631,130 of JAUMHL010000010.1, forward strand.
TCCTACGAGTTATGTGCCTATTCAGACAGAAGACGACCCACCCTGGAGGATCAATCTGGGGAATCCTATGAACTTTCAGACTGAAGGAGCTACTTGGATGAATAGTGACACATTTCAAACTAACATGAAAGAAGTCCAATTGTCACGACCCAACTTCCACATAACCACAATCAAATTATGTGTCAATTTTGTTTTCAATTGTTTAGTCTGTTGAATGTCAGAAAATTATTTTAACTGCTTGACATTTGCGCAGTCATTTCACAAATCAAGACTACCTAGCATCCAACAACTACAGCTCATTGGAGCTGCCCCAATGGCTAAAACTGTTGTTGAATGAACAAAATAACATTTATTCCCATATTACAAAAACACGGAGAGGAATTCTTACCTTTAGTGGCGTCTTCTCATGCAGACATCTGTGTTTTTTTTTTCCTTTCCTTCATCCAGGTTTTGAGGTTCCAGCCTTTCCAGAAACAGTCTCCCGACTACAGCTGTCAGGTTTGATGGGAACTACCATATTTCTCTGACAGAAACTAGTTCCGCTTATTCATCATCCAGAGTAACTGGACTACTGCTTCTGGAAAGTGATGACGCTGTTGAATATTTCATTGCTTTGAGCCCATTAAATCCAATACTGGTTAACTTCTTGTATTTAAATGGAGGAACTAAGTATCATAAAAGCTGGACAAATAAAACCAAAACCAATATGCATAAAAAGATAAATCATAACATCAAAACCTGTTAAATTATTTTCCTTTTTTACAACAAACATTATGGTAAAAACAACAAAACGGAAACACGGGAACTTGTTGATACATTTATTTCTCCATGTTAGCACACAGAATATATTTATATACATATTGCTAGCTAAAGCGTCAAAAAAAGAAAAAAGTTGGGAGCATAAAAAATGTTAAGCCACGATTAATAGTTTACATATGGACAGAACAGAGGAACATGAGCTACAGGGGGTGAGAACAAAAACGTTGCAGTGGTTTTATTGTAGTTAAAGGTAAATAAATACTCTGTAAGTACAGGACTTCAATTAGTACTCACATAGTATGACTGTATATACTAAAATAATCCAGAATAAGAGCAGTGAATAAGTTGAAGTTCAAGAAGGTAAGAAAAACATTGTCATATTGCGATACTCTTGAGGGAGTGCAACTATGTCTTTTTACATGAGAGAAAAACATAAATCAAAAACAAGAGAAGGAGCTGGAGATACACACACCTTTACTCATTAAAAACCAGAGATACAAACTGGAATGACATCAAAATGTTCTTCCACATAGGGGAAAAATAAAACCTTTAGGGCTGGATGGACGAATATAAAAACAGTAAAAAGAAAAAAGGAGAGAAGCGGTGACCTCAAATACACGTAAAATGCGTCAACTTCAATAAGTGCGTCAATTTGGGAAAACATGCAATCATTGGTTGGTTTTCAACATGGCGTTGAAGACAACACATTGAAATCGTCGGATACTGTGAAGGTGCAGTGTGGTTCGGGGTGAGTAAATAAACATTTTACAAAAATTACCAAACTTAAAACACATACAAGATGAAATGATGCAAAGCTCATGGTGAAGACAGAAGTTGGAGGTCACCTGATAATGTCTGTACATTGTACAAAATTAGAACTAACAGTCATTCAGATCGCTGCAAACACAGAAGAAAACAGCTGAAATCTAATATTTGTGAATTCATTTACAATGTACACATAATATGAAAGGATGACATTTTATTTACATGTAGTGCAATGATGATGAAAAGAAAGATTTTTTTGTTCGACTTTAAAGCCTGCAGAGGAGAACTGTGATCAATACAACATGAGAGCAATTAAAAGAAACTCTTTCCGGAAATCAAATATTAATAAGAACAGGAAAAATAATGAGAACATCAACTGCAGCACGAGTCAAACGGTAGCTGAACTGTACAATAACATGTTACATCTTAAAGTGATACACTTAAATTAGTTGCCAAAGGACTGTGTGCGAGTAAAAAGTTTAGACCAGAACAACGGTTACCGCAAATTCTCTAATAGTGGACTGTTCTCAAATCACATGAAATGACCAAAACCAGCCTGGCATGAATGAACACACACTGTAGTACGTTTTGACTCAATCCCATATACTGCTGTTAATGAAACTGATATTTCACAATAAAAGCCTTCCGGGTAAAAGGAAGAGATCATATCTCTAATTCAATTTCAAGCAGGTTTTCAGTCGGTAGAAATTAACAATAGTCATACACTGCAACACTAATCATGATCAGTTTTTGGTTATGTCCATTAGTAAAAGAGTTGAACAAAACACAGCAACCAATTAACCTGTAATTTAAAAAATACTTTTATGAATTAGTGCTAATGCTAACAATTGATATATTGATTCATTAATCAAACATAAACACTGATCTTTGATTCCAGCTTAATGTGGTATAAAATCAGCATACAGCATACCACCTTAACTGAGTGCCAAGTTTCCATTCAAAGCCAAAAAACGCACACATCCAAAAAAACACAAACGGGAAACCTTTTGAGGATTAGAAACAAAAGCATTGAGGTGAAATAAGGCCCTGCCCACTATATGAGAATTTATGGTACTTTAATTTCCACGTTAACAGGAGTATTAACTGATTTACATCAATCTGTGTGTTAAAAGATGATTTATCTGTTCAGAGAAACCAAATTATTTTCCTCTGTTCAGTCAATCTTCATAACTGAGGAAACAGTCAACAAAATTAAAAAGTGTCACACTTAAAAAGAAAAAGAAAAATAATCCATGCACCATTTTTATACATCATCAACACAAAAATCCAGCGCAGGAAAAAAACAAACTAATTTGATCATTCACGTTTGCATAATGTTTTATATTGGTCCATCCGTCGTTAATGCTCATTAGACACCAGCGGGCTTCTGGTCTTTTTATTTTACCATAATGAATGAAAAAAGAAACTATCAACATGCATGTAGCCTCACTGGGAGTAAGAGGATGAAGAAAAAGAAAAAGAGAAACAGGCACTGACCACCAACTACAGCATAAGCAGTGAAAGAGTCTCATAGCTAGTCACTTTAGGATTTAAAAAAACAAAAAAGAAAAGGAAATCATCACTATAAAAATGACACTGACGACGCTCAGAAAGATATACTTTTTTTTTAGGTTGTAGGAAAACAACTCACCAGAACTTCTCAGGAGGGTTCAACAAAATGTGAGGTTTTTTTTTGGCAATATTACAAGCGTTTGTGTTGTGGAGAAATTCAAATGTGCAAAAGAGTGAGTGGAAAACTGTCAGATGGTTGAACCCCTGTAAGATCCGGCTTGGGAAAGATTGCTATACATTTCTCCAATCTAAAACAAATTTAAAAACTTGATCATTCTTTTCTTTTTTTTAAATTTCCGACTCATAAAAATCACAGTCCATTCAAAAAGAACCCAAAATGTGCATAATTATATTAAGTGTAATAAGAATACTAGTACATGGAAGATTTAATTTGTCGGCATCTTTTAAGGCCGACTTCGTGACCCTGTTCCCAATAAGTGACTTGAGGACAACAAGATTTTAGGTAGAAATGATGAAAAGGTGCCATCTACCGTAATAGTTTCATGAAAAAAAGCATCGACATCCATGAGCCACGTCATCCACAATTCAATATCTTACGCAGTTTTTTGTCGTTTTTTAAAATAGGTTTTCTCTATGAAAGCAGAGTTAGTTCAATGCTGCAATAGTACTTGTACGGTATGTTTTCCTTCTGTAGGATTAACGGTGTGTATTTGTTGCATTTACAGTAAGAAAAGTGATTCTTTAAAAAATTCTGGTAATAAAATGTATTCTGTTAATGCTCATTTTGTTACTACACTTAAATAACACATTCTCCGACACAAGTTCAAAATTAGCACTTCAGTAAAGAGAAAAACAAAAATCCAAAAAGACAGAATTAAAAAAAATAAAAATAAAGTCATACCGTTCAGAGAGAAACTAAAATAGAGGAAAGAAATTTGATACAATGGGGATATTAAATAACAGAAACAAAATGAAAACAAAAAGGGGAAGAAATTGCTCTTTTCACGCCGAAAACATTGGATCCACAAAGTTTTCAGGAAGGCAAGTAGAGAAGCAGGATGAACAGGGGTGTTCGTGTTTGTGTGTGTGTGTGTGTGTGTTGTAGACACTGACTGACAGAAAGGGGAGAGGACGAGAGCCAATGGCGTGCTGTGTAAGGACAGCGGGGGGCAGGGCTTGTTCATCTCTTCCTGCGGCAGGTTCGTTTGTGGTCGGCGTGCCAGTGCTCCTGCTGACACTTGATGGAGCAGTATGATGTGTTCCAGCAGCAGTGGTACATGGCCTCTTCCTCACAGTTATAACACTGAAAACAACACAACACAACTTCACATACACAAATACACAGTGACTTAAGTGCAGCAGTGGCAATGAATTGTGTAATTTAATAGAGGTCAAAGAGTAAACATGGAAATGACCGTTTCCATTTTCCACTATTGTCCAACACTGTAAAACTGAATTCAAGATCAAATGTCATCTGCATAATGTAAAAAACATCACAGATGAAACCTGTGCATGCACTCACTTTGTCTTCATACTTCAATACATCATTTCCTGCAAAGCTTTCTTCTACAAAGTCTGAGTCACGTCTGAGCTCATGTGTGAATAGAGAGAATTCATCATGAGCGAGCGCGTGTTGAAGAAACGTAGACAACGCTTGAGTCTCACAATTGTTTCTTTACAAATAAAGCGTCAAAAGTTCATCAGTTAATTCAGAACTCACCCACTGCTTCTTCTTGGTCTGGGAGATGAGCTGTTTGTGTTGGGCCACCAGTTTCTTCACCTCTTCCACCAGCTCCTCTTTACACTTCTCCTTCACCTGCTTACACTTCCGCTCCATCTCCGCCTGAGCTCCAGCCACCGCCTTACTCACCGCCTGACGCTTCTCCTCCTCCATCTCTGCACGTAGCTGAGGGTGTGGAGATGAGAAGTGCATGAGTCCAACATGTACTTGAATTGTCAAAGATCCAAGGATTGAAGTATAGTATATTATTTAAGCCCAGACACACACACCCCTCTCTCATTGTCAAATACAAACACACCTTCTCCAGTGCTTCTCGGACGACCCTTTCCGTCTCCCTCTTGTTGTCGGCCTTCATCATCTCTTTGACGTCGTTGAAGACCTTGGTGTACTTCTCGTGGCACATGTTCTGACAGGCGCCGTCGCTGTTGGTCTGGGTGCCGCGGTGCACAGTGCGCGGCGACCCCCCGCTGGCCTTCTTGGTCTGCGTGGACACAGACAGCTTCTCAGGCTGCTGAGGCGCTGACGATATGGGGATTTCCTGGCTGGAGCTGACCGCCTCCATCTCCGGCTCTGGGTCCTGGGGGAGTTTAGAGGATGGGAAGAAGCAAATGTGTCATTTGTATGAAATGTGACTGAAAATCTAAAACTAAATCTAACCACTACTGCCAATAATGTCTGTGCAGTCACATTGAGTTTTTGACAACCCAACTTACACTGACTTCCTCTTTGGGCTCGACCAACTGAGTCCGGCGGCTTTTCTTTGCCTTGGGCTCCTGGCTGCTTTTGAGCTAAAGGGGAAAAAAGAAAATATGAAATACGTCAAATATGTTTGTGTTCCAGTAGAGCGTCCTGATACATCGTCATAAAATCAGCAAAAGCAACTGTCAAAATAAGACTCATTTAAGGTTTGAAAACTTTACGATCTCTTGCACCATCACACACCAGCAAGAACTCTTCGTTCAGCTGATTCCTTTTGCAGAGGACTAAGCATCAAACCTTACATTAAAAGTCCTGCCAACACCACAGCTAAAAAAAAACCTTTAAACCTTTTTTTTTTTGTTGTACTATATTTCAGCCCTTTTAGAGATGCATCTTTTAATGAATTCATTTTGTGTTTGTATTTGTGTAATTTAGTTTCATTAAGATCTGTAAAGCATCTGAGAGTATTGTCATTAAGATATTTTACAGTAACTTAAAAAAAAACTTAGTAATAGTATTTTTTTTACTCAGGAACAGGAACACTACTGTTCAGTTGTTGGTCTGAAATGAAATTCTGTTCTTCTAACTCTATTTTTATTATTCTGTACATATTTATAATATTAGTGATACTGTAATGTTTATACAATGCAGCAGTTCAGCCACCAGATGGTGCTGTTTGTTGTATTTATGCCTATAATATCTGAGTTTATGCCCTATTATTGTAAACTGCTGGGTTGTCTGGTGACTTTAATCTTTATGTGGCCATTTCATTTCTTATTTTTATTAATTAATTTTCTGTAATGCACTAACTTTGATTTAGACTTTCACATTGAACAAACAGTTTGGTGTTTGTGTTTTAGTGTGAATTTGTGCCCAGCTTGTGGTGGATGTATGTTTATATTTAGAGACCCGACAACAGACGTACATCAGAACTGAGAACCTCAGAGGAAGTCTATTAGTGTTAACTAGACTCAAATGTTAAGCTCTTTGTGTCATCTGCAGAAGTTTACTGACAGGCACAGTGCAAGTGCTGAGAGAAACAAAATCAAGGTGGCACATTTACGTTTTACTAATACCAAAATTATTTTTCTACATTTTTCTGTTCCTGAAAAGGTCAACGCTAATTTCAGAAGTTGCCAAGTAACTACTGGGAGAGAGTTTGACCCGTCAACAACAGAATACACAATTCTGAAGGGAACTACGATTTGCGTACAACTTCATTCACACAGTGAGAAAGTCCTGGGTGGTACTGCTATGAATCCTACCTGTCTAAACTGCCAAATCTTCATGGCCTTCAGATGTGCTGGAAATTCTAATTCAAAATGATTGTGTCTCCGTAGACACTCTGCTGACTGCTTTATTGTTAATTGTGGCTCTATTATCTACATTTTGACTTGTAAAACACAAATTGGAAAAGAGAATTTTCTTTTAAATTAGCCAAAATTGTCATGACCTCACTTACATGTCGGACCTGCTCGTTGCTGGTGGAGGAGATGCTAGACTCTGCTTCATCTGTCCGCTCCAGTCTGTCTGTCCTCCCGCTGCCCTCCTCCTGCTGCTGCTGCTGCTGCCGCTGGCTCTGGCTCTGGCTCTGGCTCTGTTGAAGCGGCGGGCTGCCCTCGTCCATCTTTGTTTTCCACAAGCGCCCCTCCCTCAGGAATCGTTGGTACATCTCCAGTTCCTCACATGCCTTCTTCCAGCCATTGCTGCGCTTCACCTGCAGCTGCTGGACACTCACCTTGATGTCCTGGATGTTGTCTGACGGGATCCACGCTCTGAGGAAGACAAGTGCTCAAGATTTACAAAACAGCACTGAACGTCTATTTTAAATTAGTTTTCAGTGGCGAGATTTATTAGTTTCACTGCAAGCAACATGATTTTGTTTTCTTCATTAACAATGACTTGTTGAGTTGCTTTGTGCTGTACATGCAGGGACACAGACTAACCATGTGCACATTAACAGGCCTAATTTGTGTCCGATAACCTACAAAGACCAATCAGACAGAACAGTGATGCTTTGTACTGTTAAATCTTCAGTTGAGCTAACCTCTGGTGCTGGTGTCCAAAGAAGCGCACGTCCACCTGGTTGTCGTCCCTCTGAAGGACTTTAGCTGGCCAGTAGCCAAACCCTTTCATCTTGGCCCAAACTAAGTCATGGCTCGGGTTCTGCATGGTAACACATGCAAAAAGAAACTTATTAAAACAGTCAACTTAGTGCTTTATTTTAACAACCAAACTTCAGATTTTTGTGGTTAATTAAATGTTATGCTAAAATTACATCCGCTATGGCAGGAATATTTTCTTAGTTTTCTCTTTTTTTTTTACATATATAGTTGGATAACTAGAATTACTGTTATTATTACAATAATTTAGTCTAAATGTTGTCATAAAAAAGTTTGAAAATTCTTGTTTGAATCATCATGTGTTGTTCAGAGAAGGCTGGTACAGCAGGTTTGGTTGTACTCACACAGGGGTAACAGAACCAGTTGTCTGGTCGGGCGTTCGACAGGTAGAAACAGTTCTTACACAACAACAATTCATTCAACTAGAAGAGAGAGACAATGAGAGAGGTAGAAAACAGGGAAAGATGTACGAGTATTGTTGAGAACTTCTGGAACAGAACTGAACACCAAGTTAAAAAATCTACAGACGGATATTTAAACAAGCTCCTAACTTGCAAACAACATCTCACTGTTCTGAACGGAGTGGGGGAAAAAAAAATCAACAGTACCTCATGGCACGTGTCACTGAAGAGCAATCTTGCAATCTCTGCCTGGTCGCTGTTAACTGCAACAAACAAGAGCAAGACAGTCAACAAGAAAGAAAAAGGTGACCTTAAAACCAAGGGTTGCTTTTTCAGTAATGTAAATTAATAACAGCCAAAGGACTTTTGTCCATTTGATTCAGATTCTTTAATCAGAATTTCTGGTTTATTTCTAAATTTTCCCTATTTTAGACTTGAATTAGACAAGTTCTCATACAGCTGCTTGTGTTTTCTTTTCAATTTGACTTGAGATTTTTGACTTCTGTTGAATCCATGGAATGAAATTTGTATAAAATGTTTATATTTCCCCAAAACAAAATATGAAATAAGTATCAAGATCACTTAGTGAAATAAATACTAACATCATCAAACAATATCAACCTTCAAACTAAACACAACCACACAAGGCAATGATTCAAACCTGTACAACTCTTACCCACCTCCATACAAGATGGCAGTGTTGTGAACAATGAGCTGAGCATCTGCTTTAAACTCCTCAAAGGTCTTATACTTTCCTTCAGACAGGTTCTGAGAGACAGAGAAATATGACAAGGGAGAGAGAAGGTTGGTCAGAAAGAGAGGGACCCAGTACAAAGAGGTCTATTCACGTGCTGATGGTATGTGTGTTAGGTGACCGACATGCAAGAGGTCCAGGAGAGGACAGTGTACTTATTAACACACACACACACACACACACCCACACAGCGGCCCGGGCAGAGATCCAGTGTGCTTGGCAGAGGCTGGGTGTGATGCACCACTGACCCAGCACCACAGCAACACACACACACAAACTCAAGACTTAGACTGAAACTAGTGTTGGTAGAAAAGACGGGAAACACTGTTGTCTTACAGTCAAGTACAAGTACAAATAGATTATATATAATATAAATAATATATGTTTCCAACATCGGATATTCATTTTGAATGGAAACAGTACACTTAGTGTTGCTAGGCTAGAGAGTGTTTTCCGTCTGTTTATAGTTTTGGAGTCAGTCAGTGCTAAAAGCTGGTGAAACTTATTTTGTTGCCAAATTCACAATGACTGAAACCAAGTTCTTAGCATTGTCAGATGTCTTTACTGCAGAAATGTCTGAGAAAATTATTCTCACTACTTCAGCACCCTGACAGGACAGAGTGAGAGTCTATGACTGATTTGTTTGACCGTTACCTCTTGGATATTGGAGACATCGAGTGCAGTGTGGATGAGCCGACGATACATGGGATGTTTAGTGTCTTTGCCTTTCTTGTTCAGGTCCACTGCCTGTAATTCACATGGATAATGATTTAATGCAACATTACAGAGAGGAGGAGTGGTGTAAGAGAATGTATGTGGGGGCTAAAGAGATGGAAGATACATGAGGGGTAAACGATGAGATTTGATACCACTTTGATAGAGGAAGTGGGACGGAGGGAGACAGGGGAGAACCAGACAGGTGGAGGAGATTTAACACCACTTTTATTAAGTAGTATGAGAGAGGGGACAGAGAGAAGGGGACGAACTCAAGAAGAAACAGAGGAGATGAGTAAGCAGAAGGAGACAAAGTGGATAAAAAGACAGTGTAAAGGTGGTGTAATGGGAGAATGAGGAGGAGGACATTTTTTCTTAACTGGGATAGAGTGAGGCCTATACTGGTTAGTTACACAGTTTAAATTTTAAGGTACACCAAAGGGTAGAACCACAAACAACAGCGCCTTCAAGTCTAACTGAAATTACAAGACTGATACTTTTGTTCACTCAAATCCTAAGAAAATGGGCATCAAATGTATTTGAAAAATTTTTTTATTGTTAAGAGTAAGAAAAATGTGGCCTTGGATATAGTTCATAAAGTCCAACTCCAGTAAAACCAAACCAAAACAGTGAAAAGTCATCTCAGGGCATAATAAATAAAAATAAAATAAATCCTTCTCATACAATACGACAAAAACTAGAATTAAAATTTTCATTTCTAAAGTACAAAACCAGCATTAAAAGGTAAACAATCAGATTAGAGTTGGTATTTTCTTCAAGGGTGTTGAAAGAGATTCCTGCAGAACTACAATATGTGATGGATGTGTATGTTCTCATGTAGAAATTTGATGATTTCAAGGTGGAAAACAGTGAAACATTGTACAAATAGTTGTTCTCACCCTCTCTTTCATACGCTGGACAATGAAGCGCAGGTATTTACACATCTCCTGTTTGCTCAGGTTCTTCTTTTTACTGCCCTGCGGGAAGGACAGGTGGGGGAGTTTAGAATAAAAGGTTCCAATATGACCCTGTGGCCCAGATGCTCTAATTTACAGACAGGTGTCTATTTAATAAAATGACCAATGATGAAAATGCAATATCAAAGAAAGCATCCCTATAGTGGAAGTTTGGAAGGACAACTTGTAGAGGCACACATTTGTCCGCCCTTGACAGAGCAAGTCAGTAATATTTAAACTACTCATAAAAAAGCTTAATTAACTTTCTTAGCTTAATTAAAAACATTAGACATTACTGACTGGTTTTAGAATTGTATGTGTGTGTGTGAGCTTTATGTTGAATTGTATGGTCTGAAATTAGCCAGGCCTTCCTTGAAAAAGAGTTTTCCAACCTCAGTTGGATCTACATGGTTACATTAACGTTTCTTTAATTTAAAAAAATATAAAAACTTGGAAACTACGGCAGCGTGACAAACATGAACAGTGGCATAAAATCTAGATATGGCACTTAAAATAACTAAATGCAAAGCTCAAATCAAAGAACATTGCTGCAGCTTCAAATATTACTGAATATGTTCATTTTTATTATACCTTTAGACATTTAAAAGACGCCAGCCGTGGGCTAAAATATCTACTAAAGAGCTAAGTGTCTTGCATCTCACAGTATATAAAGTCTTTGGGACACCTACCCTGCAGACAACACACTGCCAGTGAGATCCTCCATCTCTGGGCTTGCACTCCTCCGACAGGCATTTGAGATGGTAGACCCGAAAGCAGTTGTCGCATGTGAGGACATCGCCCGGTAGGTGACACTCGAAGCAGTACCAGTCGTGGCTCTCTGTCTCCCAGTCCTGCAGGGCAGACATAGCAGAGCACAAGTCTGGGTGACCCCCCCCTCCAACCCGCCAACCACAGCAGGGGAGGAAAAAACCTTCTCCATCCAGCTAGCGCTTAGAACTACAGCAAGTCTCAGTTTTACAGATTTATGATCAATGTACACCCAAGTGCAGAAGACAATTTGATTACTGGTGTCATGTGTCATGTTTGATCCCACGCAACTAAACTCAGCCTCCTCACTCAGTGAAACAAACACCTGCTGATGTGAGCTGTATCTGGGTTGAAAATGCAGCTTCTATTGATCTTTCAGATGATGACCTTTATGTCAAACTCTGCATGTGTTTGCAAGTGACTTTAATGGTCACTGTGAGATTTCTGAAATGGATTTCTCTTGGAAACCACATTTTTACTTCTTTTTAATAGTTACGCTTCAAAAGCGCACCAATTCAACACACATGGCACTGCAGAGAAAACACAAATTTATAATTAAGGTGACAGGAACTGAATAGTTATAATCTGGAAGTATGATTGTTATATCTTGGTACACTCTCATTCCAATGTGTATTTTCACTAACTTCAAAATACACTTTCTGATTGAAATTCCTCACAGTCCATGAAATACTCAAAATCGCAACACATCTTAACTTTCATTGTGACGCTAATTGTGGTATATTAATACTGAAAAAAGGCAGCGTAAAGAGACTGAAGTAAATTTTGTAAAGTTTACTGAGACAAAAACAAACTTTTCAGACCTGCCTGTGCCAGCTTAGCAACAGCACATGGTGATAGCATGGAGTTCAGTGTATTGTGCCTAAAAAGGTCACTAATTCAAAATGTGTATGAAGCACCAAATATATAGAAATCTGCCAAATGCTGAATGTTCAAGACTAAATACTCGCTCAGATTTGTAGTCTTGGTTTCTTTTTCCTTGATCTTTACAATTTGTGCAAACTTCCCATTTCAGACTATTTTACTAAGGCAAAGTACAGATGCATAATATGTTACACTTAAACACTGACTTATGTTATTAAGTGATTTGAAATAAAAATGTGTTTATATTTCTCATACCAACTGAAATACTATCATTAAAGTATTTGTACTAAAACTCATAATAACCTTTCTTTATTATTATTATAACCTTTATTTATTCTGTATTCTGTAATTACAAGTTAATCTCAGCTAAAATAATCTCTTGTGGCAGAAAGGCCATTGCCTTCTTTTATCCTAACGCACACTGGCTGAGGTAGTGTTGGCTTATATGAACTTGTATTAAGGAATTAATGCAAAGGTCACAAGACCCGTTAAGAGTCCAACTTCTCCCTCTCTCTCAGTCCGACTCAGCAGAGATGAGCAGCAAAGCCTTGACTGACTCAATATAAGCTAGAAAAAAAAAGACATTTTAATCTCTCTTTATTGGGTACATAACACTTTGGCTGACAAATATCTTACCAGGAATGTATTTTCCTAAATATCCTGGTAACTCTTTAAACTTAAGACTGTAAAAAAAAAAAAGAAAGAATGGGCACGGCCTCCGTCTAAAAGCCCACATGCAGATTTAAGCTACCTTAGAATACCTCCATTTGAAATGCAGGGATAAAACAAGCCACAACACAACCTTAAACAGTCATAAGGACAAAAAGAGTGAGGACAACTTTGACTTGCTAACAGTGTTGCTACAACACCGATAACATCCTGATCAGAAGCAGGGGCTGCCAGGAATCACTCTACACTCTGAAATCCAAGGGTTTATTAAGGTTTAGTCCATGATTCCAGTGTAGTACACATTTTGTCAAATTCAGCAAACATCTCCTCAGGTTTCCCAGTTGTCTCTCCAGTATGGTATCCAGTATTTTAAAGCAGTTCTGGTTCAGCAAATTAGAAACAAAACAAAACCATTTTGTGCACCAGCTAACACTTAACAAATAAACACAGGAGACTGTCACTCCCTTTACTTCATATTCTGTTGTGTTTTCGCTGATATAGATAACAATGTTTGTGTGGTAATGTACCTCAGAAGCCAGTATCATTGCAGTGGCAGTGCACATGCATGTATTTTGAGAGCTGTAGTTACTGAACGTGCCCTGAAGAGATGAGTGTATTCGTTTGGCTGAGTATCAACAATCATTTGCCAGAATCATGGACTACGCCGTTAAAGGATGTTTAGCGGTGGCCGTGACCACATCATATTCTCACTCTCGTGATTCGTCTGGGAACAAACATCCTACTCACATATTCCCAACATTTCTCTGTTCAAAATCAGTGTGAATAAACTCTAAAGCAAAAATCAATGCACAAACTCCTCAAATGACAAGATATTTTTTAGAGTGTAAGAGACTCTTCACTGGCAAAACACTTGCCAACACAGAGATGGTCCTTGTGTTCTGTCGAGTATCAAAAGCCACTTGACTATTGTTGGACAGTCTAATGAAAGACAAGTAGCCGCCTTCAAAAGCCTGAAACTCTCTGCGCTAAGGACACATTGTTGTTTCAACAGTAGTGTGGGCAATTAGGCCCAGGTATTATTACAACAATGTAATGTTTGAGTATGAGATTGTTAATGCTTTCAAATTTACCAGCAAAACCAAAAGCCAAAAGGAAAAAAAAAAAAAATCTAAACAAAATGAGGAAATCCGTTTTTGGATCAAATAAACTTCTCTAAACAACCATGAAATACCACTGTGCTTTTTTTGGATGGAGAAATGTGCACCGAATTAAAGCTGCCAACAAAGGCAGGGACTTAGTGATAGAGCAGGCTGGGTTCATTTAGCTTTCCTGACTCTGGTTAACAGCTCCGCACTGTCAGTGTCAAGCTGGGAGACACCAGATAGCCAAGTGAGGTTGAACAGCAGGGACAGCATGCCTTCTCATGACCTACATAAAACTCCAGGACCTCCTGCTTCTTTTAGAAATAAACCGCTTTACTTGTAGTCTCTGACATATTCTAAATATCCACATAGACCAGTCACTGCACTGTGGTAACTAAGTTTGCTCTTTTTCAAAAGAAAAAACCTGCACTCATGAACACCACTAACTGTGTTTACACATATATATATAACATAATATAAAGGCAGAAAAAACACTGAGAAATGTGTAAAATATGAATACAATGTTTGCAAAAGGAAATTCACTCAACAGTTTTAGTTATCTAAAGAAAATAATGTGAATTTGAGTGCTCGTTTGGTTAAAAAAAAAAGCATAATGTTCACATTGTTCATTATCATGCATGACAAGTGCACAGATACAAATTATTTTAACCCCAAAACTATTAAAATACCAACAAAGCATCCAACTGAATGAATGAAAAACAAAAACCTAAAAAAAAAAAACTTTAAAATGCAACATTTAGAGTCTGAATTCATAGATAAATTAATCACTTTAGGCAAACCTGGACTTAACCCAATCTGACTTGAGGCAGTGCATTTAATTTAAAAATTGTTTCTAAAAAGTTCACTGTGCTATTTTTAAAAGTTATGATAGCAAATGCTGTGGTTATATATGTTTGAAGAGTAAATATCCCTGAGGTCAACACAAGGACAAAGCACATGCCAGTTGGACTGAATCCAGGCACCTGCAGAGGGAGAACTGGCCTTCATCTAACATTTGATTCATGGTGCTTCTCACATTCAGACTAGTCTGTCCACCGAGTGGCTGCTAACCTGAAAGAACCAAGTCAGCTGTGTTACTAGCAGCAGGCACTGAGAAATTTGAAGAGCACAACCACACAAACCACAACTACCCACCTTCCCTCCCTCCACCCCCGCTGCCCTGTTTTAATTAAAAATGAAGAAAAACTGAAAATAAGCATGCCAGACAGAGTTAAGAACACAGCAGAACACACCGCTCCTGAGGAGAACTACAACTACCAAGACCAAAATACTACAAATGCAAAGATGCTTGCTACCAACCTGCAGCTATGCTAGCATTGCTTGTAATCTCACATTAAAATAAGATAAGCACTGGATTACTGATCTGAGTGCTGTCAAGCTATAATTTACAGTTGATATTTGACTGGTGTCTAAATGCCAAGCGCTGCATACAGCTTTGAGCTGCACCAGGTGAGACCTTGTGTTTTTAAATCAAGCAACACCACATCTGTAGATAAGTAGCGAGCACATATTTTCATCAAGATCACTGATCACTTCCGCAAGAAATTTGGCCATGAACACACAGCGCTGCAATGGACTTTTGTGAAGCTTTTTACAGCATAACTAAATTACTGCGAGTAGCTGTCTCTGGCAGTGCGATTACTACTGAACCGTAAGCTGGCATGCAGTGTGGTTTCCAAATGAAAATCTGATAACGTTTTCAGCTTTAACCTTGTGTGATAATTGCATTTAAGGTGCAGTGAGAAGACTCACTCACAAGCATTACATGGTGCATGATGACTACTTTTCGCCACTAGCACAGGAGACATACAATTTCATTTTATACAGCCCAGCTTTTGCACTAACCAGAGCATACTGTAGACCGTTTAGGTTTTCTACAGCTTGCTTAAAAAAGATTCACTCAAATCCCTGACTGCACTGCATGTGGCAGAACTGATTTCTCACAGAATGATGTTAGTTGAAAGGGGAAATGAAGGGATCAAATGAAGAACAAACCCTGAGTTTGAAAATAACAATGCAGCCCTTACCTTGCTTCCCTCCGCTTTCGGCTCCTGTGATTGCAAGTGATTCAGAGAGTAGTGTTTAACAGTCCTGCTGCTAAAATGACCTGAGCTCCGTTGGACAGCAGTGTGATGTCCTGAGAGACCAACACCTTCTTTCCCCCCACTCATACAAATATGTTGTGATGACACCACACAGCACAGACAAGCCCACATCTAAACTCACAAATCTAGCATGATTCCTATGACTCCTTCTCTGGTATGATGACAAATACCTCTACCTGTACCTTGAATCAGTATTAAGTGGTATGTGTTTGCACGTGTGTGCGTCAAAACTGTTTTAAAGGGGTTGAGTAGCTCTATGAAAAGAAGCTTTGTGTCTCCACATCACATTGTCATTTGTTTTCCCTACAGTAGCAGCAGTACAGCAGTTTTCTGCTCACACATCACTGATGATGCTCCTATAGACTAAAGACTAATCCAACCAGAGTATTAGTACCCTGGTTTTAAATAGCACTGGGACAGCTACCAAATACATGTTGATGCTACTTGCAAAGTGATCTATAAAATGCTATTTGCAGATGACAAAAGACATGAGGATTCTCCCCAGGTAGAGCTGATACTGGGGAAAAGACAGCTGAAAGCATGGCTACACAAGGGAAATAAAAACAGGGACTTCATATGATAAGAGCTAAACACTGATAGCAAGATGCTACAAAGCAGAAGGCTGCCTGAGCAAGTCCAAAAAAGATCAGCTATTTTATTGTGGTTTAACATGTTTAATGATTCTTTGTGCATTTTATATGCAAACAGAGCTAATTACTGAAGTCCTTCATTTATCAAACTTTTCTATTTCTCTTAATTGCATCTCAGTTCTTTATTTCTGTTCAAGAGTAACATTTGCTTTACACGACTGTGTGCCGTGACTCTGTTAACAGTGTTCACACAGGGGGCAACCTGACAGATGGGCAGCTATATCACGATAGAATTAGTGCTGTGGTCTTCGTAAGGCTTCTTGTGGTAACTTCATCACTCCATGCATGTGTCACGTTACCTCAACCCACATAGCACGAGGGTTTTTATTAATCATGAAAACAAAACTACTTTCCATTACTGTCATGTATTTTACAAACAAATAGATTTTTAAACTTTTATTTTTTTCTAATTATAATTATCTGTATCACCTATGCTTTATCAATATTTATTACATTTATAGATTTCTATCTGAATGAGGAATCTGAAGGAAAGTAAAAATAAAAAACAAAACAATCTACTAATATGCACGCAGCTCTTTCACAAGCGTTACTTTTGAGACTTAACTATGCATTGTTGTAACTTTTCTACATCTGCAACAATTAATCATTTAGTTGGTCAACAGAATTATTCACCAACTAATCTGATCACTTGGGTAATTTTGCTGGTTCCAGCTCCTCAAAAGTAAGAATATCCTGCTTTTCTTAGTCTTTGGGTTTTAGACAGATGTTGGAAAAGTAAGAAATTTAATGTCACATAATATGACATTGGGCACTTTTGACTGTTTTTTTTTTTTATTTATTAGATCAAAAGTATTCGGTCAAGCAAAAAAAAAATCATCAGAATAATTTACAAATAATGAAAATAATTAGCTGGTGCCTTAAACCTTCTAGTAAAAGTTTAAGAGTACCATGACGCTTTGATTTGTTTTGCAAAAGTACATAAAGAAAAGTTAATGAAAACATTCAGCTCTTTTGGAAATGCTGGACTTGCTCAAAATGAGAGCATAAATTCCAACAGAATTATACTGTTATTATACTAATTGGCTCGCTTTTGTTGATCACTAACACAGAATCTAGAAAAAGGAGTCATGGTTCCCTCTTGCCTGTGCTGAGAACCTGACAAATGGGCACTGTACTTACCATCTCATCCCCCGGCAGCCAGTATCCTTCCTGTTCGATGCCAGCCTTGGAGCCTTTGCAGCCCACCGTCAGGGTCTCCACAACCAGGCCGTCCTTCACAGCCAAGCTCAGTTGCCTGGCAGTCTCCTTAGGGTGCATGCCAAACACACGGCTCAGGTACCTGGGCAGGTGGGAACAGAGAGGTAATTGAGCAATATACGATGGCAGCTGTCCTGATGATAATCATTTTAACTCAGTAGACAAATGCTAACATTTAAAATCTGGGTCTCCTGCAGATAGAGACATTGGGAATCTTACCACTTTGGATTAATGCAGCTGTAATGAAATGTAAAAGTTTAAATTGTTGATTATCAGTCAATACCCTTTAGATACTTGAATCAGCTTTAATAACTGTACACATGGTTATCAAGTACCACTTCTTCTAAAATTACCCTCTTCTCAGATCATTAATATTCCACCTGCTCCATGTTTATGGTCCACTCAAAAAACTTTGTATTTACACTCAGAAAAGGTGATTTACATCTCTTCTCATACAGCTGCATGATTCAGTTCTAGAGAAAATGTAATTCAAACAATAGTTCTGTTCCTGTAGCTACCTGCTGACTGGCTGTGAACCTCCCTAAGCAAGGTCATGCATCCTCTACTATGGCAGACATCCAACAAACAGACTATGTCAGTAGGGAATCAGGTGAGAGTCTGCATTTACTTGTGAGTTACAAAGAAGAGGCCAACAGTCTAAGTGTGTAACGTAAACACAAGTCAGACAGGATTATTTAAACCGAAGTTACCAGAATAAACAAAGAATTCAGTTTTAAAATGTATGCTCAATTTATGAGCATAACTTTAACTTGCTTTATACATTTTATAGCAACTAGGTAGGACTGAACTGATTTTTTTCCACATTTGAATAATTTGGTATTTTCTCAATCAATTATATTGTTGATAAAAGTCAACAATAAAAAATGGAAACTCATTGATGTTGCTTGTTTTGTAAGTTGTGCTTAAAGATCTACGATCACTGATAGCTGTAGCCAAATTGTTAGAGTGCATTACACATAACCGCAGGGTCCGAATCCAGCTAGGACGTTTGCGGCATGTTATATCCTCCCTCATGTCCCAAGTTTCCTGTTGCGTCTCTTTTACTACTATCAAATAAAGGCAAAATGCACAAAAATACCTTTAAAGAAGAAAAATGAGTTAGTGTCAAAAAAGCTCAGTCTCCTCTCACTCACACTCTGTGCTTTCCTGTCATCACCAGTGCTGTCAACTTAGCGGCTTTCTCACTTTATTTGGACTTTTAAGACACCTTTAGTGACTTTAAAAAGAAAAATAAATTTTGGCCAGAGTTTAAATACTTTCCTTGAGGTGAGGTGTCATGCGTAATATTCATTAAAAAAAAAACTGCATAAATTTAACAGTTGGCTAAACACAAGAAATCTTTGTAAATTAGCAGTTGTTTTTGTAAGTTATTAACCAATTGATTGAAGCTGTGTGACTGCTGTGGCTTTGACCCCACTGTATGAGATCACATTGGCCCCTGAGTGAGAGAGGCTTGTTAATTATTCGCTGACTTTAGTCTCCTCTACTTCCACAGAACCAAAGCAATCAACCTCTCAGCCACAAAGCCAGCTTGGTGAAATTAAGCTACAGTGGGTCTGGGTAGGGTGGCAGCATGAAGGGGTGTGGATGGGAGATCTATCCACTGCACGCTGCTGCTTACTGTTGCCGTGACAACAGCCACTCGCCTGCCGGTTTTTATTTGGCGAGCAGCCAGCTCCTAAGGTGCGCGCCAACTTGCCATATAAGATGTGCTAAGTGTTTCATTTAGTCTCTGCTCCATCTGCCGAGTGAAAGGAATGACGGATCAGCGAGGGCCGTCGTGGATGATCTGTCATCAGTTTGCATAGTTTGAACAAGGTGGGATCCTCTCCACAGATAAAATCACGATGCATCATGAACCCAAGCTGTTGTAGATTCTATATGAATGCCCAGTTTGTACTAAGTGGGATGCAGTACAAGGTGGCTGCCTTCAAGCCAAAACTGTCTCAATGAGTGAATAACAGCTATCACTCTTCCTATTGATCCCTGTCTGTTACAGCCTTGAGTCCAAACTGGGCTCAACAAACTTTCATAGCTCTGCAGCTTTCGCCAACAATGTATTAATATGAAACCACCATCAAAACAACCTCACAGCAAAGCCAAGCAGAGCTTAAAGCGGAGCCGTAGCAACGAGTTCATTTGTAATTAATCTGTAAAGGAGAAATCAATAAGCAACTATTCATTAATCACATAACTTGTTCAAGAACAGACAACTAAGAAATAGCTGTTCCAGCCTAACAAATGTGGATTTGCTGTTTTTCACTTTTGGGTTCTGAAGCACTGCAAAAATCAATCTGAACAATCCATCACCACTCTGACAGGAATAGCTGTGACTATTTTGTGACTTTTAAAAGAACTAATTTAAAATCAAAATCAAAGTGATCTTTACCAGCAGCCTTAGATCAAACACCATTCCTCTATTAACCACTTTTCCAGAGCTGCAGCGATCAGACTCACTACTCATAACTGATTATGAGCATTTTATGAAGGCAGAATTAAAATGCAGTCTAAATTCAGCACAAATAGGACCTATGAACAGCTTTCCACTCATGTACACAGTGAACTGTTTCCATTTGAACGGAACAATAAGCCAAAAGTAACGTCGGCTTCTGTCAAAATGGGAGATGATTTTACACCTGTCACCCATTCCCCTAGAAGAAACAATTTAATTAGTTAATCAATTTCACTACTTAATTTTCTTCATAAACTACTTGACAACAAAAACTGTAAACAGCTTGGAGCAAAGATATTTTATTTCAAGATAAAAAGCTAATTTTAAGAAAGTCGTGTATTAACACAAATCAGGGAAAATATTCAAGTAATTTTTTGCGTGTAACTGTTTTATCAACACCAGCCATCACAATGCTGCTTTAATCATTTAAAACCCTTTAAATAGGGAGCTGTTACGGAATAAGTTCCTTTTAGGCATCATGAACGATGCCTTATTTCTGTATAATCTGCAGTGAACTTACTTAGAGATCCTGTCCATGTTTGCTATTTGTTTCTGGTTGCGAATGACCTCGATGGACTCCCACACATACTGGACCACCTTGGGGTCGGCCTGCCTCTTCTTCACCACACGTGACATGATTTCCTTATTCATCACAACTGTGGAGAAGCAAAGGAAAAACACAAATCGGCAGATGTCTTTGTTTTTCTTTTAAACAAAAACGAGAAACACACAAACTGAACAAACAGTGCGAGACATTTATAAAAATAATTGTAATACTGTTAAGTTATCTGTCATGCCAAAGTACCATGTAGCAGACTACGCCTTACAAATACAGTGCTGGATGTCATCAGCCAAGATAAATCAAGTTTGATAAATCAATATTTTAAATTCTGCCAAAAGGTGGTTAATCCACAAAAAATAATGATCATAAATAATTCTTAAGGCAAATACAATGTCTGTAAAACACAGACCTGCAGTCACTTAAATGTTTGACACCATCAATCGAGTTTACAGATTGGCACTGTCCCTACTAACTTTACGACTGTCGTGGTTAAAACTCTTCTTGAGGATCTACACCTTGATTGTAGAATAGTATATAGTAATAGCACTATTAATTATTTGCCAGTTCTTAAACCTTAAAGTGGCCTGACAGAGACACCAGTTTGATCACCAGTAGGGCTGAGTTCAGATAGTGTGTAAAAAAAAAGAAACTGTAGCCCTTCCATTACTTTCAGCAGGAGAGTGTGTAGCTGGGACTGAGACTTCAAGGGGCTCCACCAAAGTGATGCAGCCCGATGCAGAGGAAAAAAAAACTGGATCTCGTTCAACTTTTTCAGCAACACAATATGAACTCATCCAGCAAGACACTTGGCCAAGCATGCAAATATGAACCATATTTCTGCTGCTTAGCTCAGGATCATCACAGCCAGAGATTAAACAGCCCTCATGCTTTAGTGTTATTCAGATTGTGACATTTGGTTTTCAGGTTCAAATGCTTCATGCTGAACCAATAATTTTAACTAAATACAGAAAAATCCGTTAGATTTCACTAGCATCTCTTCATTGGCTCCCATTTCTGATTAGATTCCTCTAATGACATAGCCCCGGTATGTCACTGGGCTTTTGTGTCTTGCTCAACGGCACTTTAATGCATGTGATGCAAAGTGCTGGAGATTGAAGAGCTGGCCCACAGTTGGTGCGCGACCTGCTCTACGTTCTGAGCCACAGCCAGCCCGTATATGCTATATATCATCTTTCCAGGTCTTCATTGTGCAGAGGAGATTGTGTAGGTCACATCCTGTCTGTTAGTGCAACCTGAAAGTTGCTCAACATCCTCCCTGAACACATTTTTCACTTATTTTTATGATCTGTAATGCAGTCATTAATATTAATAATATATTGTATTGTATATAATAACATAATTATAATATAATAATAACTGATACTTTATTAATCCCCTTGGGGAAATTCTTATGAACAGGCAGCCCCCTTGAGGCACCAAGGGTTCAGGGTTCAGTGTCTTGTCCAAGGACACTTCAACGTGTGGCCAGAATTCCGGGGGAACCGGTAAGCGAACCACCAACCCTGGGGTTCGTAGACGACTGCTGTGGTCATTTCAGACTTTACATGATGTCTTGTCATTCTCCCAATATTCAAATTGCATGTAGTATATCTTCCAAATTGTATAACAGCTACCTTTGCTTATGAAAATCAAGGACTATGAAAATGTCAGACAGAAACTAATCCGCTGTATTTTGGACTATCTGGCGCAGTTCATTGCTTACGTGTTGGTGAATGCACATAAGAGCGTCAGTCCGTATTTGCTGAGAATGGCTTACTTGAAAGAAAGACTCCTACCTTCAGCTCAAAGATTCTGAAACAAATCACCTAAGTGATTTATGCCTGTTGTTTTTTTATAAACTTTTAGTCCAACATTAATGAACCGTACATAATTTAATAAAGTCACTACATCTAATGCAGAACTTAAAATCAAAGATGAAACTTCCTTCAGCTCAGAAGCAGTTTTTTCCTACTGTCTCATGGCAGCAAAAGAGGCCCAACCAAAAAAATGCAGAAACTGGTAAATATAAGCTTTACCCGTCTTAAAAACATTAGATAACATTAGTGGAGAGATGCTAATAGCACACTTTGTTATTAGAAATGCATTTTTAACACCTCAGACTATTTCACTCTGTACCATGTGGACATGAAAACAATGCGGTGGCATTGGAAGCACAGAAAGTGCCAGAGGATATTTGACAAGGAAATCTTACCGACCTTCAAAGATTCTGAATAATACTAGTTTTCCACTCTGCACAGGCCTCGTCTTCCCTGAATATGTTGAGAAATTCAAATCCAATTTTATGCGGTCCTTCTCTAAACCATCCGTGAAACGTAAGCTGTCACTTCCATAAATCGCTGCCAAAAGCTAACCATAGTAATGCTTAGCATTTTCATACAAAGGAAAATGCCTGGCTTTAGTGCACCTTGTAGTAGAAGAGATGTGAGAAATGTCAAGAGAGGATGTTCATCTTCACACCTCAACAAAGTAAAGATCTGTGGTTTAGGGTGAAAGAAAAAACCAACATACCTGGTTTTGAGAGTAAATAAGTAAACGTCCCAGAAGTAAATGCACATGGAACTGAAATCAACACCAAGCATGTGGTTAGTTACAGAAATCATGCAAAACCTATTGTTTGTTTGTTGTCTGATAGATGCTTTCCAAATTTAAGTTGCTGTGCGATATAATCATCTTGTTTCAGAATAGTAAAGACACAAAAGACGAGTTTGGGCACTATAGTTGTGTACGGTACATACACTACAAGTCAGTCTCACATAAAATACTCATTATGATCTGGATTCATCCCAGTGTGACCGATCAGCGTATGTACAGTAGAGCTGTAGTGTTTTTGATTGATACAACAGCAAAAAGGGTATTTTAACAAACAAAAATACATAGTCTAGTTTAGTATTCAAACTGAAATAATTCCTACCACATTAAAAGCAATATGATCTCCAAAAAGATAAAACTGGATTTTAACATCCTACTACAGTACACTTGAATTAAAGGTTCTATGACTTCTGTGGTATTATTTTTGGATATGATCTATTAGATCCTGACAATAAAGCACTAAAAACACTTCTCCAACTTTGTAGAATTGTTGTGATACCTATGTTAGGGCAGGGTGCACAGGTGGGACCACATTTTTCATTCATCTTGGTTTCACAGGACTCCTGGTTTGAAGGACCACAGAAGATGAAAAACCACCCTAAAAATTTAAATCAGGGAGCCTCGCAGAATGTCCAGCCTCACAAGACAGGTGAAAGAGAAAGAAGAGGTGTGACTAATGTGAGCTGCCCTGTTCTCTGTGCCAAGTGCAGTACATGTGAACGAACTCCACTTGTGCCATGATGCCAAGGCAGCAAAGTCACTCAGCTCAGTCTCATCTACCTGCTGAGCTGGTATGTGCACTACACGCCCACCTGCTGCCAACATCCAGCCCTGTCTCCAGACAACTCACACTACATAATGACAGGACAGCCGGGTCTTCAGGCCAGTGTGCTCCCCAATCAATTAGGCAAGGTGGATCACTGAGAGGGTTTTTTGGCTCCCAAGGAAAACAAAGACACTGCACGCTGTTCTTGTGTCTCTTTAGAACACGTGAGCGTCTGACTGGACATAACCCCACATCAACATTCATGTCCAGTGGTCATATTATAAACTACATAAACTTTATCAGTCAGACAGGTTTGCAGAGTGTAGTGCTGTCTGAAGATTTCAGCATGGTACTGTCATTCACCATTAGCCAGCTAATAGCGCCACGGTTGACACTGATATCATAAGACGAAACGAGGTATTCAGAGACAAGATGCCTACATTATCACGCTGTGATGCAAAACCTCAAAGCAAAGGTTATGTAAATATACCACACTAGACAGAAACTGTACCCCTGGCAACAAAGAGACAATCGTGCAAGGCCACGGCCACTGCCATTCAAGAAGCTCAATTTAGCTACTAAGTTAACAGGCTACATTAGCTAACGTTCAAGCCAAAGCTTGTCAGGACAAAGGAGGCGATTTAAGCTCTTCTGCATAACTTACATCAGAAATCTTATGTTGGACTCAGATGCTATTATAACAAAAACAGAACATGCATGTGAAATAACGGTTAACTAGCAAACAGGCTATCGTGGTGAGATAATTTCTGTTAGCGATGCTAGCAAACTGCTACGTAGCTAACCTTAGCTAGCTGGCTGGTAAACCTAGCCAACTTGTCAGCGAACCTAGACAGGATTCACAATCACAACGACGAGCTAATGCCATTTCGAGTACACAAAATAGCGAAACACCGTCAGTTTAATCGTTCCTCGTTTGTTTTGAAAGGCGCCATGTTCACAATCCTCCATCGCGCAGAGGCACGACTGCTAGTGCTAAGCTAACGATGCTAGCGCGTCTTATAGCTGGCTAGCTAGCCGCAGTCTCATTTAGACAGTGCCATTTTGGTACTTCAGCATTAAAATAATCAAACTCACCTCTGCTACAGGGTCGCTAACACACAGCCGCTGCAGAAAATCCGCAAAGGATTGAACGCGAGGCAGCTTACATTAGTGATTTTCAGGGTGGTCGAGGCAGTAGATGGTGGTTTGTGTCCAGCTGGCCACAGTACAGCTAAGAGGTAAACACAGACAGAGCCAACAGAGCCGAGGCGATCTACAGGGAGAACTCTAGTGGTGGAATCCGACTTACTGCACCCAACACCCGGGGCTCATCAAGCGGGATATTAAAGGGACACTCCGCCGACTTTACAAATCAAGTTGTTAATCATTTGTGCACGGTCAGATAAACCACTTAAAGACCTGGGATAAAATTAACTGTTGGGCCCCATTAACCTTCAGTGTGCACATGACAGTTTTGTTATTTCCTGGGGCCCCAGAAACCAACCAGAACACTAAAGCTGAAATGAAAAAGAGCAGAGTTAGGTACATTTACTTCAATACTATACAGCACAATGTTCGAGTAGTTTACTTGAGTATTTATTTTTTACATCACTACATTTATTTGGCAGGAGAGGAGGAAGGTGTATTAGGAAGCAATAGGAGAGAAGGAAAGGCAGGAGTGTGGAGGTGAGAGTATGGACTCTAATTGTAGGCACTATGACTGGTAAAGGGAGAGAGCTGGCTGATATGATGGAGAGAAGGAAGGTAGATATATTGTGTGTGGTTTGGAGACGGCAGCACTAACAAGAAGACAGGAGGCTGAGTTGGAGGTGGCAGAGCTGAAGATGTTAAGATTTTCATTGGTAGTGACCAGGATGGAAAGAATTAGAAATGAGTAGATCAGAGGGACAGATCATGTTGAGCAGTTTAGAGACAAAGTTAGAGAGAAAAGGTCAGAGGCTGAGGATGTTGAGTATGGAGCTGCCAGGCAGGAAGAAAAGAGGAAGACCTCAGAGGAGGTTCATGGATGTACTGAAGGAGGACATGCAGACGGTTGGTGTGACAGAGCAGGATGCTGGGGACAGGGTGAGATGGAGGCAGATGATCAGCTGTGGCGACCCTAAAGGGAGAAGCCGAAAGAAGAAGATGATTTATTTGACAGCTTTAGTTATTAGTTACTTTGAAGGTGGTGATTCTAAGTACAAAATATAATCAGCTAATAAATGATGATGTGTTATTATGGATTAATCACGCGGCTGTAAATAAAGTTGTTAAAATTAATTCCACCTCCATCTGCTGCTTTTGATGATCATAAATCTTATTTTTTACTCTTTTCTTTGTCACGTCTTTCATCTGTGAAAGTTTGTTTGCAGTTTACAGCACAAATGTTTTATGTTTTTTTTTTGTCTAGGCAATACACAGTATATTGAGTTGTGGTGGACTTGTGATGTCATTTATTGTGATTGTTGTCATGTTGGTTCAGTGCAACAAACAATCAGACAATAAATTATATTTACTGGAGATTTTTGTTGTTCCTGAAAAGTTTTCACAGTCCCCATTTAACCATATGTGACACAAACACTGTAGAACATCATTCAGCTTAATTCAGGCAAATGTTCTGCAGAGTTTCTACACCATCTTCCTGCAGCGAACATCACAGCAGGCGAACAACTGTAATCTAAAAACTGATGCACAACACAAGAGAGCGCATTTATCCTGCTATCTAAGGATGGAGTGGAGGTTGAAGCACAGAGACTCAGCTTATGTTGTAATTAATCTTTTAAGAGAAATAACATGAAGAAGTTTTCTTAAGTGATTACAGTTCCAGTCTCTTCAACAATTTATTTTATTTTATAGTAACAACTGTTATCTAACATTAAAATACACTCCTTGCTTCAATGACTTAATGAAAAAAGTTAAACAATTTTTTGAGAATTTTATTATTTTTATTATTTCTTTTTAAAATGTCATCAACTAAATTTAAATGTTTGTAATCAATAAAAAAAAAGTCAAATTCCCAACTTCAGGAAGAATCTACCACCAAAAATTGAATTGAGCATTTTTTGTAGTGCTGCACTATTCTGGGTAAAATATGAATCACCGTTGTTTTATTCAAAATTGAGGTCATGAATTTTTCTCCCAGTTCATTAGTTTATTATTATTAATCTGCATACTAGTGGCGTTTCTGAAAACAGAACAAAGGACGCACAAAGTAATAGGAAATGAAGCTGAAAAATGCAATAACAATCAGGCATTTCAAACACCTCATTAAAACCTCTAGTTTATCAATTTAATTCTTTATTTTTGTTTTCTTTCGGCATTTTCCAACAGATTTTGAAATTCAAATTTTTTCTTATTCTTATAAATGTACTTATACAATATTGACAGTTTTAGTCAATACTGTATACTGTTTGAGTTTTATGCTGTTCCTTTTTAATTAAGTTAAATATTGATTAATTAATTTTTAATGTGTACATTGTATTTTTAGAATTCTTTTTTATTGCTTACTAAATTTTTCAGTTTGTTGTGTGGTGTAATGTAGAATTAAAATACAGTCCTTGCTCACATGCTTCAATGACTTAATGAAAAAAGTAAAACAATTTTTTGAGATTTTTTTTTTTTATCATTTCTTTTTACAGTAGAATTTCATTAACTATATGAGCTAATACAGCTTAGAGCAGTGTTTCTCAAACTTTTTTGAGTGAACTATGTGTAGATTTTATTTATTTATTTCATTTATACGCCCAAAACCTGCTGCAGGATGAATCACGGACAAACGTGAAGCCGTGAGAAGTAGCGGTGTCTCACAGACACCTGCTCGGAAAAATTGTAAAAGTGATGTAAAGTAATAAACAATCACCAGGTGAACGACCAACCCGCGTTTACATAAATCGTGTGATTGTTTCTCCCATATGACAGAAACACGCAGTAATCCACTACACAGGATCTACTTCCTGTATTTACTTTTGTTGTTCCCGCGGCGACACATCTGACCAATGAGCGGAGAGGACGTTCTCACGTGGTTTAAAGCGACGCGTTTTGGTTCGTTTGAATTTTTCCCTGTGTTTAAAGCGCCGAACCGAAAATGCTACAATGTTACAAACTCATAAAGTGATACGCACCAAATCAAACGTATTAATGTGTGACAAGTCTTTTATGATACCAGGGATTAATGTAAATGTAGTCATGAATAACAGCCCTCAACACCCCCCAGTTTCATCTAAACTCCCCCCCTCTTGGAAACCTTGCTCCCAGCGATTGGTAGAACAATAGTCAAACTCGTGTCTCAGGTCCTCAGCCCTCCAGAATAGGAGTGTACCTGGATCACAGAGCAGGTATTCTGTCCTTCTACAGCTACGTCTCTCAAACCATGACTCTCCTCCACAGAGTCCAGACCACATTCATTCAGCCTCTCTATGCTGGATTTTGGCTTGTTTCATCTTATGGACACACTGTTAGATTCTGGAAACTCAAATACACAAAAGTTGCTTAAGGGGCAATGAGTTAAAATATGTTTTAAGTCATAAACTTTTAAACATTGTGTCCAATGTGTGTTTCTTCACTGCACAGTAATTGCGTGTACATTAAATCAGTTAGCAAGTTCATTAACAGAATTTACTTATTGTATGTGTGAACAAACTGAAGGCGTATATGATGAATAAATGTGTGAATAAAAGTGCTAAGTATTAAAGTACATAAAGTATTTTCTATAATCTGTCAATTCCAGAACCTTGTTCATGTGTTATTGTGGAAAGCAGGAAATTACATTTACTCTGTAGGAACTGTTTTGAAATGGTGGCCACTCATTCTAAGCTAAAGAAAATGCAATGAATATTATATTCATTAGAATCATTACACACTATTATTTTAGTTTTGTGTTGTTTTGATGTGGACCTTTGTTGTCTGGTATGAAATAAAGCGAAACACTAATAAAAACAACTTGGTAGGCCTGGGCCTGCCAGCAAAGGGGTGCAGCGCCCGTTGGGCGGCCCTGAAGTGCTGTGGGACACAGCACGCCCCAGAGCATGCTAGCAAAGGGGTGCAGCAACAACTGGTCTATTTATGCTTATAGATCCCTCTAAATCTTACACCCTTCATCTTTAAATCCACTATATTCGTGGATGGCAGGAAGGAAACGTTGTGCCCGTTTTCAGATTTCAGTTGATCTTTGATTTTGACTGTTCTGGACAGCTGCTACATACAAGGTGCTTGGGGATTCATTGTCTTGTCAACATGTGGCCATGTAACAGTGAGAATTACATTTGAACAGGATCCAGAGAGGAGCAGATACCACAGGTAAGTTTAAAAGGGAATAAGAGCAAAGATAAGTAATGTGCCATGAACCCAGTAGGGAACGGTATTGTGACAAACCAGAAGAAATTGGTGATCAAAACACTGACCCTGTGATTTTATATGTCCATTAAGTCAACTAACTGCAGTGTCTGTCTAGCTCTAGCTTTAAAAAACACTTTTCCACATAAGGACTGAGCACAGACACAACAGAGTTTTAACCTACTCTCTCAACTATGTGTTGGTCTGTAAAATGTTCAGTAATTCCCTAAAACAGTAGCTCATTGTCATTTTGATAAAACATGACCCAAGCAGGAGGAAATCTTACCTTTTGGAGGCTATTTTTAGCAGCAGATTACTGCAATATTTTGTTTAGGGTCATTGTTCATCACCCAGCTTCTTCTGAGTTTCAGCTTGCAGACAGGCATCCTGACAATATCATGACATTATCATACCTTAATAAATTTGAGAATGAATTTTCCCTTGCACAATGGCAAGATCCTGATCCTCCCGCAACCGTACTTCACTGTTGGGATGATGTTTTCATGTTGGTTCACAGTAGTGTTGCATGTTCTCTCTTAAATTAAAGATTTGTGGACTGATGAAACTATGGCTGAATTGTTTGCAGCACTACATATGTTGTAAAAAGAGAACCAGAAAGCAGTGTCCCAGCCAGAGCCTAGACCGCAAAGATAGAAAGATAGAGACATTTTTGACATGTGCTGTGTTTTAGTCTGGTATCCAGTTCTCATAATACATCGAAAACATCCATATAAAATCATACAATAAATAAAGCACATAAATTACTTTTATGTGAATAATATGTTTTATTGCTTTTAGTCGGGCCCTTGAGTGCTGTGGGAACTCAGCACGCCACTGGGCCTGCCAGCAGAGGCGTGCGGCAGTCTTTATTAAAACACAATCAACAACATACTCTTTGATAGGATGTTCCATTTCAGTAAAAACTCAGCTGCTGATATCCTTCTGTCACATAACCCCCGCCTTCAAAATTTATTGATGCCCATTATTAGGAATGGCCCTGTGCCCTCAGTTTTGCAAACACATTCTCACATTGCAACACAAACACATTGCAACCCCTAGGCCAGTGGTTCTCAAACTATGGTACTTGTGGTACGCAGGTTCCCTCTAGTGGTACGCAGGAACACCTGAGATTTCTTTTACGAAATTTAAATAATAACATTAAAGACCTAATACTACCAGTTTGAGGGAGGCCGAGCTCCAATTGTAGCCACAGCCACGTGGGCTCCCCCGTAGCCACAGATGGCTGTGACAGCGCCCACCGCCCGTAGCGCCAGCAAACTACAGACGGATTCCTTTACGTTAAACGTTTTGCGACAGGTCAACGCTTAACCAGCATTGTTTTGGCATTTTAAGGGTGTATGTGATATGTTTTTTAATTAATGCCTTTGGTGTACTACCATATTAGTCTTTATGTTTCGCTGGGAGATTCATCATAACTAACAATGTGTTTGTTGTGTTGTCTATGTGAGCACAAGCAGAATTGCTACTTATTATCTCGAGTGTAGTAATAACTAATGTAATGAACTAAGTAATCTGTGCCCATAGCTACAGTGGCTATGCCCATAGCCTCTATGTAATATACATCATGTATTTTTTTTACAAGTAGGAACTATCGATCTTCTGCCCCCTAAACCTATTTCAATACTCGGTACTAATTAACTTGGCTTCTTAACAGTACTGGCCCATTAGTTTCAGTGTAAATAAATTGCATAACAGGATTTTCTGATTAATTCTGCATGGCATTATTTATTATGTGTTATATGAATTCCTCTGCAATGACATGATGCTAATGAATAACATCACTATTTATAGTGTGGGAAACACTGGATGCACCTGTTTTTATTTGGTCACAGAGCCACACGACCCAGCAGATTTTTACACTACTAGAGAATGGTACTATCACAAAAACATTAAGGTTGCTTTCACACCTACAGGTTTTAGTCCGTAAGAATCAAGCTCGAGTTTGCTTTCCCCCTTGGTGTGGTTCGTTTGGTCTGGTGTAAACGCAGTAATTGAACTCAGGTGCGGAACAAAACAATCGAACCGAGACAGCCAAATATAGGTGGTCTCGATCCAAATCATTTAGCGAACTCTGGTGTGGTTCCTCCTGGTGAAAAAGCGTACTCAACCAAAACAGGACCAAAAGCTATGAATCGCATGATTTGAGGGTGTTGTAGATTTGAATTGATTTTATTTGTACGTCCAAAACATAACATAACACAATCATAAACAAAGATATGTGTTTATATATGTGTAAATGTTTCTCCCATGTCACAGAAACATGCAGTAATGTTAGAGACAGCGCCTTCTTCCTGTATTTACTTTTGTTGCGCGTGGTTTGAAGCGATGCATTTTAGTACATTAGGATTTTTTCCTGTGTGAAAACAAACCGAACCAAGAGGAAAATGCTACAAGTTTACAAACTCATCAACTGATTAGGACCAAAGCAAATGTACTAAGGTGTGAAAAACAGACATAATTTATACACCTGTGCATGAGAAAAAACCACCCTCTCCTCTCATTTCCCCTTTTCCACCTCCCATCTCTGTCTTTGAAGGCTTTGGATGACGACCATAGTCAAGTGTATTCCCGGGGCCAGAGCGGGCGACATCGAGTCCTATTTAAAACTCCTGTCTAAGGATAAA
>JAUMHL010000010.1:20678783-20696817 GCA_032362345.1 Sandelia bainsii
AACGATCTGAGGCTGAACACAGAGTACATGTTCAGATGCAGAGCAGTGACCTCAGTAGGTGTTGGACCAGCCAATGAGGTCAGTGGTTCCATTAAAACCTTACCCTGCAGTCCTCCTGGAAAACCTCAAGTTAAATCAAACTCAAGTGAGATCTCAGTTAGCTGGGAGAAACCTGAGCTTGGACGTGACATCCAGAGTTACATCGTGGAGTATGCAAAAACAGAGGATGGGATGAAGAAAGAAGATCTCCAATGGAAACAAATGTTGTCAAAAACTGAAGGGTTGATCATTTCAGGGCTTCAGTCAGAGACAGAATATGTTGTCAGGGTCACATGTGATTGTGGTGAAGCTGGAAGAAGCAAAGAAAGTGTCACTGTTGATGTCTTCACAACAAAACGTTCACGTCTTGCAGAAGTCCTCAGATGTACATGTGAGAGGATCAATTCAGAATCCCCCTCCGTTTACAAACTGACTCTTGAAGAAGGGGATGTGGACATAGGTGGATGGCGAAGGTTTAACTTCGGCAAAGAAAGCATGAGGCAGAATCGTACTATAATGCTTCTTGGAGCAACTGGATCAGGAAAGTCGACTCTGATCAATGGAATGATCAACTACATTGTTGGTGTAGAGTGGAAGGATGATTTCAGGTTCAAATTAGTTGATGATGATCAGTCAAGTTTACAAGCTGAAAGCCAGAGGCCTGAAGTCTCTGTGTATAAAATCAACCATCAGGAGGGATTTAAAATCCCTTTCTCTCTAACTATTGTGGACACACCAGAGCTTGGAGATCAAGACACAGAAGGAGACAAGGAGATCCTAAAGCAGCTACGTAATCCCTTCACTGATGAACCTGTTGTCAGTGAAATCAGTGCTGTGTGTTTTGTAGTTAAGTCTGCTTTAGCACAACTCACACCAACACAACAACTTGTGTTTGATTCAGTGTTCTCATTCTTTAGCAAAGATGTTACAGAAAACATCAGGGTTCTGGTGACATTTGACGACGGCCAACATCCACCTGTTTTAAAGGCAATCAATGCTTCAGGTGTCTTATGTCCTAAAACAGATGAAGGTCTGCCAGTTCACTTCAAATTCAATACTTCTGCACTGTTTGCATACAACAGATCCTCTGCAGAAAATGGCATGACTGGGGAAGATGATTATGGAAACTTTGATCAGGTGTTTTGGAACATGGGCACAAAAAGCATGGAGAGGTTCTTTGCTGCTTTGAATGTCATGGACACCAAAAGAACGATGAGTCAGATAATGAAGTTAAGGCAGTTATTAGTTTTAGTAGGTGAAAAACTTGAAGCTGATGAGGAATTTATGTCCCTAATGTCACAAATAAGCAGTAAAGGCACAGTAAGCAAACTAAGGCGAACCATAGCTTCATTGATTGAATTTTCTTTAACAATGTCAGAAAGATCTGAAGGTCGTCCCTCATATTGATACACTGGAACTAACTTAACCTTAAATAATTAATATCCCTGTCCAGTTGGTGGCGAGTTGATCTCTTGTTGTTTACTGCAATGATGACCACGAGGTCACCAACATGACATCACCATGCTAATGGATTTCCTCCCGTTGAAGTCAGTGCTCATAGGACACAGAAATCCAACAGTCAGAAAGTCTTGCTGACTTCGGGTCACTTGTTCACTTCACTTGAGAAGTGTTAGCTGACTTCAAAACTTTGGTTGAATCGGTGGCCCTTGGAGACATACAAAATGAAAACGCACTGCAGATAGGAAAGCACAAACAAAAACAAAACGCCCCCTCCCTCCCTTTATGCAATAACTTACTTTTACATTTTATATTTTTATTTCATATTTCCACTTTGACATGAAAAATAAATTTATAACCAAAAAAATCGACAATGGCACCGTGTTGTAAAAAAAATGAAAGGTGAAGGGGACTGAAAACGTTTTATTCGCACTGTAACACTGATGAGCCACAACATTAACATGGTCTGTCCACCACCATGTGAAAAATTGAATGCTTTCGACAATTGGTAGGTGTCAGAACAGCGTCAGTGGTGTGCCAACAAAAGTTCTGAATATAAATAATAAATATATAATATAAATAAAATAAGATTAGAAAGGGGAGTCTTTTGCTTAACATGAATGTAATATGAATGTTTTGTTTATTATATTAAAATGTTCAGATTTGTAATCTAGATTGATTTAAAAATGTGTGTCAGTTAAGTGTTCTTTTATTGTGTACTCAATTCATTTGAACATTTTAAGCATATTTACTGGTTTACATTAGCTTTCACATATATAGCCCGCTCATGACTGATGAATTCCTAAAGATTTAAGTGCTAATAACTTTTCATTCTTCTGTTCAAGATCTGAATAAATAAAAATAATGTGAATACTTTCAATGACTCCTGAAACTGTCATATATTTTACATTTTATCTGTGAGGAAATTTGATGGTTGCCGCTCATTTCATTGTAAACAAGAAGTAGATTTGCTTTAAGTTTTTGTTGTCCTGGGATGTTTCATTTGTGTAAGGGGAAACGTCATCACTGCACAGCCGCAAGACAACTAACAGCAACACAAAACGTGCTCATAGAGGACATTTAGTTATATTCAAATATAACTAAATGTATAACTCCATATGCAATATTTAGTTCTTTTTGTCTCTGTACATTTGTGTAATTAAAGTGTAATTCACTTTAACACCAGTGCTGTAAATACCAGTTGTACGTTGACCTCCTCAAAGACAGCAGAACATTAAGCTCACGCTAAAGCTGATACTGTGTCAAAGTCTGTTCCCCCATTAAGTTCTTCCCCATGCATTAAGGGACCAGTTCTCTGAATTACACTCATGAACCTTCACTCATTACTCTGCCAGTCAGTAGTTACTGTCTTTGTAAAATTATACTTATCATATAATAACTATTGTTTTTTGCTCAAATATCCATTATACTAAGTTTAAGGCACTCGGGTGTGGTCGGGTCTCTACATAGTCAGTCTTTCAGATCTTAAGACTGATAACACAAGAAACACCCAGATAGTTTTTAAAAGTTCCATGAAGCTGAGGAACATCTTTACCTCAGGTTAATTTCAACCATGACAGTGACAGTAAACGAGCTGTAGCTATGTTCAACCTTTGTGTATAATCATAACCATGGACATGATTTTATCTATTACTAGTGATGGATGTTACAAGAGGAAAAGGGGACGGCTACAAATCAAACCCAAGCAGTGTTCACTATTTAACATGGAACTCAATGCAATGAGTTCACAGTATTATATACCTATTTACCAGATTATTAAATAGGCTACCAACAGCTGCTGTTTCTATCTCAGATTTCTCAATTTCTTTGTAACAAAAACAGCACCTAGTAAAGGTGGAGCTGATTTATAATAATAATAAAAACAACAACAATTCATACTTAGGGAAATTCTTTGTGACAGGCTGCCCCCCTTAGGCGCCAAGGCTTCAGGCTTCAGTGTCTTTTCCACAGACAATTCCACATGTGGCCAGGAACTGAAGAGGAACCAGGAAAGTTCATAGACAACTGACACTTGCAGACTGCGCCACTGTCGCCCCTGGTTTGAACTATTTCATGTGCTGACGTGTGGTTAATCCATAATAATCATCAGAACTACATCAAAGTTACCATAGACTTCATAATGAAGCTTTGTGGTGAATATATATGAAGATCATATTGCTTTGCAATGACTATGTTACATAGGTGCTTCTCAGGTTGACATCAAACATTTAAAAGAGAGACTGGAGCAGACATTTGTCTTGAAACATCTGTTGCTTTTTATGGTGCAAACAAACTGTTTGACTCGGTCCGATGTAACATCAGTGACACTCCTCTCCAACACCCCTCATTCATCAGTGTATCTACCAACAGGCTACATAGCACAGGCTTTTAAGGCATTTCTTCTATTACTAGCCAGGCTGTTACACAGTTGTTCACACCTGGTCTCAGGTGCTCACAGTGACACATGAAAGCCACAGATGACCATCATAGTGTTAATGACTTGATGACTCCACAGGGTTTATAAGTCTCCTTTTCCATCTGGTCAGTCAGAACTGATGCTGGATGAAAGGTGAAACCTCTTCAGGAACTGCAAGTGTAGTTGCCACTGAAAAGCATTTGTTTGGGCTTTTAAGGCAGTTTGAATTTAAAGATCTTCCCAAAGAGTTCTGCAATTGCAAATTTACAGTGATTACAATGAAACATTTTACATGTGAAAGACAAAGAAGAGCAAATACATTACATTATAAAGACAAAATGTGTACAAACAGCATAAAATTAAGAAAAACCTGAAGAAAACATGATGATAAATCCTCCATTTAGCATATGTATAAATGGTATATATGTGGTTTATGACACACTAAATGTAGCTGTAAGCAGATAATGATGTGTGTATGTATTGTATTTACTCACACTTTATGTACTATTGGCTATAATAACGTATCCTTCCTCCTGGAAGTATAAATGCTTGTGAACAGAGGGATAGTGAATGAAATAAGATGTAATAAAACAGAGTGTTAATAAAGGTTTGTGAAAAGGTCACTCTTCTCTTTTCACTAGACCCAGTTCCCTATTTATATTGTTTTGTTCATCAAAGTGTAATTGTCCTGTATTTTTTCTGTTTATCTGAGTAATTGTGTGTTGTATTGTTGTAAATTTGTGTTTGTTTAGTTGTTTGTGGGGTTAGGGTTAGGTTGAGTTGAGGGGGGAGATTTCCTCTGTGTGTATGTGTGATGTGAGGGAACTTATGAAGATGTATGAATACATTGAGGTATAGTTTGAAGCCACGGCTTGTTCTACTGTTTTGTTAATCTTCATTTAACACCTGAACAGGTGGTAGGTCCCAGTTAGATGAGGCTGCAAAGTTAAAATGCCAATGGGTTTAGTGGAAAAGGGAGAGAGGTGGCAGCTTGCTGTGAGGCTGCAGTTTTAACCTGTGCTTCTTTTGTTCTTTTGGCTTCAGTTTTTGATTGTTTTTTTGTTTACTTAATACTCTGTACACCTTTTTTTTCCACTTACTCCTGCCGACCGAGCTGCGTCTTTAAACATCCCTTTTTATAAGTTTGTGCCGGCGCAACACACTTATTGCTGATATTTGCTTATACAAAGAACTCATCATTGACTTCAGGAGGTCACAAGTCACCAAACACACTCCAGTCTTTATCAAAGGTGAGAGCGTGGAGCGGGTGTCTAGCATCAGGTTCCTGGGGGTTCACATCTCAGAGGACCTCACATGGACCAAAAACACCACTGCACAAGTAAAGAAGGCTCAGCAGCGCCTGTTTTTTCTGAGGACTCTGGAAAAGGCCAGCCTTCCAAAAGAGATGCTGGTCACCTTCTATCGTTGCTCCATAGAAAGGATCTTAACATAGTGCATCTCATGTTGGGACCTCAGCTGCTCTGTGGTTGACCCGAAGGCTCTGCAGCGTGTAGTCTCCAGTGCTCAGAAAATCACTGGGTCTCAACCCCCACCCCTGGAGGAAATCTAACACCCGGTGCCTCAGGAAAGCCACCGGCATCTGTGTAGACCCCACACACCCTTGCCACCAGCTCTTTGAACTTCTACCATCAGGCAGACGTTTCAGAAAAATTCAGTCCCACACAACCAGATTGAAAAATAGCTTCTTACCCAGAGCTGTGACTGCTCTGAATCAGGCCAAAAGACACACAGACAAAAGCCTATGATATATGTATTACACTATAATGTTGTTCTGTACGTATCCACTATTCACACCCACAAACAACTGTCATCACACTTTATTCACTGTATGATTGTTTTATATCTATTTACTTTTTCTTTTATTTCTCTTTTATATACACATAAGTTATTCTCTTTCGAACATTTGTAGAGCTGCCAACCAAATTTCTTTGCACTGCATAATACATGTATAGCAATGACAATAAAACTGTTCTATTGTTGTTGTGTTGTGTTGTTATGTTGAGGCTGATTTAAAAACCAGCGCTGTCATGAACTGCTCAGCCACTAGGAGGCGACAGAGCTCCACTAAAACTTTATCACTGTGGGGAAGGTATGTGTAAGATTTGTTCTGTGCACTATTGTTAATATATCTCAATAGTTAGATTTTTTTTTTTTCCAAACACCAGCTGCACAGAGTCGGAGACAAACCTGCAGATCTGAGACCACACAGATCAAACCCTGAAAACTCCTCAGTAAATTCTGCCTTTTGAGTTTGCACAGCCCCCTGACTGAGCCTGGAGTATTAAAGATTATATTTCTCAGCATTGTTTAATGATAAGACTTTAGATTTTAGATTTATTATTTAGATTTATTTCTTGACTGGAATTTTTTTTTCTTCTAAAGTTTATAAATATGAATATAATTGAAATGTGATGCCTACAGTTTTAATTAACAGCTGGACATTGGAGATTGAAAAGTCCTAGAGACTGATGTGGAGAAAGAGTCAATAATAAGGACCTGTTTTATTACTGTTTAGTTAAAAAAATGTTGGGATGTTTAGTCACATGCACATTAGTTTTAGAGCAGGCATCAACATACAGTACAACTTAGTTACAGTCAAAATAAAGGTGGTAATGTCTGTACTGTATTTAACAATGTGAGAGTTATTGTGCAGAGCTCTGCTCCTTATATGGAATCTTTTCCTTGCTACGTTCGCTCTTATAGTCTCCCCATGAGTTAGCATCCTTTCTGCTGGTTGGTGTTTACATGCCACTCCAGCCAACATGCAAACCAACAGAACAGTGCTCCCAACAAAGAATGTCATGTCCTGCATGTCTCAGACCTAAACCGATGATTAGCTCCTGACCAAAGACCTGAATGAGTTCTGTTTTCTATTTGAAAGACAAAGGGAAAGTTCTGACACCATCCTCAGCCACGCACCTGAAAGACCTGCTTCTCTAAAACTAGAAGAACTGAAGCCATGGGGATCCAGGTGCACGCTTTCAGACAGTCTGCTAGACAACATTCATAGTGTTGCATTTTGGTCGTTCACATGCAGAGTTTAGTTTAGTAACAAATGCACAAACCCAGCTGATTGTAATTAGCACAGGTAAGGGAATGAATTAGTGGAATCACTCGGTCCAGTGCTTTTTCATTCTGTGTGTTCAATATATTTCTCAACATACAGCACATAACATCTTTAACTTTAGTCTGAAAAGCTGCACTGGAAACATATTTAATGAAATGAATGTTGTGTTATTATGCAAATATAGGACTTTTGTTCCTGCTGTGAACATCTGCACATTGCACTGTTAATATTTTTTAACATTTTATAATTCTTGACTGCTCAGCAGAGCAAATTCCTTCTCTGTGAAAATGAACCTGCTTCTTGATTTTGATTGTGTTTTGATTTGGGAAAATATCAGACACACTGGAAAAAATCAACCTGTTGGTTGTTGAGAAGCATTTAAAGGCAACATCACCTTGTCCTCCTGTTTTATAGTTGGTGCCTCTCACGCCGTGAATGGAGAAAGAATCTGGTTCATGTGTCATATAATTCAACGTGGAGTTTCCAGAGCTGGTCTGTTGAGTGTTTTGTGTTGCCCACACAGCCAAACTACTGCATCAGGCTCCTATTTTCAGTCTGGAATGCCATAACAGGAAGGTGGTTCCCTACTCTGCAGGAGAACGTGTTAAACATGAGACTTGTTAACTTTATTACTCACTGGTGCTCGTATTCTGTTTACTGGGTTTCTCTTCATAGTTGTGTGTTGTAGTTCATTTGGTAACTTGTTCTTGTTTCTGTATATGTGTATTTTAATTTTGTCTGCGTTTATTTGATTCATATTGATTAAGTGAAGTTGTAATTGTTTATTTGCATAATAACCTCATACAATAATTCAAGTCAAATATTTCAAATAGTTATAAATAATTCAAATATATTCAACAAAATATCAAAGCAGGGCCGTGGTCTGCTGATAATTTAGTGTCACGGTTCAGATTAGAGGAACCACTTGCAAGCACAACAACACCATAACAACAACAAAATAATCAAAAAGAGGATCCCAAATGTAACAAAAGACAAAAAGGTGAGCAGAGCAATAAGCAAAATGCAAATCAAGAAACAAAACACGAGCGATGCGGAGGCAAAGCAGAATCATGGCAGGAGCACTGGACAATCTGGTGGAGTCTGAAGGGATCACAAGGCTTAAATGCAGGTGGAATCAGATGAGTTAGGACATATCCTCAGTATTGGTTCTATCTTTTTATAATCTATAGAGCACAACATTGAATGTCTGCAAAAAAAAGGAAAATAAATATATTTTCATATATTGCCAGCAGCATGAACACAGCAGAACTTTTCTCGTGACGCAAACTGAATCGTGCTTGGAGGTTTTCACACGTTTGACCTTGTGTTGTCAGAGCGGTTGAATGGGAGAGAGACAGTGGCACTTCGCTCCTCTTGTAATTGCTCTACATCGATCTGTGAGTGAACAAACGTGACACACACACACACACGTGGACACAAAATATTCCCACAAGGGGGTTTTCAGCATTCGGCTTTGTGGCATCAGAGCATGGCCCTTTATTCAGCTCATCAGCAGAACACACAAAGGACTGAATGAATGTATAGGATCTGTGTGGGACCCGTTAATTATGTAGTGTCTTTCTCCCAGAATAGATTTGTCAAGGTCAGTGACCTGTGAGCTTCATAAGACGTGGGTATGCTCTCAGCTTGTGTACAGCACTTTGAGCAGTATGGATACGAGTGACGGTCGTGACAGATAACCATGGTGGAGTCAGGCATAACTTTTCATCCAAGACCATCATCCATCCAAATGTGAATTTGTCCAATACTTTGCTTTATGTCAGAGTCTGCACAGTTCCTCGTGGGTATTAGACTTACTGACACATACAGAAAGAAAGAACATAATTTGGATTCGGTCTAACTACAGATTCTGGGGACTAGAAATGAAGTGGACCTGTCAAGACCTCTACACGCACACTTATGAGTGTTTCATTTTGCTGTCACTTTAAATTATATCACACAAACTCGTTAATTGTGCATATAGAAGAACATTTTTCCCCACAAAAGGAACTTGTAGGGTTTTTCAATCAAATATTCACAGTACATGAGAAACCCCAGAGAGAGAAAGAAGTAGACTTTCTGTAAACTTGACAAAAGAAAGAAAAGTCTGCTTTGTAATTATCTTGACAACTACAGCTTTCGCCCATTAAGAGACCACTGACTCGTATTCCTGTGAAAGTGAAACCATGTGGTGTGTGCCTCACTCCCTCTGTGCTGATAAATTATTCAGCTGTGGAGACCTGAATATGTACAGGACAGTAACACTTTAAAATGTGGTGCACACAGAAATGGGAATAGTTACTGAGGAATGAATTGGGGACTATTCATCTTTTGGTGATAAAGTTATTGCACACAGAGGTCTGAACAACGTATACCCATTCAATCATTATTTTCCATCCAGATTTGGGATGCAGTGGCAGCAGGTTCAGCAAGGTAGTCCATCCTCCCCGGTAATGTTTTCTAGCTCCTCTGGTGGGATCCTGATGCATGCCCAGGCCAACGACATCTTCTCTCAAATCAGATAAGGAGAAATTTGGGGAATTTCTCCTTATCTGGAGGAGCAACAGAGGAAGAATCCCTCTTCTAGTGAGGACAGACATGCGATAGAACATTATAGACTATAAACATATATGAAGAGTATGATCCAGAAGACAACAGGGCAAGTAACAAGGGAGACAGAGTGAAATAAAGACAGGAAGATCCAGATCCAACCCAACTGGAAGGAGAGCCAGGAGGTTTGCTGGGATTTGCTGACAATAAGAAAAATGTCTTATCCTTAATCCTTTCAAAATATGCCTTGAGAAATGTGACATTAAAGCAGATGAGACTTTACTCCAGTCAGGATTCTTTATGTGACTGAAAATAAACCCTGTTGTAATCCACTTAGTTATAATGCAAACATGTTACTGGAATGTGTTACTGCCCAAATCTGGTCATATGGAAGTATTATTGTATTAATGTTAGTTGTTCTCTGGAGAGTATTTAGATATGTGAATGTGTGCAAGAATCTGCAAATGTGTATTCAGATATGACATTTTGTTGAGAAACATGAAATACAGAAACATTTGTTGATCTTGTCAGTCACTCGTTCTGTCCCGTCAGGCCGTTGAAGACAGTAACTTCAGCCTTTCTGAGCTCATCATCTGTGACAGCTGTAATTCTTGGCTGTTTGACAGGTTTTCACTCTTGTTCATTTCTGCAGTAAATATGTCAGAACCTCTGGAAGATGTGTTTAATTTTGCAGCTTTGCAACTACAAGTAAAAAATGATGATCAGGCTTTATTGCCATTGATACATTTACATGTTACAACTATATATATATACATATATATATATATATATCATATATATATGATCTCTGCATTTAGCAGCTTGCTGAACAGTGTTCTGCTAATTCATCACATTTTACTTTTTACAAATATCTGTACCGGAACAAACTCAACAAGAAAACCTGAAACATGAGACAGAATGACAGGATATAAGACAAGTGGAAGGAAAACTGGGACATTATAATCCAATATAAATTATAGAGAGACACTAGAAAGAGTTACCTATAAAGTTACTGCCAGAAATGAAAACATTTTCAGTAGTTTATCATTATTTTATCACAGATTCTGTTTGCGTAAGCTGTGCACATTAATGTCATTGCTGTTTTCTCACAGCATGTTCCTGCTTGAAGAAAATATTTTAATGGGATTTTCTCTAA
This sequence comes from Sandelia bainsii, assembly GCA_032362345.1. Classification (NCBI taxonomy): domain Eukaryota; kingdom Metazoa; phylum Chordata; class Actinopteri; order Anabantiformes; family Anabantidae; genus Sandelia; species Sandelia bainsii. Next base: position 20,689,491 of record JAUMHL010000010.1, read on the forward strand.
ATGGGTGACAAGGCAAGTTGCATTTTAAGGGGTGACAGAGAATATTTGTTACTAATGATCGATCGATTTTTCAGTGATAATTAAGATGTTTAGTATCTGTTGTTTTTATGTGTATTAATGTCATCCAATTATACACAAACATTATAAATATTGATAAATTACTTATATTGAAATGAGAAAATCGTTTACGGGAAACATAAAACAATACATCAATTATATGTTTTTACCTAGAAGTAAAAATTTACTCAATTTCAAATTCCATAAATAGAAAATAACTGTGCATCTAGGAAAATCTATTTTTGCTTAAGAATAAACTTGCACAACATGTATTAAAACGGCACAAATGAAAAGTGTGTGTGAATTATGAAACACAGGCACTTTCATGAACTTCATAGGGCAAATCTTTCCACAGAGAACAGAATATCCTTTATTTCTGAGAGCTTGCTGCCAGGAGACAGTAATTTGCTGTCAGGCAGCTCTAAAGGAGCGTCCATAATCTGAGAAAAAAGATTCTTTCATGTGTGACAGCGACAGTGAGTGGTGATGTTATCCTGAGGATGTCAGCCAGGCTTGTGTGTCTGTAAGTGTGTGTGTGATCTGAAGACATCTTGACTCTAACACAGACTGACACGAGAATCCAGCAGGCCTCACTGCTGTTACAACATGGATTTCACATGTAGCACTGAAATGCATGATAGCACATTTAAACCATTGCTTGCCATAAAATTCTACGCAACCCCCTGAGAAAATTATTCTTTTAAACAGCACTGGATTAGAAAAGAATGCTTTGGCTTTTTTGTTATTTTTATGGTTACCAACATATAACCTAAGCTAATTACCATTGTTACTAGCTCTTTATTTAACACTCAACCTGAGTGTGTTATTTATCTTCTTAACTAACAGTTGGATGCTGTGATTTTGCTGTGGATTCTTGTCATTGTCAGGTTGCCAAGCTAACAGAGATCTGACACAGAAGCACTGGGCAAAAGGATACAGATGTTAAGAGTAATGGGACAAGAAATACAATACATAACTCAACCTACAACCATTAGGGAGCCAGGGAACAACTTCTGGGGCTAAAGCTCCAAATATTATCTCAAAAGCCCAAAATCTTTCTTAAATAATTTATTTATATATAATTTATATAATTATTATATTTAATAATAACATTTTACCTGTTCAATAACAGCCTCAATTAGCACTGAAACCAAGAAGAACAAGTAACTTTCACTGGGTTTGACTCAAATTCACACTGTCACATAACACGGACACATGTTGAGTTTACTACGGCCCACTAGTATAGCAATAGAAATGTATCAAGTACATTGCCGTAACTAGTGGCGGCACCCAGTGAACCTCCATCAAAAGTGATTAGCCAGATACCAGCAGCCAGTTTAAAGACCTTTGAAAAAGTATCCCTAGTTTGCAGCTGCAGTGATCATTGCTTCTGGTTCTTGATGTTTAAGGCATGATGCATTTGCATCCAGTCAAACAATGGGTGCATGTTGCTTCTCTGAAATTGCTACTGCACATTGCCCGTATGTCCCCACAAATTAAGCTGCCTTTACCCATGTAAGCGAGTATTTAAACATAGCTCCATTCTGGTTTAATGCTAAAACTAATCCCCTACGTCTGGGCTCAGCCCTGAATATACAATGTTAATGCTGCCTCGCTGGAGAATTGGCTCTACTGCCTATTTATCTCAGGATACACTAGTGGAAAGAAATGCAAATTAATTCACATATTTGCTTTGGCTGATCTTGTAGAAATTTGGTTCACAACAAATGAGTTCACAACATTTGGATGGAAGGCTGACTCCCAACAGTACTCCAGTGTTTGGACATAAAAAACACATGTTGTGTATTGTGTCTTCTGTGTAGTTTATTGTATATTTAATCTGAAGCAGACAAGATGACAATGACAAGACACAAAATCATTCTCAACTGGTCCATTTTCACAGTCGAGATCAGTTAAGAGACTGACAACGACTGAGTTGTCAGTAAATTTCTAAAACATGTCATAATTACTTCTACAGCCATTTGTGCAGAAGTAAGATAAAGTCAATGAGAGAACAAACGTCGCAGTACAATTTAGAAGAAAACAAACTGACCCTGATGAACTGGGACCAGTTTATAAGCAAATCCAGTTTCTAATCCTTAAGTTTACTGTAGATTTACATGAAATTTTAAGGTTACTCAGCAGGTATAGATAAGGCTTCATTGTGCTAAAAGCTGAGGTTTAAAAAAATTCAATGGTTTTTATCTCCAAGTGCTGAAAGTGTTAAAGAGTGTGACTTCCTAAAGACCTGGTTGCTGCATAAGCAAAATAAAGTAAATCTATCTGGTCTTTCATTTGTCACAACACAAAAATTTACAGAGTTACAAAAATAAAATGTAGATAAATATGTAGATTCAGAATTTTTATACACATATATTTAAAAGGTTTATAGGTAAAGAGGTGAGATATAACAATAAACGGAAGTGGCTCTGAAAGTGAAATCATTCATATCTCATTTCACAGCTGTACAAAAACATACATCATCCAAATAAAAGCTCTGCAAGGTGTCTGAACCTTTCAATTTGATCATTTAAAATTCTGTTCCAGTTACAGAAGACTGACTTCTGAGATCTTTGAAGAAAAGGGTGTGATGTGCCCGTTTGTTGACAGGGTGAAGGTTAACAAAAACTCAAAAGCGCAGGAAATAAATTTGACTTTCATTTGAATCGATTTGTTTGAACTTCCTCCAAGGTGTTGAGGTAGAGTGTCGGCTTGGATGATTGACAGCAGCTTGATAGTTGCAGGTTTGGCCGCAGTCTCAAACACACGTCTTAGCTGAAGCAGAGTGACAGCTCACCCTGCCGACCCCTCTGGTTGTTACCGTAATGACATGCTCTGTCGGTGACCCCTAAACCCCAGACACGTCAAACCTCCATCGGCCACCAACTGCCCACGCCTGACTGGCAGTCTTATCAACCATTCACCCTCCGTTTATACACACAAACACACATATAAACACACACCATCACGTCCCCTCAAAGCTCGCCCAGACATAACCTCACCACATTCAAATGACAGGTAGAGGACACATACTGCTGTGAGTGCTGTGGCAGTGATGAAAACAATAAAAAAATCTATATTTTAAGAAAATGTCTGTATTCTCAAATCATGTTTGGAAATACTTTTTATAAGGAAAGATGGGACATGGAGGCAAATTAGATTCATGTTGGAAGAACTTAATGCCAATTGTATCTCCCCAAAGTCTGAGTAGATGGATAGATAAGGACCTGACATGTTCTTTGTGTACAGGTGTAGCTTCACTTTGACACATTCTTTCAAGGTGTAAAGCGAGCCGGACTCAAGGGCAATACCCTTGAAGACAGAACCAAGTGCTGAAGTGTCTACCAGCAGCTAATGTGCCTTGAGGTAAATTCAATGGATGAAAAAAAGAAAGAAACCAGAAGAGATTTTCTTTGTCCGTAAGGATGAAAAAGGCAGGGAACCAAGCAACATTCAATTCAATTCAATTCAGCTTTATTTATATAGCGCCAAATCATGGAACAGGCAAGGAAATCAGCACATAGTTCATCAAGACATAGTTAACTGGGTGATTTGGAAACCGTCTGTACAACACTCAGACTGTGCAGTTGCAGCACTCGTAAGCCTCAGTTTTCAGTCAGTGTTGGTGGGTCTTAAGATTTGATCAGTTTCTCTCCTCTACTATGATTTATTTATTTATTTATTTTCTTCTCAGGCTAGAATCGCTTCAGTTTTACTCAACACTGTTTACCTTCCCAATCTATTTACTATTTGCTGTTAAAGAAACTGTGGTAAAGAATCAGTTTCTGCCTCTGGAGGACTGTGGTTTCCATGCACTACAACCAGCAATGTGAAGCCAAGATCTCAGTGATCGCCTTAACAAGAACCCCTCACCCAGCCCACTGTTTCCCTCCCAATTAGCGTCTTTGCTTTAAGTCGTCATGTCAGCTCCGATCAAGGCAGACCGTCTTCTCAGATATGACTGAACATGTAGCTCGCCACCTCCAGGCTGAGCAGCCCCTGAGGATGGAGCTTACATGGAGGAAGAAGAAAAAGGAAAAATTTAAATGCTATGAGCCTTGATATCATGTTTTGTTTTATTGCGTATTCCATCTCTGTTGGGTTCAGTCAAACAGTTTGACCAACTGTGATAATTTCTCTGGATCCTCTGTTAAACATCGGAGCTGAAAAGCTGTAAATTGAGCTCTTCTCTTGAAATACAAGCTTTCTGCAGACATTGTGCTCATGCTAGCAGTTCTTCTGACCAGCCAGCCAGATTCTGTGTGCTCGATCATTAAATATTTCTGCTTTCATACACTAATTATTTGTAAAATTACTAATATATTACTGTAGCAATGATGTATGGTCATGAATTAAATGAATAAAAAAATTAATAGCTTATGGTAGCACTCCATACTACCCACACTACTGACTGTTGTTTAAGGCAGGAGGATTAATATTTGTACTACTACAACAGTAGTACACCTGCCAGGAATGTGCACATCTGATTGGCACAGCATGGGACAGGTAAAACTGAGCAGTATTGCACAGAGGCTTATTCATTACATGACCTCAAGCTTTCAGCTTTCAGATCAGATACAGCTGTCACAAAAAGAAATTTAGAGCTCTTGAGAGCGAGACTTTAGCAGGCTCTGCTGCCTCTATTACAAGGAAACATTATGAAAAGCTTAGTGAAACATTAAGGCTTGTTTCTAAAATCATAACTGGTTTGTTTTATCATTTGTCATTGTGAGGAATAAACTCTTTGAGGGGAGTGTTGATGAGATAAGGACTCAATGTGCGGTGTAGATTTATTAATTAGCTGCATACATTTTTTGGTATGTAGAACAACAAATGTCTTGACTTCAAATTCAGCTGCTGAAAGACAAACTGCTGGAAGACGTTCCCTTTCTCAGGTGGATGTGTGAGCTGTGACAGAGCTGTGACATTTCATGACTACAAACCTACATTATTTGATGTTTTGGGTGTTACATATTCAAGCGAGTATTCCTATAAGTCAACTGAAATGAAACATTTTAATAAGCTGAACTGAGGAGTGTCAGAAAGTGGAACTTGAAAGTGAAAACTTTCTGTCGGACTTGGTCATTTAGATTTTCTGTTACATCTCATTTAGTAGGATTGGCTTATTAAAGGACAAACATCAAAATGCAAAGTTACATTCAAACATTACAATGTTTACAAATATAGCCTTTATCAATCATCTGCATGACATTCATGTTGTCTCAATACAAATACATGTGTTCAATAAAGACATGATAATCAGCATCAGGTTAGTCAACATTAAATATAAAATCACAAGCAAACACAATGTGTGTTACATATGGTCTTCAGTTTTTTGTGTACTCTTTTTGATTCACAATGACGCACACATCTCATGATACACTGAGTAACCTGGTGACATCCTGTTTGCAACATACTTGGTGACACTTTTCTTAAGGCATACAACTGTATCAGAACTACAAGAATTTCTTAACAGTACTTTTCTTTTAACTGGTATTATTTTTCATAGATTAATGCATTTATGGAAAACCCTTTATTGAATTTTTCTGAACTTTAATAGTCCTGCAGATATATTTTTAATGAAAACAATTAGTTGCAACTATACGAGTACCTATAACTGCAACTAAAACTGCTGAGGTAAACAAAGTAAAATTGCACACAAGGACAGACCATTTTAGACTAGATGAATCTTTTACTATGTGGGTTTTTACTCATACATACAGTCTTCTGAGATAATAAATAGTAGATAGTATGCCTTAAAATGCTAATTTTGTTTATAACTGGGAACTTTCTCAGCAAATTATACACATCTGTTGTAGGTTCTGTTTTCTTGTCACACATCGTTTCTCTAACTCCTCTGCCAATATTTCAATTTTCTTTCATCAGTAACTGACATGATGGCCAGCATTACATCCAAATTCCAGGCACAGAAACCAAGTCATTTTGTGAACTTTTGCTGATGTACAAGCTACAATACTGGGCTTTTTCACTGCCCATCTAAAATGTGGTGTTCCACAAGGGTCAATCCTAGGACCTCTATTATTCTCCACAAGGTTTCTTCCATTTTTTTTCCCTTATCCATTTCAAAGGTCTATGTGCAGAGGGTGTTGTGGAGCAGTTTGAAAAGCCCACTGATGCAAAGTTTACACTTGATTTGTGAAGTTAATATTAGTTGATTTGATAATACGATATTGATCAATTTGATATAATTCAAATGTGAAGCCATTAATTTTCTTTTGTTTATGGAAAGTGCTATTTCAATAAAACTGACTTGACATGTATATTGACATAATCTTTGAGCATAGTAGCAATCGTAATGAGCGTAATAGTTATCATCCACATTCTGGACAACTAATCAAGAAGATTTTTATTCATAGAGTTTAATTGCTTTAGACATGACAGATTTGAGTAATACCTAGTAAGGCACAATATGGTCTGGCTCCTGGTTACTGGTTACTTAGAATACTTTGGTTCAAATTGTTCTTTAAAAAAAAAACAGAATACTGGTTTAGACATAATGAAAGAATAATCATTTGTTTTCCAACATGTCACTGTAGAAATGTTATTCTGCATGCCTTAAATAAAGTGTCACCATATGTTTTTATCCAGTGGCAACAATTAAATAGAAGATATAAAAGAAAAATATAGCACTTACAAAAAAGCAAGGGTTTCCTTTTTTCCTTGTCGTCTCTTCATAAAATTTACAATAGGTTCTACAAGAAAATTACACACTGACAGCCATAAAACCAGCAAAGAAAAAGGCAAACACTGAGAATATCATGCAACTGCTAACATTATTCCCATTCATTAGCAAATAATTATCATTTTCTTTTAGTTTCATGTATCCATCTGGGACTTCTATTTTAACTGGTGACTGTCAACAGATACTGGAAGTGTACCTATAATAATAATAATAATAATAATATAATACTGTCATAGCATTTCATAACATTTCTGTGATTAGAAAACATGGTGGTACCAAGAAAATGATTAAAGCTTTAACTATGATCATATTTCATGTTCCCAAATGCCAGCCCTGTCTCCTAAAAATTAAGTTCGTATACAACTAAACTGCAAGCCCGATTACGTTTATATAGAGAATGTAATTGCGACCCGATTACATTTTCTGTTAACATAATGATCATATGTTCACAGTTAACGTATTTTTGTCCGCCAAAATATCCGATCTGCAGCCGGTTTTCTGTCGGCTAAAATATCCGACGTTACATTTCAACATCCAGATATGTGAGTGTAGAGATATTTAAGTGTT
>JAUMHL010000010.1:20697687-20707966 GCA_032362345.1 Sandelia bainsii
AGTGTCAACTTTTTACGTTTTCCATAAATTTCACCCGAAAGCCAAATATCCCTAACTTTTTGTGAGTAGTGTATATGCAGTAATCTCGTGTCCTTTTTTAAGTAAAGCAGTGTAAGAGACAAACGTTCTGTTTATTGCAACTTGTGTCCAATCTAAAGTTTCACCTTGAAAAGAGAAGAACAGCATTGTTTCTCTTGCACATATCTTTTTATAAATACATATATACATATACAAATCAAAATATGTACTATACATTTCATACCTCACCCATGTGCACGAGTCCACCAAAGTGTTACAGATTCTCTACAAGACCCATTCTTTCTCAGTTGACACACCTCACACAACATAAAATACTGAATAAAATAGATCTTTGTTGGTAGCAAACACACCCCTATAGAACAGACCAGAACTGTGTCACGTTAAGGTACATTTTGACTTGTAAAGCTAAACTTTCAGTTTGCAGGTCCCACCCATGTGGTACGTCACTTCAAGTTATGTGTAAATCTGTTTGAACCACGCTAACCTGGAGACTGTATTTGCTTTCGGTTTTTGATTTCCAGGATCCCTCAGCTCCTCACAGCACTGTAGTCTCTGACTGCAGGATGGACTGCGTCCGGGAGTTGCGGTGAAACTGCATCATGTGCTCTGAACCGTTCCTGGATGCGAATGTGTTGTTCAAATGGTGATCTCTGCTCAGACGACAGTTCAGACATACGCTCCGCCACTTCCTCTTTAGCTCACCTTGAACCTGCAAAAAAAAGTAAATGAAGACATTTTAACCTAATTTCTATATTCAAGTGTTTACTCAGTTTCACTAAATATCAAGCACTGTGCTACAGTAAGTTGTTTGACACAGGGAGAGTTTACCTCACTGTTTAGGAAACAATACAGAATGGCCACCACCAGACCCTGAAAAAACAGAAATGTTAAAAATTAGATGTAACATCAGGTTTTATTCAACATTTTACTTTAAAAGTCACACCATGACTGTAACAAGCATTTTTATTACTTAGGAAGAACATTGGCAACATGTGGTAGTATAAGTGTGGGTGGAGGGATGAAAGATCTCACACCTGAAAAGATCCGAGAGCCAGGTCAAAAAATATTTTATAATCTTCTGCGATGGATTCACTGAGAGAAACAAAGACCACGTAGTGGATCCCAAACAGTGGGATCAGCAGGAGAGTGGATTTAGCCAACCTCCTAGTGAAAAACAGAAATGAACAGTTGTAACCACCATTTAACTGTAACTGATGTAGTGCTTGCTCTTATTTCTGTCATACATGTATGGAGAGCACATATCATTGTTGGGCCACAATAACTGGACCAACGTGGAGTCATTGTGAGCTTGACCTTTGACCATCAAAATGTAATCAGTTCATCATTCAAGTTGACAGTTGTGCTATATTTGAAGGAATTCCCTCCAAGCGGTTGTTAGATATCCCGTACACAAGAACTGGGTGGCCATACGGATAGACAGACAGACTGACAAACCAAAAACATAATGCCTCCAGCCCTGGCTATTGCTGGCACAGAGGCATAAAAATGAGACCATTATAAATTGAAGTAGGTCTTCTGGACTTTTTGGCAGAGTCCCTCTAAATGACAAAGTAGAGGATGGATCTAGTAGAGATGATTTTGTGCTTAATATTTGTGATTAACCAAATGGAGTTCTTGTCTCAGACCTGTCTTTATGGTTGTCAACATTTCCCTAGACCCACATTATTGTCTGGACATTTTCTTTACCTGTTATTCTGCCATCCAGCCTCCAGATGTCCTCAGACCTTTTCCCATCACCATGTTCTCCCATCACCTGACACTGTTCCCCTCCACACCTGTTAACTTATACGTATATATACAATACAGAGTCTGGTTCACTAGTTCATGGCCACATTGTTGTACATGTCCCTGTGTTTACTGTTGCCAACCAGATTCCTGTTTTTGCATGATCTGTTTTGTCTGCCTAACAATTTTTGTATCTGCCGTTTTTTTCATCTTCTCGATTTTGGATCTTCAGCCTTGAATTGTTGCCCCTCTTGTTTGTTCCCTCGAACTCTGGTCTCTGTTAAATTGCCTGCCAGCCTGGTTCCACTCTCTGCCTGTCTCATGACTCATCTTTATCCCTGTCTGGATTTCCATTGTTTGAACTGTGGGTAAGTCTGTCTTTAAACAATTGTGATCTATTCACTGTTCCTCCTTGTCTGACTGTCTGCCTGCATTCGATTCCTCTCCTTGGCTGGAGTTAAAATACACAAACTGTAACAGAGCTGAGTCTGTGAAGAGGGCGTAAAGATGGCAGAGGATCTGACAGTGTGTGCACTGTGGCCGAAAGCCTTCTAGATGAGCTGATGCACAGCAGCTGCAACTGAGGTCAATTGATCAGGAAACTCCTGCAGCTGTGTGGAGTGGAGGATGGGGAAAGCATGAGGGGTGTGTGGCCAGGTGAGTGAGAACAAAGCATGAGAGTGGGAAAGTGTGGAGCGAACCTAGAAACAGGGGAAGAATCAAGGCAGAACCTGAATATAGGGCAGAACCATGACAGCTTCCATGTGCTGCTGAACCCTGGTCATTTCTATGACACAAACAGACACCATACAGGATGGTGTTCATATCAACAGCATGGTAGGATGCCAGTCAGTATCCCGGTCCCAGTGTGCTCTGTGCGCCATGCACACGTCTGTTGGCGTATGGAGCGCTGAGTGACGTTTACAACAACATTTACAAACCATCTGGCAAAATTTAACTAGATTAAAATTTAAACACACAAGAAAGGCCCAGAAAGGAGACAAATTATGACATCTTTGTGCTTTCCATAAAAATCTCAACACAGGGAACCTCAACAGCATGATTGTGGAAAAGCTGATTTTAGAGGGCTGAATACATTTGGATAACAAATGTACTCAAATGTGTTACTGTGTGTAACTGTGTTGTATAACTCCACAGCTCACAAGACAGTGATATTCTCCCTCCCAGTATCACTGTCCAGCTGTCAGCTATGCTCAAACCTTCACTGAACTACAAAACACTGACACTGAATCTTCACTTACACCAACGGGAAATTCAGCAGTGGAACAAACTTGGCTTTTCATCACCTCTTGCCTCTGAATTTCAGATCCCTGCAACTGCAAGACGCAACATCACCTGACAACTTCGCACAGCTCAGATTTCACCGGAGGGTAAAATTGCCTGAGGATTTAACACGCCGCCTCTGACTGGGCATAGAGTCAAACAGACACTGAGCTGTGCGAGAATGTGCCACAGACGTAGAGGTTTCACTCCCCAACTCTCCGCTTCATAAAGGCTACATCATGAAACGCTGTCTTGTTGACTGAGCTTCAGCATCACTCTTATCTCACCAGACAGCAAACACTAAGGGGATAAAAAATGTTCTGGCCATCTCAGATAATATGTTTTTTTATATATTTTGAGGCATTTAGCTGACTGTCTTATCCACAGCCGCTTACACCGAGCGAGCCAGCGCTTGCTGAAAAAACAGGTTGATAGTACAAATCTAAGTAGATGGAGATTTACAGGAATCAAGGATTTTACGTTTCTCTGTAGCTTCTTGCTGTTTGAAAAATGTAGACACAACCGTATCTTAAGCTACTGTGAGATACCTGTATTGTGACTGATCGTTTCCACCCACATCAGGACACCTCAGCTTCTGAACCAAGATGCGAATGATGCTGATGAACAGGATGAAGTTCACCTTGGAGACAACAGGGATGAAATAAATGAGTTACCACAACAGCTGAGTCATATGAACCAATGCGGGGTGATTTTTTTTTGCTGTATTGAACATTTCTCTGCCCACAGAAAGAACTGAATGAAAAGTGAAACACACAATAGCAAAAATGCACTTTATGCTCTCATTCTAACTCTAACTTCATTCTAATTCTAACAGTATGATATCATAACGGAGGGTTGCCTATTCACAGCTGATAAAATCTAATATGATCATAAATGTTATTACAGCTGGTAAAAAAGATGCCAGATGAAAATGAGAAGCCTGCTTTTGTCTAGTAATGTCTGAAATTAAAGACAAGTAACTTCATGGGCAGGATAAATATGCACACTCATCACAAAAAGACCTTTGTCTATTTTTATTTATTTTATTAACTTCTGCTGAAACCTTTAGAGGCTGAAACTGCACCTTGAGACATGGGGTGCTAACATATTATATCACTGTTACTGATGTTAAAAAGAATACAAACTGATGCCTGGGGATTTATTCAACAGTGTATTAGGGCTTTAAAAGTACAAAGGGTCATTAATCAGAATTCTTAAATGACATGAAAGCTTCAAACAGGAAAAGGTCTTTTAAAAGGCCAAAAATATATGTATTAACCCAAGAATGCAAAAAATAAGACAAATGATATAAAATGATGACAAATTATTTAAAAACACAAAACAATTAGACACAATTCTCATGACTTAAATAGTTTTAGTTACTATCTACCTCCTGAATTTTCTATTAAAATGAATTTTCCCAACAACACCGTTATCCTTTTTGACATCCTCCATTTTTCCATTTGAAAGTACTTTTAGCTTTTTAAACGAACAAGCATGTGAAACACCGGCAGACAAAGGAGGCAACAAACCTCAACCTACCATAATGGAGAATCCAATCGGTCCATTGATCACCAAGTTGGGTATGGGGTTATCATTTCTTTCCCAGCATCTGATGGTGTCAGACATAGGCATAATGTAAGTATTATAGTTTGTAACACACAACAACAGTAAAGTGGGGATGGTTAGAATCCGAGGCAGTACTAGGCTGCTACCTACTCCACATATTTAGCAGATGTAAACCTGTAGCCCAGAGTCTTTTTTTAAATCATTCACTTCTTAAGTCAAATCTCATATCCTTCAGGGTACGTCTGAGTCCAGTCACATCAATCTATTTTAATCACTTATCCAGGTCCAGGCTGCAGGGGTTGAAGACTAATCAAACACATAGCCCAGGCATCTCCTCAGCCATGTCCCCCAAGTCTTTCTAATCCCAAGTTATTACCAGGTGGGGTGGGAGAATGTATGATGTATGTTCTGATTCTGGTTGGTCAAGCCTGGAAATGTGGAGGAGTCCATAAGCAGTTCTTACTATGACTGAGCCATGTTAGCAGCTCATTTTGAGCTTAAAGATTCATGTTTGTGGATTCAAACACATTTCAACCATTTGTATCTGTCATCTCATCCCACAACGAAAAAGCTCCTAATGAGCATAGAGAAAGGTTGGTAGGTAGACAGACTGATAAATGAATGAGTCACCAATCTGCCTCTTGATCTCCATTCCATCTTAAGCTGTGTTCAGGACGACAGTAGCCCTGACTGAAAAAATGCAAGCATGTCACTAATTTAAATGGAACCATCCCTGATTGATCTCTTTCTACTTCATGGCAACAAGAGGTAAAAATTAGTCACAGTGATTTGCAAAATCCTGTCTGTTACTCCAACTGGGGCCTGATGTATAAAACTCATATCTCATAACAAATCTCTGTCATTTGAAATAAGAGCACATGCACAAGCCTCATTTCACCAAGAATAGAAGCAGAAACACCCTTAAATGACAATTTGTATATTGCTAATAGTATTGTATAATTGGTAACACTCTACCACTCTGTAGACCTGACAATGTGAAGAACGGAAGCAAATGCAGTTTTACTGATCATGCTGCATTGGTGAGGCTTTATGCAACACTGCACGACTGTTGCAAACAGCCATAACTTTAAATCACCACTGATTTGATATCTCAATCATTGTTAGCCTATTACAGGCCGGAAAGATGTTCAATTATTGACTTATAGTCCTCATGTAGAAATGTTTGCATGGTTTTTGTGTGTACGAATTGTTTATACATCTGGCACCTGGTCTTTTCCGGATTGTATTTCATGTTCCATCATTAACTTAACCTCTGCACTGTTTAATTGCAGGCTTGTTTTTTGGACTGAATCTCTGCCTTAACAATACTTGAAATCTTTCATTTTGGGACAGTAACTCCTAATCCTGCTTAGCTCTTTAGCTGTGAAAGAACACTGGGGCATCACAAGTCAAGATGGGAATGAACCATTAAAATTACATATGTCGTTATACTGTAACATATGAATTAAATATACCAGCTGTTTGTCTTCATAAGACGTGTCTGATGGAATTGTAACTTCAGACCTGAATGCTTTTAAATCTCAGTCTGAAAGCAGCCAAGTGCAAAGTATTGTATCATATTTGTGACCTAATCCTGAATTAAATCAAAGGTCCGACCTCTCTGAGGCTCAGAAGAGACATCTTAACTCAAGGTCTAGGTTTTTCTGGAGGCCTGTATCAGCAGATGCCACTGGGCCACTGGTTAAAAGCTTCAGAAAAACAAATTTAGTGCACTTTGATTTAAATTTGCCAATTTACTATTCCCAAGGTCAAGAACAACTGACTAATTTCACACTCAAGTTTCATTATTCAGAGATTTTCTTCACACCCGCGTGTGAAGAAAATCTGTTGTCGCTGTCCTTTGTTATCAGACTGCTCTGTAATTGCTGTTGCAGACTTGTTTAACAAAGGTGATTTTAGAACACACACGCTCAGTGTGATTCCCACAATAATGAGCTGCAGTCTCAGCTGTAATAATGTGAGTATGTGAGCAGGTCCGTGGCACTAGGCTCATATTATGACTGCAGCTGCAGATTTTAACAAACGTGCACTTTGACAAGTGGGATATTTGGCTTATTATTCTGGAAACAGAGCTACATTCCCAAATGGTTATCTGCTGACAGAATCTAATCGAAAAGTGTAATTTGTGAACTTAATGAACGTTACTTAATGAAAGTTTTCAAGCTGATGAGCAACTGGCTGTTGGCACTACTCACCCTGTATCTTCCAGATAAATCCTTGCTATCACCCACGCAAAGACGAACACTGTGGGTATTCCTGCAAACAGCAGGAAAAAAACATTTTCAAACATAAACATGTATCTATTATTTAAAGTTGAGAAAATTCCAGGCTTATTTTAAAATCTGGCTTTTACTCTATTTATCATAATGAATATTTTGGTTATGTGTTATATATTTATTCATATATAATTTGAACTATATTTAAATATAATTATATATAAATTACAGACTTAAACACTAATTAATGCAACCTAGCAAAGGAATAAAATTGACAACAGCAACATGTACACTTTGTTTAAAGCTGCATTTATCTGACTTTGGCCACTAGGGGGCAGAAGAACTTGATCAGAAATATCAAATGCATCAGCAAAACAGCTACCTAAAGACTTTATGGTCCCACAGGAGTCATGTTTCTGTCCATGTGATTAATTAAATTCCAGTTACTCTTTTCCTTTTAGCTCTGGTTTGGTCCTCACCAATGTCTGAGAAAAATATCTTTTTTTCACACCTTCTTCATAAGCTAATTTCTAACACAGTCTGCTGTTTATTGCAGGAAAGTGTATTATATGTTCAATAGACCTTGCTTGTTGAAAACAGCCTCCTGCTGCTCAGACAGTAGCACAGATTTCTACTTGAGAGTGTTGAGTGTAAATCAGAACAGTAATTTTGCAGCTAAACCAAAGCTATAAGCTAAAAGAGACGAATAACTAAATGAAGAGTTTAGTGGTAATTCTATGTAGGTTCAGTCATATAATGTAGCATAAAAATGATGATTAGTGATACCTTAAACAGTTGAATCAGTTCTTCTTAACTCTAAAAGTTGCCACAGTTTAAATTAAATAGAAGCTGAGCATATGTGCTTTTTGGTGGGAGTCGCTGCAGGTCAGCCTTACCCCAGCCGATGAACATGTAAACAATAAAGTGTCTGTTCTCAGAGAAGATGACGACAAGCAGAGTATGGAGGTACAGACCCTCCACCAACAGCCAGAAGAAGTTGGCCATGATGAAGTACTGGAAAAACACCAGGCTGGCTTTGCATCCCACCTGAGAAACACAAAGGTAAAGGTCTTAAACTCTTAAATGATAAAAGTCATAGCAATTCTATAATCGCATAACCAGTGATGCAAAATTAACATGTAAGACATTTTCTGCACATCCTATTGTTTGTCTTAGCAGGAATATATGTGACTGCAGTTTTGGCATAGACACACTGTGAGTTAATCAGTTAATTATGCCAGTTAGTTTGATAATTGGCACTACTGTACATTCCTGTTTTCCCACTGGGTCAATCACTGAGTTCAATTTGTACATCACAACATTACAAGCAGTGTATAGTATAGTGTGTGTATATTGGAGGCATTTTTCACAACAAAATGAAGGCAAGTGAAGGAGGAACGCTAAGGACAAAGACAAATGCTGTTGAAGCTAAATAAGAAGTGATAGTGAATTAAAGCTCTAGTCTGTGCTCCATCCGGATGTCCACGCCGAGTGCAGCCACCATATGGAGGAAACTGAAAGTTGAGTCATGGCAACTGGACTTCTTTCTTGTAGGGTAGAGACGTTTCGCTCTGCATCCACAGAACTTTGTTGATCTGAGGGAAGTTGGCTTCACAGACATATGGAGGAAACCAGTGGTTTGGATTCAGGATAAAAAGCACCAAAAACTCCACTGCTCACAAAGCTAAATAAAGTAATTATATGCTGAGTGCTCGTAGTTCAGAAGCTCTGCTGGAGTATTTTTTACTCCATTAGCCCATTAGCTTGGGCCATAGCAGTTGCTAATCTTCCTGGGGTCCACATTTATAGAAATTCATTGACATTGTGTAGTGATGGTTGATTTGAACATACTGAACATTCAGATCATTGGGCAGGAAAAGCAATTCAACTTTTTGTGCAATCAAACATTTTAAAAGCCTGTGAAAAACCATTGGCTTGTTTTGTTAAACAAAAATGTGCTCTGCATAAAAAAAGGCTTTTAGGTCTACAAACTAATGTATCAGGAATGGGTGGCACTGTTATTACAGATGTCAAACAATATGCAGCAACATTCCCGATGCAGCATATGGCTGGGAAAGAGATTCTCGTCTTTCCTAAATTAGACTCCAAATTAAATAGAGTATCAGTATTAGTTAGATTGTTTACTGATTAGATGGTTTACTTGTAGATTGTTTGTCACATTTGATCACGTTGATCATGTTGAATGATATGAGATGTTCGAAAGAATTTCAACTAAATACTATTATATTCTGTCATATTTCATTTCAAAACTCATTTGCATTTTTAGTTCCAGCATTACACAACAACCGTCGCCCCTCTATGACAGTAGTGCTGTTAACACTCCTGCCCTCTCCTGCCTCTCTGGCATCCCTCTGGACGCAGTTCAGCTCACTGAGGACAGAAGTGGTGACCTCACCAGCGAAGGCTGGTTGGAGCACTGCGAGGTTCGGTTAAAGAGGATGTCGTCTTTCACCAACACGGCCACGGCTCTCAGGATGAAGGAGAAGAAGAGATTCAGGTGGATGTAGTTTCTGGTGCAGTGGAGTTTCCTGTACAGGCGTTATAAACACACAGGATACAGGTGTCAGTTACATGACAGTATAGGAGGTTGTTACTAAATGTACTCATATCAGTGATACTGGTGCTGCTATTACTTGGTATTGGATTAAAACTAAATTGTAAACACTACTGGCACAGAAACAATGCAATGCAACATACAAATGTGCACATTCATTTTTTTAAATGTATCTCTTGATTAAAATATCTTTTTACAGATGTGCCTTAAACATATTCACCCCATTACACAAAATGTCCTTTTCTTAGTCAAAGCTTTTAAAAACTAGTCTCAACAGTAAAGTAAAAATCTACAACCACAACAACAAACAAGCTTCAATAACTTTCAGTTATTGAAATTGAGCAATACACACGCAAAATCTGGTAATGGTGTGTGTCTTCCCCTTGTAGTCGCTTTGGATAAAAGCGTCTGCCAAGTAAAGTCAAGTAAAGTAAAGTAATAAAGATAATATAAATTAACAAAATGAAGAAGACTAAATGCAATTTACCCGTAAACAGAGCAGCTGACAATTAATGATAAAGCTGTGAAATGAAATGTATCTAATTGCTAGTGACTGTTCATTTAAAACTCAATTAACACGGCAGCTTTTTCCCTCAGACTCTGGCACGCCAATCAAAAGAAGAAGATGAGAAAATAAAAACACAGAAATGAACACGTAAAAGCTGAGATTGAAAGTAACACCATCATCTATCTATCCATAATTATTATGGAATGGACCTACCAAGGCTGGAGACTGAGCAATACTGGAAGAACATATGGGAGAAAGAGGCATCACATAACAACAATGCACAGTGGCTTGTGGATCTGAGAGCAGACCACAGCAACCTCC
>JAUMHL010000010.1:20712011-20741149 GCA_032362345.1 Sandelia bainsii
AGTCATTTACAATATGAACAATGTCTACACATTCATTCTGATCAATTTGATGTTATGAAATCTGCTTTTCTTTCACATTTCTATGTGTGACTGGTAGTGTATATTTTGGTGGAAGCTGCTGCCTTCAACAACCACAGCTCTGAGGATTCACCTGCAGTGTCCTGCCTGGCTAGATGCCAGCTATTATACAGGCATTCTGGGAAACACACAATTACAAGGCACAAGAGTGACGTCTAATGGTGTTTCCGAGATTGTTTTTTCACTAAATGACGCAAAAACCACACAGGCGGCTGCACACACACACAAATTGCTCACATTTAAACACGTATCACGCCACTGTTGGACATATTGACCTTTTAAAGATGCATCCCTTCACCACTAACCGGTGTTAATTAACAACCAACCCTGCAGGCTTCATCAATTGCTGGCCACTAATGGTCCACATTGTGCTACAGTTTGTTTCCCTGATGCACAGTCAGAATTCATTAGTGTCCTGGTGAAACACTGCTCTGACTTTTACAGCAACAACACGACAACAGACACATGTATAGTACCTTGTCCTGGCTCGTGTCCGACCCACACGCGCTGGTGATGTTTGGGAAAACATCCGACCACCCTGCTGACGTGCAGTTCCTGTTAATGTAACCTGGGAGAGAGGAAGACATACACAGCTAATTATATTTACACCTCGCCCCCACACCAACTGAGACCACCTCTTTCTAAATAAATAATGGCAAACACATTTTATTCCGCCTCCGCTTGTGTTCACTGTGAACATATTATCAGAGGTGCAGGTTTGGTTTAAAAAGCTTTGCATAACTGTAAAGTGAGTAAAAAAGGTGCTTGTTGTCTCTGTGCATCTTACTTGACACTGTTTCTTACTCAATCACTTCTTCTCTGCACCTCTCTGAGGATGGCAGGCAACACGTCAGATACACAATACTAACAAAAGAAGTTGTCTGGGTACAGTAGTCGAGATAAAATTAACCTGCTGCCTCAGGCTTTACATAGAAAATAACAGGTTTGAGCGGATCACACGCATGTCATAGAAAATAAAAACTATTACATGTACCACTACATGTATTTGAGAGTTTTAGTTACTAGTTACGTTGCAGACTCAGATTCTTATTACAAAATATAATCAGCTAATAAATTACGATGCATTAGTATTGAGAAAGCCCTCTGGAAAGGAGGGTGAAACGTCTTCAAGGAACTAAAACAAGTCCAGTTGCCACTGAATAAACTTTTTTGGGATAACCATGACCTGGATGACTGAGAATCTTCACAGACACGCATTAATATTGTGTCATAGCTTTCAACAATGTTATCAACAGCATCAAATTCAACTTAAACTAAGTTACTACTTACTTTATAGACTGCGTCAAAATAAGTAAAGAATTTGAAGCAGTACTTCTACTTGTAGTCGAGTACATTTTGAGTCATTTTTTTTACTTGAGTACTGACTGTACTTCTACCATCTCTGATGAATGTTACCAAAGAGGTGAAAAGAAGAATTTCGCACCACTGAGCTTTAAATCCTGATGTTGGAAAACTGCAGACACTAAGTTTAACACTGTTAATAATGATAGCGGAGGACCCAAAACAGTTAGAATAATAATATTAATAATACATGACCCTATAAATATGAATAATCCAGGTGTCATCAGAGCACTGCTGCTGCACTGTGACACAGACATAAATGTTTTGACATGAATAAACAACAATGACTAATATTAGAGAGACAACATTCACTATGACAGGATAACAGCAGTGAACTACATATGTATTATTTTTATTTGAATATTATATCTGATGTTGGCATGGACCCTCTCGCACTAACATAAACACTGCAGGATTACGTGAAGCTCAGTGTGATTCAACTCGTTTCCAGCAGACAGTGAATTCCTGAGGGACACTTTCAGAAAGGCCTTAGTGCCAAAATTCACTGCAGTGACATCTCCCTTGGAAATTCCCATAATGCACTGGGGGAAAAAAAGCACAAACCATCTCTTGCTCACTGACTGGAAGTAACGTCACCACACTTCTGCCTCATTACTCGCTTAACAAACCCTCTTCACAGTGTCACAGGAGGGTAAACGCAGTGGAAGCTAAGAGAAATATTTAATGTGTAACAGTGATTTTAGGTGCGTTACTGTAATACTGTCATCAGTGCTGATGATCTGCACCTCTGAGCTGTGTTTGCTGCTGTGATAAAGAAAAACTCTTAGAAAGCTTCATTTTTCTCTCTCTGCCTCATTACTTTCCTGTTTCCTTTGTACTTTCTTTTCATCGCACTTTCAATTTGCCTGGTGTTCAGCTTCTAATGCTGAATATTCATCTCACATAATGAGTCTCTGCTATCTCTGTAAAATGCAGAGACTCATTATGTAAACTTTAGGGGGTTTGGATCTGTCCCAGAGAGGGAAGCATCAACGTGAGCTTTGGCTCCGAACAAGCCGCTGGGTGCTTACATAATGTATAGTCATCAATGTAAATCAGAGCGGCAGGAAAACCCAAACTGCCATGTGGTCAGTAGCTGGGAAAATCATGGATCAGGAGCGAATCCACTGACTGACTGCACACACGTGTCAGACAGGAGACAACAGGAGGTAGAAACAAGAACTGAGAACCTCATCAGTTTTAATGCTAATGAAGTGACTGACTGCAGCGTGTCTCATCTACAGATATCCAAAGCTCTAGAGATAATCCTGAGTATGAATAAGATATTATCATTCCTAATCTCTGAATGAGATTGACTGGAGTTATAAAACAATGATCTGTTTATACTGTACATTTCATTTTGGATACATTTACATAAGCTGGGATTGATACTGTCTGTGTAATGTGTAGGACAATGCTGCTGAATCACAAAGACAGAGGACATGGACCAAGGCCATGCAAACCTCAGAGGTAGTAGTGGTACAGAAACTCAATAAAAGTGCAAGTATTTGCCTAAAAAAATCTCCACTACAAGTAGAAATCTCAAGTCAAAGTATTAAGTGCATGCTCAATTTACTTCAAACTCCAAAAAATAATTTAAATAAAAATTATAGGAATTAATAAAGCTTAAAAAGTTTCTGTTTACTGATGTGGATCAAAAACAGCACAGCTGGTTAATGTGGAGTTTATTTTAACCACTTGTAATAATAATAATACATCATCATTTAACAGCTGATTATATTTGTATATGAATCCACTTCTGGAAAAAGTAAATAGTAACTAAAACTGTAAAATTAATGTAATGGAATAAAATAATGATATTTTCCTCTAAAATTATAGTGGAATCAAAGCAAAAGTACCATAAAATGTAAATTCTCCAGTAAAACACAAGTACTTTAAAACTATACTTAAGTACAGTACTTGAGTAAATGTACTTTTACTACCTCTGATAAACGGATTTACATTTTCAGAGATCTTAATGTTCAGTTAAGTCCATTACTTTCACAAAAAAGGAAACGAATAAATGTTCAAATAAATATAGAGAGAGAAATCAATAAAAACAGAATAAATCCTGTAGTTTACCATTTCTGCCGAACACAGTCTTCAGGACTCGAGGACAGGGAATGGTGACAGTCTCTCCGATCTCAGCCCACTCCCAGCAGGCTATGTTGTCCCACGTTCCTTTGCATCCCAGCTCTGTCAAAACCAAAAGTTGCTCCGTGAGTATCAGTGAAACACAGATTACGGAGGTTGTTCTCATGAGAACAGTACCAGCGTTAGTCATTCAGACAGGTGACAAATGAAAGGGGAAAGCAACACAAAGTGCCTCAGTAAGATGTTGGGCTGGTTGCATACCACCAGAACCTTAGCATTGATCAAATCTCTGTGATTGTACTGGAGGGATGGAACTGTGTTCTTCCAAAAGATATTTCCTCCTTTGGTGTTTTGATGACGGTTGAGTGCTGTCGTTCGTCTAAAACTCTCCCATACTGTAGTTGTTCAGTTATATTGAATCTGGTGACTGTGAAGACCCCAGCTTATGATTCACATCATTTGCATGCTCAACATATCTTTCAGTGACCCCCCCGTCCTATGGATGGAGCCTTTGCCAACCATGAGGCGGACGCTCCACTCCATTGTAGGATAACGGTGATCACTCCGAACAATTTTATATGGATTTGCAGTGACCCTTCCCTCTACAGGGGACAATGGACCCAAACCATGGCAGCAAAATGACCCCCACAGCATAACAGAGCCACCAGACCCCCTCACTGTAGGGATCAAGCATTCATGGTTTCTCCTTTAATTTGTCACATCTCTGCAGGTAGAAGCGGAGTTGGGTTGTTCTATCATCACAAAACGTCTCAGCAGGGATTCAGACACCGGACAGCGTTTGTGGTTCACACAGAGGGTCAGCAGTCAGTGCACCTGATGTTTTTTTGTGCTTTCAGTTTCAGTTTCTTACTGAAGCCGGGCTCATGAAGACAGGCATTTCTAAAGCATCTCTCACTCTGCTCACCTTCATTCTGTCTTCTTAATTGCAGAAACAAAATGAGACCCACAATCCATTTACAAAAAAACTCATTTCTCATTTGAAGAAATCACTTCTGGTTTTCCTGCATTTAAGCACTAATCACAGTGATTGTGTCTTGGGTTCTGAGCCGTGTAAATGTGGCTGTCCTACACTTTGTCTTGGAGTTAAAGACAAATAAGACCAAAGCTGCTGCTGTTGCTCTGCTTTTTGGTTAGAAAATATGCTAGTTTCTCCTTTGCTAACCTTTGTTACCAGAGATGCCTCATTATAAAACCGTTGCTTGTGATCACCCACTGGACTCTTATTTTGCAGGAGCACAATGTTGGCAACTCTTAAAATTTCTGAAATAACATCTGTGCAACATCAGCCATGATTTAGCCCTCACTATCCAAGACATCTTGTTAAAATCAGTGATCAAATTTAAAAGTTCAAAATCTGTCCTGTTTTGTTCGTCTTTTACCAGGATATGAAAAGTAATGTTAAATTATTTAGTATCAGCTACTTTTGCAACATAATTACTATTATTACGTCTTTGTATTCATTTGCATGCATCTCAGCAGACAAATAGATGGGAACACAAACATTATTACAACAATCACATGCAGCACATAAGGACATAAAAGGAACAATATCATTTGAAAAACAATTAAAGTTCTTAATAAGCATTTTGGATTCTGTGTTTTTGAAATTTACCTTTTCCAAAAGAGATCATTTAGACACTATCATGAGGAAGAAGTAGCTCTGACTGAATACAAAACACCCCCACACCCTCCAGAAACAACACAAGCAAACTGTCTTCAAAAATGGCTCTTCCAGCTCTTCAGCATGAGCCTTAATGGGTGCGAAAGTGCTAATGGCAAACTCAACTGTCACCCAGGCTTTTTAGCAATAGACGAATGGAGACTCTGTGCTGGGTAAAATTTAGCCTCATCGTTCCTGCTAAAGACACACACCCAGCTAAATACACGAGGGCATAAGAGTGTCTAGATTATTATAACTTATAGGCATGATGAGAAGCTATCATGGCTCAGTTGGTTCGACTCCTCGATTCCTCGATGTCTTTGGAAAAGATACTGAACCCTGAACTCTTAGAGCCTAAAATGCATCTGACTGTCCCCAACGGGATAAATAAAGTATCTATTATTCATATTATTAAACAAATGGATGTTTTTTGTGTACGAATCCAATGAGAACTGCACATTTTAGCTGATGTCTTCATGATCCAGAGTCACTTGTCAAACTGACAGATCTGCCGAGATCAAACCTTCTAGGTCTGACAGGTACAGATCTGCAAAACCAATCATCAGCTTTCCTGCTCATGTTGTCAGTTCAGGGTTTGTAAAACAATATGAAAACAACATGACATCTAGATCTTCCTCCAAATAACAAAACTTCATCATGGCCACAGTGGGATCACTCCATAAAACCTCCTTTGTCTCTTTTCACCCCGGCTCGTCTCCGCTGGTACCCGACTGCTTCTCCTTGCCTCTTTTTATCCTTCTCTCTGTTTGCTCCTTCCTCTTTTACAGTACGTGTGAATAGTGTGCTACATGAAGGGAATCTTCTTTCTTTAATCAAGTTTTTTTCCAGTTTGAGAGCATACTTTAATGATTTCAACCATGGATGTATAAATATCAATCAATAAATTCTGATAATTACGAGCATAGATCAAAGATTTTATTGGATTTATGGACATTTATCTGTGATGGACACGGTACCACTACATATATCACTGGAAAGAATCAAAGACACTGATTCCAGCAGCGTGTGCACATACTTTTGTGTTCAGAATGGAGTTCTGAGAATACAGACCTGGTCTAGTGCAAACTACAGAAGGGTTCAAAATGAGTAATGCAGAGCATGTGTGAAAGGCATCAGAAAGCTTTCTCATTAATTATACCACTGCACAGCACCAGCCCTAAAATTGTATGCTGGCATATACCATTGGCTTTGTGTTAAAGCTCAGTTTTCTTTATCTGCTTCCTTCTTTTTTCCTTTCTTCAATTAGTCTCCTTTAATTTTTTAATTCTCTATTCTTTCGTAAACTTTTTCTTTGTATACTTGCTTTTTTGTCTTTCATTCATTCTTTCACGTCACTTCTTCTGTCTCAGGTTTGACCTCACATTCTTATGCAATTGTGTGTCCAATTCAGAAACTGAACCTATTCCTGACCTGACCTCACTTTAAATGGCCCGAACAGTGGAAATATTAAATTCAGACTGAAACTGTGTTTTTGATAGAGCGGAAAAGAAAGTGGAAGTGTTATTCAGAGAGGAAAAGAGTGTGGTATGTAGACAAAGAGTGCAAAGGTGAAGAAAGGGGGAACAGGAAACAGTGAAAAAGAGATGTGGTAATAACAGAGGTAGTAAAAGGGCAAGAGAGGACAACAGAAGAAAAGGGAAAGTGTGAGAGAACAGATGTCTTTGAGGTAAAAATGGCTCCAGCACAGATCCAGACTCATTGGTGCATGAGGAAAACTCCCTCTGTCCGCTAAGCGATCCATCCTTTCACTGTGTGCTTTCACAGAAACACTCAGAAACACATCAGAGACAAGGCCACCGCCTTTAAGCAACGATGCACCAAATGCACAGCAGCACACATCTGGAGGGAAATCCTCATTCTCTGCTTTATGGTCTTTTCATTCTTTATTCAGTAGAAAGTGAAAGCTGGCTGAGCACGGTGCCCTTTCTCTGCATTCATACAGCTAGTTTAACAAACTGACTTCTTTAACCATTATTTCTTTAACCTTCTTCTCCTTCAAACACTTTTCTTTGGTGACTGAATGCATGTTCTGCAGGAAAACTTTGTTCAGCTCCATTTCAACACAGAAATGAGATCTGGCGAGAACAGTGTGAATGTTCTGCACCTCAAACTGCATCTCATATTTGGTTTTAAACTATTAAATCACCTTCATTTCAACCGGGTGTGTTTTGCATAATTGTGACTATTGTGGCTTGTGTTAACGTTGCAATCACCATCACCCTCGCTGCGATTCAGAGAAAAGAGAGTTCATGTAAAATATCACAGCAAGCAGTGTGTGGGAGCTAAATCTAAACAGTTTCGTATCAAAATGATCAGCAGGGATGCAGGATCAGACAAAGTACAGGGAGACTCATTCACTTGAGCAAACAAATGAAACAACTGTGCAGGAGAACTGCTCTCCGCAGCACTTTTCTCCCTGCAGAGGATTTCAGCGATGTTATTATTTTGCTCTACTTCATGTCACTGGGCTTTAATTAACACAGCGGAGGGTGGGGTGGGGGTGGACAGGAAAGTCAGGCTTGTTAGAAACACTCAAGTACTTGAGAACAGCTTGTACATGAAAATAATAACAGTAACAAAACAACAATGGATACCTTTACTGGCCAGTACTCCCAGCACTTAATGACTGTTTCCACAACCTGCCCCAGTTTGCAGCAGGATTTTTAGCTAGGTTGTTGCTGTTCCAACTGGGCTTGGGTGGCTGGAGGAATTGGAAGCGGGTTTTGTATTGTACTTTGTATTGGTTATGGTTATTTATTAAGGTGGCATCTGGAGCCAGTGAAAGATGGGTGGTGACAACAACTGTTTTGGGCATAGTTCGGCCCACAGGAAGACTTCCACAAGCTGGCCAATCGGAAGAGAGTAGGATGGGGGAAGGGGTACCTTAACGACACAGGAGCTCAAATGAGCCTTTTTAGTCTCAAGGCCAGAGGAGCTGTTAAAAGGGTTTATAAAATGTACTCACACAGTTTTTACTTGAAAATAACATAATCTTGTACCATATGGAGCCTCAGAATAAAACATAAACACTGGATTAAGCAAAATGTCTGAAATTTACTGAAACATTTCACTTCTAATGGTCTAGAGCTTGGAAATGGGAGTTCTTCTGTATTCAGCTAAATAAGTGCACAAATACTGCTGTGTACTATACACTAGTAACTCATACCAGTGGAGACTGTTTATGGAAAGTATATTTATATTTCATTACAATATATCGCCAGTTTTACAACAGTGAATTAATTATCTCTGAGCTGAAGTCTGGTCATATAAACACTGTCGCACTGCTTACATTTCTGCCTGTGGCAGTTGGGTAAGTGATGATCTGAAGATCCCCTCAGTACACTTCACACTTTTTCAAGTAGATCGGGAAAGGTTAGTCTCAGTCCAAAGCACAAACTTAACAGTGGTAATAACGCACAATCCAGAATTACATGGGGGTGTGACGGCATTTTCGGACTTTTTGTTTCCTATCCTTAAGCCTGATTGTTGTGTATTTTTATTTCAAAGTTTGAATCTTTGGTTTTGATCACTGAATACTCTCCAGCACTCAGTATTTTAACTGTTGTCTTTTACTTACTACAGAATGCATCATTAACAGCTTGTTTGCGTTATAGCTTCATTTCTCTCTTGATTTTTGCTAACTTAAGATACTTTTAGACCACAAATATTTAACAAACCAAGGTGATGCATAAATTGTACAAATAAGATTAGTCTCATTTATTATGTGCAAAATGTTTGTGTTTGTCATATTAATATGACTTAACCTAACAAGAGGACAGAGATCTCTAGAATACACACTGTGTGTATTTGTATCATTAGTTTTCTCTAGAGTCAGACAGGCAAAGAAATAAATTATAATAATACATCATCTCATGTCCTGATTTGTTCTAAGTATTATTTAGTTGAAATACATTTCCAGTCACATCTCGCTTGTTTTCAGCATCTAGTGACGTAGATACTGAATGTAAACAGCACATGCATGAACCCTCATACATACTGTGTGTACATCACTTCACCTGTCACTCTGTGGACTCTACATAAGCTCCATGTTTCAGGTTTTAAAAGTCCTTTCTATATTGGTGAAGGAGGTGTAAATTGTAATGCCTGTGAGGGATTGTGACCTTTATGGCTGCCGGTGGCCTTCTCCTCCTCCTCCTTCCTGAGCCTCTTCAGACACTCCGCCTGGTCTTTCTCCACCTCCAACATGAAGTTGCAGGTTGGATGTCGGCTGTCAACCTGCAGTGGAAGAAATAAAGAAAAAATCAAGTTTTACTGAAATATAAAGCTGTGACAGAGGTTTTAAAATGCAAGATGTTTGCAACCACCATGACACATTATTACTACATCAAAGTAGCCACTACTGTAGTAGCCTACTCTTGTACATTGCAAACAAGACATGGTGGTATATCATTGTTTGCCCAACACTCAGATTTGTAGTGGTCTTTAACAAACAACATTTCCCACGAAGCCTGGTGGTGTTTGTGGGCTAAATGTCACCGCTCGACAGACGAGACGAGTCGATTAGTGATTCAGCAGGTCACAGCGAGTTCAGACGTGTCTGTAATAAGAGCAGGATGTAGAGGACTGACCGCTGTAGAGGTTTTTACACAGCACAGATCACAGTAAGAATGAGAGACTTCAGAAGAGAGTGGTGGTGGCAGTGTTGATGAACTTTTCCTAAAATCACAAAGGTTTCACACACCTGCCTCCACGTAAGGAGGAAGGCGTCTGTTTAAATCTGCTGAATACCATCTCTTACATTGGCTGGTGTAACACTTATTTTCACCCTAACATAGTCTGACAGCCTACTTTATGTGAGGTGGGAATGAGTGTGTGTGTGTGTTTGCTTAAATCCAGCACGAGCGCACAAATTAACAGTGTGTGAGCCAAATTAATCCTGCAGAGGAAACAGTGAGACTCACTCAACCCACATTTGAGAGTGTGTGTGTGTGTGTGTGTGTGTAAAACGATAAGCCCGTGACAGCCTCATCTTAACACCGTCCTGCTGCTACTACGTTACCGAACACACTGAAGTTTGGTTACATCAGTGATGTTACACAAGAAATATTCAGATGGCACAGAGACAGAAAAGACATGTGAACATCAGCATCATTTTAGTTTTTTCAGCAGGATTACTGAAAAAACTCAAGTCTGAACCTCTGCTCTAGAAGCTAAGCCTCTTACTCTTTTTTTTCTGTTTATGGTGAAGTGGTCAGTAAAAAAATATTATTTTTGTTTTGAATGCAAAAATCTACTAAACTGTCCCTTCATTTTTGGGACTTTGGAGTCACTTTGAAAGTAATTTATTTTTGTAAGAAAAGCACATTTTAGAACACGAAATCAATCAGAAATACAGTTTAGACATTGTTAATGTTTTAAATGAATGTTGTAGCTGGAGACATTTTTTTTAAAATAGAATATCTACAGAAACATACAGGAGCCCATCACTTTAAAGGTCTTTACACACTAGAGGTGAATGTCCTGAGAGATTTTCTCGTGAATCAATAATATATTTTGAAACAATAACTTGTCAATGGCCCTGTGATGGATTGGGGACCTGTCCAGGGTGTACCCCGCCTCTCGCCCGATGACAGCTGGGATAGGCTCCAGCACCCCCCGTGACCCTTACGAGGACAAGTGGTTAAGAAAATGGATGGATGGATGGATAACTTGTCAATGAGTCACTTCACATCAACGACGGATATAACTGTGCGACTAGATTGATTTTTACCAACTTTTCGTTAACAACAGGAACGTCTCTGTCCAATCTCAATGCAGCTTGTTGGAATGTCACTCAATAACATTCAACACAGTGGACAGCCTGACCAACTCAGTTTCAGTTAATGCTGAACTTTGTAATAAAAAATACAAAGAACACAAAGACAGAGAGTCTTTGTGATGAGCACCAGGTCCTCAGAGAGGGGGTATGTCATGCACCAAAGGTCTTCAGCTGGACTCGAGCCAGGGATGCTGCAGTTACACGGCATGCGCTCTAAGCATTCAGTTACCAAGGTGCTCCGAGTCAACAGCATTTGAAGTAGCTCCCAACGGACAGAATCCTCTCCTGCTCATCACTCACCTAAATCCTCCCAGACAGATTGTGGCTCTTTATCCGCTGGCATGAGGTGAGGCCGGCTGTCATCAAGACAACACACACAGACACACACACAGACACAGCAGACATCCACAGTGGCAGCTGAACAGCAGCAACAACAAACACATTTATCCTTAATGTGAATAGCTGATTGTGATTCACCTTAGGCATGCTCAGATTTCTTCAACAGTCCCCTGCCACGCCAAATTAGCAGAGCTCAGTGCAACTTAAACTGAGTGTCAGGATGACACAAGTGTTTTGTAGCACGTATTTTTGTGAAAATCATCGGGCACCATGACTGAAATCTGGCACTTCTATTTACTGCAACAGCCTGGAGCAAGAACTGACGGGTGGAGAAGAGGCACATGCACAGAGAAAAAACATTTTTTTATGGACCAGTAAGCAAAATCTAGTTATGTCCTAAGTTACACTGTTGTTTATCATTTACAGTAATATGTAATAGTAATAGGGCACACTTTGGCAATTCAAACTACAAAATGCAACCTACAGGGGCACTACACCCAGGATTTAATGATAACAACAGTCTTTAGGGAAGCTAACAGCACATTACTGTTAGTACTCTAAGTTGATTTTAAAATTCGCTAGACGTAGCCTCACTCAAAAACCTTTTGAGCAAATAATTCTGGATCACAGGAGGCTTCAACAGCACCTCCCCACACTGATACGTTTTTGGAGCATATTTCTCTTAAAATATTTAAAGGTTTACATGCTGTATCTTTCCCGTGACCCTTAAGAGGACAAGCTGTTAGGATAAAGGACGGATGGATACTGTGTCTTTAAGGGGAACTGTCGATCTCACAACATCGTCTCCTTCAGATAAAACTGCACATTTAGTGGGCAGAAAGATAAAATGTCTCTGCAAAGGAGCTGCAGGAAGATTTAGTAGCAGACATAAGAATGGTCGTGCACTGTTCCACTGTGCAATGTTGAGGGGTCTACGAAGAAGAATCATCTGGATAAACCACAGTTAACACTGAGATATCACTGAACATCTGTGAATCTGAAACATGCTGCGTTTGCAAGAGAGACAAAAAACATCTCAGAACTTAAAGTGAACTCAAAGACTGGACGAACACTCGGAAATCAAGTGTCATGAAATAAAAAGTAATATCTGAGGTGACAGGATTTACTCACTTTTCACTTTAATAATCAACAAAACTTTATTGAAAGATTGAACTAATTAGTAAAAAAGAATTTAGCAATATTTAGCTGATATTTAGTGAGCAGCTCTTTCCAGAGAGGTTGACAGCTCAGGGTGACAGCTCTCTTCAATCGTCTTTATTGTCCTTCTGCTCTAAACCCCTTCATCAGAGTACATTATGTCAGGTAATGCCACATAATGACAGAGATGATTGAAGGGCTGGAGTTCCTGCCCTGACCCCTTTTTGCTATTTGCATTTTTTTTTGCTTTCATCTCTGTATTAAAGAGTGAAAAACACCATCTACCAGCACAGAGGTGCTCACTGATGTGCTGTCCCTTTGGGAAACATGCACTTCCCAAATGTCACCTCTCAAACAGGTGACATGTTTTTCCTCAGACATTTAATTGTTAAGGTTTCAGCCACGGTGGCTCTTTCTTATCTTGCTAACTGCTCAGTTCTTCAGTCAAATTCCAAACTTCGACACATCGCTTTCTTTTCACCGGAGCATTTTTCCTTAACAGCAATTGTTTAGCTTGTGAAAAAAAAAAAAAAAACCTTTACACACTTGATATACACCAGCTGAATCACTGGTGAGTAACAGCAGCCAACAGCAGTGTCCATGTGAATGTGGAGGAAAATTAACTTTCCACCCGGATGGAAACACAGCTCGGATCTTTCTTGCTCAGTTCTCAGATCTTCCTCAAGTGAATCAGTCTGTATCGGATGGTGCTTTTAGTAGCTTCCATCTCTTGTCTCCTTTCTCTCTGCTTTTCATCTCCTCTGGTGTTTGAAGCTACAGACCTGTCTAACATTTGTCTGTGTACCTGTGTGCAGATATATGCTGCTCACAGCCCTGATGCTGGAGCGACGTATTTCTCACAAGCCTGGATGGTGCCGCTGTCAATTCTGCCATTATTTCAGGCAATGACTGCATTGCTCTGAGTTTGCTGGATTAAATATTACAACATTGGTGAAGGAGGACCAGCCAGGTCGAGGCAATAGGACTGCAAAGACGCCATGATCACAGTATAAAGTATAGTGTATAAAGCTTTAAAGACCTCTGTGAGATCTGCAGACTTGACAAGAACAAGTGACATACTGACACTCACCAAATACCTGCTGCATTACAGCACTGTTTGAAAAGTTGGAAATCCCAACTTCCTTCTCATAAAACTACAATTTGCTTCATTTATCCTGCTGATACCAAAAGCACCACACAAATACTGTCACATTTTTTGACTTGTCAAAATATCAAAAAGCAAAATGTGCTAAATCGATGAAGAAAGGCCATATAGTACCTGTACCGCATCTTTAGCTACCATGGGGAACGTTCTGCATATTGGGGGCAGTAGGTGTAACTGAAACAGTATAATCTCGAAAGGTCATTATTTTGTAACCTTTTAGTGTGGAATTATTTAAATAGGGAGAATATCTGGATTAAAAGTCATTTTTAAGGATTCTCTCAAATAATGTGGAAGATGTTTGAATGTGTCAACTCTAAATTTCTGAATCCTGCTGTCCTGAGAGCAACACAACTGAAAATTCACCCAGTCTGCATGAACAGAAGTTGTCCTCATAGTCCAGAAACTGGATGAAAATAATCGGTCAGATGAGAAAAGACACAAATGAGGGCTGATTAAAACTGTGCTGCTAGGTGTTCTAGTTGAAAAAAACATGTTTACAACAGAAATGTTAATTTGGAAAAGATCAAAAGGTTAGTTTGAATAAAAAAGCTTTAAATTCCACTGATTCACAGTGATATGATTTTAAATGGTACATTTTAAAGCTTCTTCCTCTTAAATGCATCTACTGTTTCTACTGTTATGATCATAGTCTTTTGAGAGACAATGACGGACTGATTGTAGAGTGAAGCACATCTATCAGTAATAACAGACTGAAGAAGCTGCTTGGATGAGTAGTGAAACGTTTCGACCTAAAAAGAAAGAAGTCCAGTTACCAGGACTCAACTTCCAGATATGTATCATTCATGTTGCAAAATCACAGTTTGTCCATTTTGCACAAAGTGCATCATTACTACAACTATCACCCCATCATCCAGTTTACTCAATCTCTGGAACTTCCTTTTAATATGAAAATTAAATTCTTACTCTACACCACATGCAGTTTGTTTTAAATCACTCAGCTTCAACAGGAAACTGCTACCTTGTAGAAAATCATACATTTGAGGGTTGGAACATAGTTCGCACAAATCACAGCGTCTGGTCCACCCAGCACTAATCCGTGTCCCCACTGAACATAATAGACTCTTGCGTACTTATGGAGGTGATCAAGCTCAGTCCACAAGGTGGCGATATAAGTAACTGAACACTTATGGCACAGAGGGAAAGAAAAAAGCTGTTTCAGTTCAGCATTTCAGCTGTATTCCTGTCTGAATGAAGAGATGACAAACCATCATAAACATGCTGACGTATATGGACATGTTCAGCTATAGCATCTTGTTGCTTAATGCTTTAGCTCCCATAGTGGCAAAACTCGGGCTGCAGCTCAGGCTGGTGTCGCATTAAGATTTTTCGGCTGGCACACTCAATACGCAACATGTGAAATTGTAGCTTGAAGCACCGGCGCTTGCATACTTAGGTGAACCATGACGGAGGCATATTCTTGATAAGGGAGACATCATTTGTACAGTATTTCTGACAATAGTCATTCAAATGTACACAACATAGGAATGACCATGTTTTCCATGAAAAGACGCATGTCTTCTGCTGTGTTACCATCATTGCAAAAGGGTTTTCTAATGATTATTTATCCTAAAATGAATTTGCATTAGCAAAAACAACATGCACCTGGAAGGATGTTCTTGTTCTTTAAAAAACAGTTGTGTCCAGCTAGTATAGTCTTTAACACAGAATCTATCAAACTTTATGTTTGACCTCCAGCAACAGAGATTTCTGTTTATATACAGTATCAGATCTTTAGGTGATGGTTTCACTGAGAGTTTCAGTGTTTTGATGTCTGTTTCAGTTGGATTCAACTAAACATACAGTACATACATATAGATGAGCTCTTAATATACATTATACTATATATTGTTGTTTATCTTGTTTATCTATCTTTATTTATTCTCTAAACCGAGATTGGAAAATGTAGTTTATAAGTGAAAATAAGACAGAGGTTGAGAGGTGGACTAGTGCAGCATGAGCATTAATAAGGACACTACTGGTTTTTATATGATTTTTTTACGTACATTTGGGGCTGTGGTGAATCGATGGGTAGAGGTTCAGTTGGCTTCAGGCTCAACAACCTCTTGGCCATATGTTGAAGTGTCCCTAGACAGGACACTGAACCCCCTAGGTGTCCAAAGCCCAGCTGCTGGGGTTGAACAAGCCAGTAAACTCTCAGCATCGATGCCAAGCCCAGCAGTTTGGGGACAGTTGTGTCAGGACGTGCATCCAGCGTAAAAAAACAGCATCAAGTTCAGTAATTATCTCAGAGATGTATTTAGAAACTTTATTTATGTGTGATGATGACTAATCACTACTATACCGTCACAATATGTATGTTACTAATAAAAGAAATGAATCATTCTCAGTGTTTAAAACAGCATTAGTAAACCTTAAGTCTTAAGCGTTCATAAACGCAGGGTCGGGGGCCACACAGGTGACTGTATTAGTGCAACAGGTCCATACAGCAAAGATTTTATATTACAAAAGAGTTACAGCCTTTATATACTTTATTTAAATACATACACTGGAAAAGAGAAGTCTTATCTAAATGTCAGTGGCTGCTAAATGTAAAATCTTCTTCTCTTACTGAGCAATTCAGTCTCTTTCTGAAAGGCCCTCTGTGGGACAGTGAGGAGAGACTGCTGCTCATTCATTGGGCAACAAGTCTGCTATTCCAACCTTCGGCCCACAGTTGCCCCAGATCTGAGTCATATAAATAAAATGAGACGTAAGGATCCACAGACATGACTGCTGACCTCAGAGTCTGCCCTAAGGTGCGACTCCACCATCTGCTTCAGGGTTTCACAGTCACTCGTTGGGTTTAGTCATGCTAGACCAGACTTGCTGCACTTCCCTTTACTGGAATAACATGGTCACTAGCAGGAACCAATCAGGCCTAATCTTCAATAATGCTGGTAAATGATCTCAGTTCTGTAGTAGAACACTGTAAAAGATTTCAATTTGAACACAGTGCACCAGCAGACGTCAAGGTTTAGACAACAAGAGCATTTTTATTAAGGTTAAAGAGCGATTGTGGATTTGTTTAAAAGTTTACTTGTTGTAAGTGAAGTGTCTGTTATTATATTTTAAAAAAATTAAACAGGTTGCCAGTAAGTTCCCGTATAAAACCACATTTGTGCTTGCGGTTTAGTTGTATAGAAGTTGACTTGCACTGTTTGGATGGAGCTATGCAGCGAGCCACACACACTTCCAGAGTTTTTACTGCAAGCTACAGAAAAACTGTTAAAGCAGTACTGGATAAAACATCCTCTGCTTCTGCTGTATAGTGGACTATTCTCTTTGACTGTCTCACATATTAGTCACAGAGCATTTTACTGTAGTTTACTGTTTTTGGTGTCTACCTTGTATGTATCATGAACAATTCCCTCTTTGATTTTCATAGTACAGAGTTGCTCTGATGTCATGTCACTGGCAGATGTTATATTAATATGAAATTAAGTTTTACTTTTGGCCTTTTAGATTTTTGTCAATTAAACTTTGCCGCAACCAAAGCTACAGTAAACAAAACTCTGTTTGCCATTTTCAGCATCACTGGTTATGGTAATGATGAAATCTCACCAACCAGCACCTCTTCATGAACATGTAGTTGGTGAAAAGGTGCAGCTTGTTGTGTACAGACTGGCAGGATATCCAGAAAACCAGTATCTTATTGTCTGAACCTTAATGGTGAGTTTGGTTGTCACTTGACTGAAAATGGCTGCAGAGCATACTTCTACATCACTAAAATCAGAGGGAAAATGTTGCATGTTTTATTCCACTACATGTATTTGACAGGCTGTTGGTGTTTACACTGCAGATAAAGCATTTATGGTAACACTTTAAGTCCTCCCTAGTTACTGTCAATAAGCCACACATACAAATCTAATGAGTGTAATTTGATAATGATACTTTGAATTAACTGAATATTTAGTTTGCCACTAGCTAATAGTCAAATAACACAGACAAAACGTATTTTAGGATGAAAGACACGAAATGACCTTCTGAATATTCAAACATAATATTCAAATATAACCTAGGTGATTAGGATGTGCAATATAATTTTTCTCAAATTGCCCCTCGGGGACAAATAAAGTTTTTTGAATTGAATTGAATTGAATATATATTTTCTACGACAATATCATACAGCATGAGTACTTGAAGAAATTGCGTATGTTCCAAAAATGATCTTGTTGTGTAGAGGTGCTGTCAGTGCCTCCAGTAAAATCTCACATAACAGTCTGGCAGCAGTGCAGAGATTCACGTCTAAATGTTTTGGAGCGAGGCTTAAAAACTTTCAGTGATTTCTGTTTTATTGGCAGGTTCTGCAGCATTCTTATTTGTTGCTACCTGTTAATGACTAACACCTGAAGTGAGCATGGCAGTGTGTAGCAGACAGATGAAGAGCATAGGGAGAGCAGAGTAGACTGATTTTAAATCTCATGCTAGTGCTGACTAGCTCATGTTATCAAGTCACTCGCAAGAAATCAAAAACACGCTTCAGCATTCACTGCATCATGTGTTGTCTACTTGTGGTGATCGACAAAATCCCAGAAAATATTCAGATCACTTTTTGTCAAAACCTTCTGTCAATATTGCAAAATGTTTGTTCCCCACATTTAGTCATGTGGCAGAAGCTTTTATCCAGAATGACTCACACCTGAACAAGCAAACAACAGGAGCAACTTGGGGTCTTGCTCATGAACCCAGAGGAACGGAGGCTCAAACCACCAATCCAGTGATTAGTGCACAAGCTGCTCTTCCTCCTGAGCTGCAGCCGCCCACATTCCTCCATCACCGTGTGTATTAATCCGCTGCTGAATAACAAAGTGAGCTGTTTGAAGAGATTCTACATTATCAGTAGGAATGAATGGGCTAACCTTATCCTGTTTATAGCTGATGCTTTCATCCACAGTGATTTACTCTATAACCAGATTATAAACACTACAGGACACCAACATACTTGCATTCATATTTTTAGTACCTCTATTATAGTCTCCTCAGCTGTGAACTGACTGCACATAATGGAAGCGAGGTCGTCATCTCGCTGTGTTAATGTTCATGCTCATAGCATAAAAGTGCTGGTGAGCAACTGCACATGTGGAATCAGAGCGCTATGCTTAATCATAATGGGTTATGCCTCACTGCTTTCTTCGGCCTAAAAACAAATACAAAAAAAAGAGCTTTCCAAAATGAGATCTTTGTTTGAAAAAAAGGGGGAACCACATAATGGAAGTGAGAACGTCATTGTATTGTGTTAATGTTACATGCTGTGAGCATCAGAGCACTATGGTGTGTTTACTACAACATATTACTGTTGGTCTTAACAACCTGCTCAAACAACATGTGCACTTTTTTTCCTACAGTCTCGTTTGCCACAATTAGATTTTGTTCATTATAAAAACATCCGATCACAGTTTAATGCTCCACAAACCACTTTGTGTTTGCTGGTCTGTGTTCTGCTTCTTATACTCGGCACATCACAGAAGGATTTCGTCACTCTTAGGAAGAGGCCAGGTTGTTCAGCTAAACCAAACTTTCAAATCAAAGCACTAGGAGGAACTCAGCGTACAGCATTACAATGAGTATATTATAAACTTTGTTGGACAAATTGCAGATATCAAATTCATATGCCAACAAAACTCTGTGACTGTGTGTACCAGCACAAAAAAGGAAGTTGGATGGTGAGAATTCATAATTGGATCAATTATCGCAGTGCATAGCAAGCTTCACAGTGCGAGTGTGGTGTAGTTTAGAGCAAATCTCATTTGAATGTGTGAAATAACTGTTTCACTTTGTCTGTGTTACTAATCTGTGTTTTCAACGTTTTCAAACTTGCTTGTTTCAGACATTTAGCTCTGTTTTCTCAGAGATTCGAGTTTGCTCTTTCAGTGTTTCAATCTAGGATGTCTGTTCACGTCATGACAACAATTTATCTTAGCTGTTCTGGACAGAGATCTCAGATGTCGTTCCTGGAATCTGCTGGAGCCACTCTCCCAGTTTGGGGGACAGTATATACATTATGTGTCGAGTATGGGCTGGATGTCCCAAGCTCAAAATGGAGGCAACCTCCAAGAATGACCAAGCTAAGATCCTGTGGGACTTCAAGATACACACTGACAAACTGGTAATGGCTAACTAACCAGAGATACTAGTAGTGGTGGACAAGCAGAGGAAGAAGGCCGTAGTGATAGACGTAGAAATCCATCAACAACATCAGGAAGAAGGAACATGAGTAGAGAGCAGAGAGAAGAGGTAGAAAAGATGTGGAAGGTGAAGGTAACAGAGGTCCCCGTGGTTGTGGTTGTGTAGATAATGAAGTAGTGTGACATTACAGACCCACACTACACATCCTCGATCGATCAGCAGGGGCAGAATTGTTGAGTGATTTCTGTCATCAGACCCCTGTCGCTCTGATGCAAACATTCATTATGTCACTATAGACCTGTGTGGCATTTAATCTTCCCTCTCTGAGGTTATAGCTAATCAGGGGCTAAATATAAAATGCTAGCTACAAGTTTTAAGTCTGGAAAACATCTAAGCCCACAGCTGGAAGTCTGGCCAATCAAAAAACCGTAGGCTGAATATAGGCTGTGTTCACCACACATACACACATTACACACACACAGATTAGCATATGCAAATCATTTCAACCCTATATTTGAAAATTGTGAAAAAAAAGTGGTACAAAGACAACATGTCAACCGAGAAATGTGAGTTGGGGCACGGTTACTGCTGTGTTGCATCACGTCTCCTTTGAGCAACACTCTGAAAGTGTTTGGGAACTGAGGAGACCAGTTGATTTGGTTTTAAAAGTAAATTATTGTTGCTTGTTATAGGATTTCAGCTGCTCAACAGTTTGAGGTCTCCTTTTTTTTCAGTGAGTGACAGGTACAGACTGCAAACAGGCCAGTTAGTCACCTGGACTCTTTTACTACTGAGCCATGCTGTTAAAACATGAGCAGAATGTGAAGAAACAAGCAAAGTCTTCACTGAAAAAGCACATGTTCCTCCAAAACCTCTGTAGATCTCACAGATGGGAAAGTTCCCCACGCTGTGTGCATCAATGCACCCCGTCTCCTGGATCTTGTTGATAGACAGTGTTCCTGAGGGGTCTCTTTAAAATACAGTTCTGCCTGAGGGCCTGAAGATCATGGCCGGTTTTTTAACATAAACGGTTTCATATATTTCACTTTTTCCTCTAAGAAATTGTGTTTTTTTAATCACTTCGGTCCACCCGTCCATCATTTTGGTTTTAAACACAGTAATACGCATTAGCTTCGGGCACCACTTTTCTGGAGGAGAACAAATGACAGTGGTAGCTAATTAAAGACGCTATGTTGTTCCAGCAGGGAATGAAGGTTGTAGTACCAGTTTTCTAAAAACATACTGATTAACTTTAGCCCTTCTATATCTTGTGCTGGTGATTCAACAAGGAGAGTTGAGAGAGTCCATCCAAGCGATGAAGCCACAGCTGTCAGACACCTAATATTGTCTTTACAGAAAATGAATTTGACTTCCACTCACAGGAACCGCGGACATGCCGAATTACTCTTCCCTCTCTGCACGTGTATAAGTGAATAAAGCTTGTGTGACATTTTTCAAAATGTACTTTCTCATCACTCCTGAGACGATTTCACTGAAATGTGGTTTCATGTATTTGATCTTAAAATGATTAAAACATTGAGTCATTGCTTCAACAGCACACAGATAATAATAAATAATGGATGTCGTCCTTCCTTCCGCTCCGATCTAAAATCCGGTACCTAGTGTACTGTCAAATAATATCAGACAAAATCAACAAAGCCGACCTGGAGTCAGAACGTTGGCAGCAGAGTTTTCTCTTTTTTTTAAGCAATCCATCCTTTGCTTATTCTTCATGCTTTCATCACTAAATGGCATCTTTTCTTGTAACTGAGCCTGAAATCCACTGTGCTGAGTTGGATCTAGCAGCTCATGTTCAGACAGATGATCTTAATATGCCACTGTGGCGTCAGGAGCCTGTTCACACCTGAGTCCCTGCCATCCTCTGGTGCACCGAGGCTGCAGACAACACGCACGCAACATGAACGGGGGCAAATTAAGGGGTGAAGACAATACAGAAGCAAATACTGCCTTGCAGGTCCCTACTGACATTTAGCATACCGGGTGCATTGACATGGGCCGCCATTTGATCTAAGAGAACCGGGTGCATTGAAGGTACACAGCAGCTGCACTGGTGTAAACAGAACTTATTTGTGCACTAGGTAAAATGAGCAGTTCATGGTACAAGCCCAGGTTGTTCTTATTAGTTTTGTTCGTTTTGGAAAAGACCATTTAAAAAATCATTAAGACCAAACTCCATTCACCTTGTTTGGAGTTTACTGCAATAAAAGCAGCCTGTGTAGAAATTGTAGTTTTACTACATCTAACAACTAACTTATGTGAAAGGGTTTCTGTGTATTCGGGGCAGTGGTCCTTAGTTCATTAAACCCTCACATTTGTTTTGAGCGTTGTGGACATTTTGACAGCCCCAGTCTGCTTTTAGGGGTTGGAGACGTATGAGAAGAGCGACAGAGAGCACTTCCACCGCTTATCCTGGGATCAACACGGAAAAAGACAATGGTCAATGGGAGGGACTGAGATAAAGCTGGAGGATGGTCAAAAAGAACAATCAAACACATCTATCTATCTATCTATCTATCTATCTATCTATCTGTCTATCTATCTATCTATTGTTTCAGGTCTGCTTTCACTTTTGGTGAATCTGCTGTATTATTTATATCTTGAAATAACTTTATTTTTTTGATTTTGTCCAAAATCAAAAGATATTAAACGTATGATCACTTAAAAAAGGCAACACGCAATAATCTCTTCAATAATTCAATATATGTTGACTGACTAAGAAATTAACTCAATAGTTTTCATATAAATAGCTAAAAAGACATTATAATGACTTCATTTTAACATCATATTTCAATCACCGGATCAGTCAAATCAGTTGCAATTAATTCAGGTTCCAGCTTTAATGTGCATATTTGGAGCCTTTTTACAGTTTTGGACCGGTGGACAAGACAAGATAAAGTCTGCAGTTAATGATCAACCAGTAAATTTAGAAATGAATTTATAAATCAAATGTGATCATTTCAGGTGCAAAAACAGATTTTCACAATTTCCTGACATGTTATAGACCAAATAACTTAAATTAATCAATAAACTGATGAGTAGAATAACTGATAATGAAAATATTTGTATGCAACTCTGTATATAATCTTAATAACAGCCTGGAGAGTAGAGTAAATCCCATAAAGTAGAATAACTACATTTAATTCACTCACAAAAAAACACATTATTATTATTATTATTATTATTATTATTATCAACATAAAGAGTAATGAGACTCTGTATAAGTAATCAACTAATCAGCAGGATAATTGACTTTGTGACATCAAGTTGAGCGACGCACATGAGATTTTGAGCTTTACGCAAGAAAATACAAATAAGATTCAGTGTTCTGTTGTTTCTAGTTGTATTTCAGTCTTCTGTAAAAAGAGTCAGGGACTCACCGTGAGGGGACACGTCGAGAAACACAAGGTGACAAACAGCAAACTTCTCATCTTCACTGCTGAAGCAGAAACCACCCAGCTGTCCTGACAGGAGAAGCTCAGGTTAAAACACATGTTTTAACTCCACCTCAGAGTTCGTCATTCCGGTCACAGGGACAGTTTTTAATTCCATCACGGAGCAAATATCAAACGCGGAAAAAGAAAGAAGAGTAAAGTCCGGACGGTGATGTCCTGTATCCTCACTGGGCGCTTCCACAGAGCTGAATGTGCAGAGGAATCAGTCTCCTGCAGCTCAACCCGACAAGTGCACAACAATCAGCACAGGGACTTCCGGAATCGACTTTCACAATAAACCTTTATCGACGATTAAGGAAATGCAGAATCTAAATATCAGTCAATACGGAGCAAATGTATTATTATTGTGTTTATTTAGACAGTTTTCATTCAGCTTAAATAAAATGCAAAATGCAAATAAAATTGTTAAACAGATGCGGTGCTATCTCTGCATTGACTTCCTGTGTCTTTTATTTGATTGATTTTCAAATCAAATTTGTCTTAATAGTTCATCAAGCAAGAAGAAAGAGCTTTATCCTGCCTGTAAGTAACCATGCAATTTTCTAATCCAAACAAAAGGCCAGTCAACATGTAGGATGTGTTCCAAAAGGTTTTATTATAAGTTATTATCTATATTAATGTTCCTTTCTTTCAGTGACACAGTAACATTTTCTCTTGTGTTGTATAAATGAATGAGGCGATTTGTGTTTTTTGTCTAAGGAAACAGAGACACAACTTGAAAAAGAAGCAGAAAGTACAAACAAAGCTGACAAACGGACTCAGTAATGGTGCAGAAGCAAGAGGATGTTTTATTACTCATGAGTTCAACTTTTCATTTGTCTGAAGGTTGTCGTCTTAGAAAGTAAAATAATTGACTTGACTGTTTGTTGGGGGAGTAATGTCAAACCAGAATAACTGAGACCGATTGGAAGAAAGAAGGTTTCAATAAAGTACATCATCACCTGAACCTGCACTTTCTAGTGATTTATAATGAGTGTCGTCTGAGTGTCAAACACAGCAGGTTTTCAGAGAAACACACTGGGCAGAGAGCAGCAGGCAGACACAGTCAGAGACTAGCTGGTGAACATAGTGGAGCATTTAGCAGCTAAAGATCCACACTGACCTCCTCCACTGTACCATGTCCTCATTCATCAGAGCTGCTTTTAGTATATCACAGTTACAATCCAGGCATCTTTTCATCTCCATTTTTTTCTATTTAGACAAACTGAGGCTTTATGTGTTTATTGTGACACTGGGTCAAACTAGAGTTTGTTTGTTGCCACATAAAGAAGGAAGTTTAAGTTCTTTTAAGGCGTGGAAGTGGCAGAGGACTGTTTTACGGCAAAACACAAAGCAGTGACAACTTTTAAAAAATGTCCTGTTTCGTCTATATATTGATCATGAAATATGATCTGATCTTCACCAACGTCACAAATATCAACAAACACAATATTTCTAAGCTGATAAAACACAAACAGTCGTGATCCTTCGTGTCTTTGTTGAACACACACATTAAACCTACAGAGTGACGGTGAAAAAAGGAAGTGAAACGGGCAGCAATAACCTCAGGCGAGTTAGACCTGCACAACATCCAGGAGGAACCTTGAATTGTTCTGAGCGTCAGCTTGCTGACAGACACCCTGATGTTATCCTGCTGTTCAGGTCCAGAGGCAGGTCATCATGCATTCAATAATAATAATAATCAATAATAATAATAAAACTTTTATTGTAATTACATTTTACTTCTAAAAATTCTTCTTTGCTTCTACTGCATCTGTATTTACAGTATTGATGATGTCAGTTTGAATATGAAACATAAGGTCAAGTCTGAATCAGGCTAAATAAAGCCCAAAATGAAACCTCTTGATTTGCAAAGAAGTAAATATCCTGTACACCCGCACAGAAACAGCCCTCTCCCAGTCCATAAATGCACACTCACAGCTGAGATGTGTTCACGGTTTCTGGTTTGTTCTGTAAACTTGTGTAAGCAGAGTGAGGGGGATGAAGCGGCACTTTATTTACACAAAGCTGGAAACTTTGAGCTGTGGGCAAAAGTATCAACAGTGCATTAGATTGTGCAGACAGAAGAAACATCAAGCAGTCAGACTCTGTCCAGCTGCTTCAAGTGCTTTATGGTTTGTGTATATACCCACATTTACTCTACAACCGCATGTCTACGTCCTGATCCTCATGAGCGAGGGAAAAAAGAGAAAGGACCAGATGATACGTCCCTCCCTCATAAGGATCAGGACGTATCATCTGGTCCTTTTTATTTTGGGTTTTTTTCTACTTCACATATGGAGTTATTTTTATCCGATCTTCTTTGCAGGAAAAAAAAAACACCAGGATGAAAAACCTAAATGATCAATTATTAGGCATCAACATTGGTGCTTATGTCCCAAAAAAACACCAGTATGTGATCGAGTCCATGTGCAGGCTGCTTCAGCTCTAAACAAATTTTATTAGGCTAAATTAGGAAAATTCATTCAGAGACAAAATGGAAAAATGAATCTTCTATTTGAACTGCACTGATAAATAATTATTGATGTTAACAGTCTAACCACATTAATTACTGTTTCCAAGATCAAGAATTCACTTTCACAACCTTGGAGCCAACATGGACGAGAAGGCCTTAAAATCTTTAGGAAAAAATGTTCATTTAAACATCCACAATTCAGCGAATAGCTGAGAATAAAGATTGTTTAAAAAGCTGACTTCAGTATTTAAATAAAGTAACATTTATTTATGTGTGAAAATTCCCCCTTAACTGGACAATAAGAAGAACTGCTACCAGACTTTAATGTAAAAGCTGTGTGTTGTTTGACTGTGTAAGCTTTACTTTACTTTGCTCGGCAGACGCTTTTATCCAAAGCGACTTACAAGGAGCTAGCGCTTAGTGTCTTGCTCAAGGACACACCTGGTATGGGGGATGGGCTAGGAGTCTGGGCTGGGATTTGACCACCTTCTGCATCCCAGTCTGATGCTTATCCCATTGAGCTACCAGGCCACATAAGCTGGTTCCTCATTGTTATCTGGAAACAGACAGCTGTGTATGTAAATTTGTTTGTCAAATACTGGTTACAGATGGATTAAATTAATGTTTCTTCCTGCAAGTGGTGAATTTTATACAAGCAGTGAATGACTTTCATACGTTAACTGTTCCTCTTCAAGCATCAAAGTGTGGAGAGCACTTCAGTTTTCGGACTCTGTGTCCTTGAAGCCTTTAAAATCCTCAGTGTCTGTTTCCAGGATGTGAACATCATCATGGAAATGATTCATTTTCTTTTTTTGAAAAATATTTTTTGTCATTAAAATGTTGTTATCATTCTCATTCATTTTGTTAAACCTGATTAATGTCCCCTCTACACTTTTATTAATACATCTGTAACAATATCCACAACCTGCTAAACATCCAATATCTTTATGTTAATAATTAAATTATCATCCAGTTGCAAATGCATTTTTTTTCTGAACAGCAGTAATTAAATGTGTGAGTTAATTTCTCTTGTGGATTTTTATCCTACCAGCGGATTCAGTCAGAGCAGCAAATTATTAGTCTTATTTTCCTGCCAAACATTTATGTAAGAGAAGGTAAAACATTCATTTGAGGCCACACACACACACACACACACAAAACAGCTCTGTGTTAAGATGCAGCGTGTATCAAAAATGCTCTGATATCCTCATATTCATCTCTTTCACACTAATAATTATCAGTATGTTTGCTAGATAATGTGAATTGCTGCAGGGTTTTTTAATGGAAAGGTGACTTTGGGGCCTGTTTCTGCTTTTGACAAAGCTGAAAGTTCATTCTTAGCTTTAGAAAAAGCAGTGTGACATAAAAACACGGTGGAGACCATCCAAAGCTTTCTCAACGCTTGTTTTTCCTCAGCTACGTCTTTCTGCTGCACTTCAGAATCGCTGGAAGTAAAATGATTTCATCCCGAGAAGAACAACAGTGAAGCTGAAACAATTAGTCGATGACTCAATTAGATGAATAAAATAAAGTTTTTACCTGCAACAAATCATCAAATGACGATGAAATGTCATCAGAGGTTACCAGACATGAAACAGCTTTACTTCTGAGCATGAACCTAACTTTAATTTATCC
The DNA here is from genome assembly GCA_032362345.1 of Sandelia bainsii. Classification (NCBI taxonomy): domain Eukaryota; kingdom Metazoa; phylum Chordata; class Actinopteri; order Anabantiformes; family Anabantidae; genus Sandelia; species Sandelia bainsii. Next base: position 20,739,399 of record JAUMHL010000010.1, read on the forward strand.
CAGCTTCTAGTAGGAATGGCTATTAAAGTTCAAGTACCAGCATTCACACTCTGTGGTCCACCTGCAGCGAGTATTTAAGACACACAGTCGGGGGGAAGCGACCCCAACTAGTATTGACTAGCGCTGTCATGCTAACATCATGCTAACATTCACAGCGGAGGAGCAGACGGACCTGCAGTCTCTTTTCGTCGTCCTCCTCTCTCTGCCTCTCCGTCTCTCGTATCAGTCCTCCCCGGTTTCACCTGATCTTCCCCTTTAGCTGGTTTGCAAACAACTAAATTGCTGCAAAGCTGAGCAACTTAACATACAGTGAGGCACTTCTCGCTGTTGCCTTTGTCAAAGTTGAACGTTTCGTTCATCTCACGCCCGTTTGTGTATGCTCAGTGTCCCCCTACCTGGCAACTCGTGTGAGCTTTGAATCTGGTGAGGAAGGGCCCCTTTGAAACTTCACTGCTTATCCTCTTATTTTTGATCATCACCAGAGAAAATGAGACATTTACCGTAATGCTACCTTCTGCTCTTTAGAAGACCTGTTGGACACAGCGTAAAGACAGAAGAAGTCATCAGACTGCTGTTGGTGGCTACAACACCTGGGGAAACAAATGAAATATAAGAAGCAGAGTATTGTTATAATAGTAAAGTGTGTCTGAAAGGCAACTCTTGAGTTTGGAATAAAACTTGCCTTACCTGCCTGAGCTCTTCCCATGTTCCTTTTCTCTTACCTGAAGAGTCTGGGGACAGGACGCTTATCACCTCAGCGCTGGAGCTTTGCAAATTGCTGCTCGTCCGCCCTCATATCAGGGAGCACATCATTCCTCCTCCTCATCATTATCCTGCACACTTTCAGAAAGAAAAGAAAATTGAATGAGAACAATGACCAGTGTTACAAGTTTCATTTGTGCTATAAGAGAAGCCTTTACCATTATTTTTCTAGCCATTACTTAATCTGTTTTTAGTTATTTCAGAAAAGAAAACAAACTATGTCTCAGTTTCCTCTGGTCTGATGTGCCCGAGTGCTCGTAGGAGTCAGACAGTGAAACCAGGATAAGTAGTCTAGCTATTTTAATGAAGTTACAGGAGAACAGAACCGTGGGGATGTAAGAAGGTGTGGGCACAGATGAAGTTATCACACAATAAGAATCTCTGCTGGGGTGTAGATTCTGCAGACAAACAGCTTCATCGAATTACAGTGAGTACAAAGGAAGAAAGCATTTTAATAAAGTGAATCACTGAACCACATGAAGGTTAACGTCAGAATTTAGAGATTCACAAGCTCTAATACATTTTCTTACTTCAGTGCAGCCAAAATAAGGAGAATCAGAATTTTCATTGTATTTTTCTCTCTTTGTGTAAAGGTGCAGGGTGTTAGATTTAATGGCATCTAGCAGCGAGGTTGCAGATTACAACTGTCTGAAAGCCCCATTTCCAAGCGTGAGAGAGTCAACAGTGTCGGTCAGGTGCCACGTCGTGGTCTACAACAGCAATGCTGCTCTACCTACTGATCCACAGCTATTTGAAATTGAATTTAGTTAACCTACTCAGTACATAAAACTATAGATCATAGCTTCCAAGTAACCTGTTAGCTGTTACTTTCACTGGTAGCATTTGGTTTGATTTGTCCATTCTGGGCTACTGTAAAAACATGGCCGCACAACATGTTGGCCTCTGTGTAAGAGAGAATATACACTACTCACAAAAAGTTAGGGATATTTGGCTTTCGGGTGAAATTTATGGAAAACGTAAAAAGTTCA
>JAUMHL010000010.1:20741249-20751534 GCA_032362345.1 Sandelia bainsii
TTTAGGGAAGGTCACATTAAGTTCACCTGTAAAGGTTATAGTGCATTTTAGGTTCATCCTGAAATTTCACCCGAAACTTTTTGTGAGTAGTGTATGATTCTTATTTTCAGATGATTACACACTGTAATCTGTACACACTATATACAAGCATTGTGTGTTGTGCCAGTAGAAAAACTGCTCATCTGAAACACACTATTTTGTCTTAATTACCTAAAGCTCTTTGTTGTATTTAAGCTTTTTTTGTGTCTTATTTCCTAATTGGAAAGAGACTGATAATGACATTTTAATAGTGCTAATTAAAAAAGTGGTTTCTGAGGTGCATAACACGAAAGAAAACTGTAAAAAAACGAAAATATTACCATGCATTAGCAAATTACAAGGGAGCTTTTCTATTCTTTTAATGGATAATGTTTTATTTAAATTTGAGAGAAGAGTAGTGAGATGTCATACGTAATAATGAGTGATTTCTGTTCTGTGTCTGTTGTAACAGATCTAATTTTTCATATCAGCTGCCTCAGGAAGGTCCCCAGTTTTTCTCAGTGAATTTATCTCCCTGTCACATGCAGCTCGATGTTTGCTTTACTTTGCCAACACTAGCATGACATCTAGTGGGGAAACGCTACCAGCACTGCCTGCTACCCAAGACTGCATCAACAGCACACAATGATTATCTGGCCCTAAATCTCTCACAAACACATTTATTCCACCTCATGGTGGACTCATTGATTATTTCTATTAAAGCACCTAGCTGGATTATTTAGCTGCTTTACATCACAATGAGGTCAACAGCAGCTTAAGTTAAGCTCCAACATTACAGGCAATAAATTGGATGAAATGGTCAAAGGCCAAAGTTTATCCTTCATGGCAGCATGCGCCAAGTGCTGGAAGACGAGCACATGACTCTCTTCATCTGCTATATATTATGTTATTTTTATTAGACCAGATGCAGATTTAGCATCATACTATGTATGCAATGTTAATGTAGTTTTGGGGCAAATGTGCATAAACAGGAAAAATAATTGAAAACTGGTAAAACAGTATCGATATGTTATGATAATGGAAAAAGGGCGACTGCACTACTTTTGTGCACCATGTTAACATGTAAGTTGCTGCTAACGTTAGACTGTTCACTCACTTAACATCTATTGCACTATGTTGCACAGTGCAGAAAGGTTTGTTTCTTTTTATCCCTGTTTGTATGTGTGTAAATGACAGTAAAGTCTAATGTGAACTTGTACCAGGCTTATTATGCAAACAGATTTTGATTTCACACATTTGTCTTTTGTATTGTCAAACGTGGACTAAGCAGGGATGCAACATGGCCAATGATTAGGCTTTCATTAGGTTATAAATTAAGCTGTCAATTATTTCTAATCAACATTTTGGTTTGTGAAAAAAAAACCCAGAAAATTGTCAGACATGTTTACCGAGCAAACAACACTTTTAAATGTTCCCAATACCCAAATAACATTTTTTCCATTATTTTTGCTTGAATTGTTATTCAAATAGATTAATCAGACTTATCTGCTAAATTCCAGAGCTACAACAAGGTCATTAATTATACTTTTTTAAATCATTTTTATTATTTTTGTTGCATCTGTACTGACAATATTAGGGTTAGAAAAAAAGAAGAATCACCATGTACCACCCTGAGAAAACCTCTTGCTGCCGCCACTGGGTTCGTGCAAAGGTGAGTCCAGGTGAGCGTAAAAAGTTTGTGACGCCACAAGATGGCGCCCGGCTCTGCTGTAGACGCCGCGGTTTGAAGCTCCCTCCCTGTCGGAGGCTGACCTCTTTCCCGCGATGACAGTTTCCTGCAGGCTGGTCGAGAGACGGGCTGGTCGTCTACACAGCAGGATGTACAGCAGGGGGAACAGGGTTACCGGAGTTGACCTGGTCGGCATGCAGTGAAGTCCGCTGGCAGCGTGCATTTCACTTTGTTTTTCAGGGAAGAACTGATGTCGCAGTTGGACACCGGTAAGCGGGTTTCTTCCTCGGCGGTAAGAGTCCAGGAACAAGTTGTTTTTTTTCCGCCGCTGTTTGGTTTACGCAGTGCTGGTGAAGTCCTACCCTCCATACGTGTCACTTTGGAGAGAACGTCACGACAGACTCCGTTTACGAATCAGCCCGTTAAATGTTGTTGTACTTAATGGTACATTTTTACACATCGTAGACTGTGACTTCGGTATATTTCGGGTGTAGTCGTAGGTACTCTTCTATTCGGCATACATACAGCCTAATCAAACCGCACACATTTCAGTAGAAATTCTACTTTCGCAGCCGCTTCGTACTTCGTCGTCGTCGTCCTCGGCCGTGCGTTTTGGGGGCTTAAGATGGCAGGGGAAACGGCGGAGGCACTTTTCAAAGTTAAAATACTAATGACAAAAGTACGCGTAGGTCTAATGGGTATATGCCGAATTGAAGAATGGATTGAAACGTTTCGCAGGACACATTAGATTTGTTCTTTTCGAGTACGAAATGTTGCCAGTTTTGCAAGGAATGAAGTTAACATAAAGTGGATATTTTTGCAAGCGCGTTTCGTGTGGGATCCTCTATACAGTGGGGTAGACTGGAATGACAACTCAGCCTGCAGCCTGGTTTGGATATGTAATGAAACACTTTTATTTTAGATGGTCAGAAATAGGATGAAATGTGGATATGTTTGGAGATTTTGTTCATTTATTTAATCAAAACGTTATTTCCTGTTGGTTGATATGGTAACATGGCATATTTGGAGCATTATATAAAAATCCTGTCTTTGGTTCACAGGAAAGAAAAACAGTGTACACTTGTAAGTCCAGTGTGCTGTTTAACACTTCAGTTCAAGGCTTATTGAAAATAACATTGAGAATAATATTCATCTTATGGTGCATTTGTGGGGCTGAATAGGCAGCGTGTTGTGACTAAGTCATGTTTAATGTCATTTTATTCCTCTGGGTGTGGCTACAGCATGTTTTGATTACAGTTTGACCTTTGACCTGTAGAGATTGTCCACTTTGAAATGATGAAACACTTTGAAACACAACTGTCAGCCGCTTTGACCCTAACATTTGCCATAATTGTCGAAAATCTCTTTCCAGAGAGGAAATGAATAACAAGATGGAGGGTTCGGCAGGACCAGGTGTCAGTGCGAACGGGTCAGTTGCTGCACCCAGCAGCCCGGTGAGCTCCACCAAGAGCCCACCTCAGTTCCCAGAAAACCCGAACGAAGAACAACAGTCGTCTCTAACAGATGTCACTGATATGTGGATTAAATTTGTCAAGACATTTGCCATCATCTTCCCAATTTACATCCTGGGATACCTTGAGTTCAGCTTCAGTTGGGTTCTGATCGGACTCGCCATGCTGTTCTATTGGAGGAAGAACCACATCAATAAAGACTACAGGGTAAACCGAGTCTTAGCATTTCTGGAGCATGAGGAAAAAGCAGTGAGGAAAAGTGTGTCTCCTACTGAGCTGCCACCATGGGTAGGTCCTCCAGCATTATTACATTTCTGCTATTATGGCTGTTTCGTCATCACTGCTTTGTGTTTTGACTGTGTTTCAAGCCTCACCCATTTTCTTGGGTGTCGTCCCAGCCAGGTGTAGGATGTCAACATTGATTGGTTTCCTGCCAAACTGGCTGATGGGAGTAACTGAATTCCCTGCTTGTCGTCTCTCTGATTTTCCTCAGTTTCTTTACTGAACACGTAAATGCTTTTATGTTTTTATTTGGGAAGGTTGACAGTAGCGCTGTCATTATAATCTATGAGAAACGAAGAACACTAAAGACAGAGCTCACAACCTTAAATGTTGCTTTGCTTAACACCCACTTTCTCATATGATGGGATACAGAAATTGACTATCAGGGGAACAAGGAGCAAATAGATGGAGGTAGCATGTGTGACATTTGATACGCTGCCACTTGTATTTTAATCCACAGGACAAAACAAACTGTGTATTTTGTTAATGAGGGTCTCATAAATAGCCATAGAGAAAGTCACACATTATACTCTGTCAACAGCTCCTCAAGCTCACCATTGGTTCTTGGATCTAATCTGCCCTAGGCTTTTTTGATCATTAATCAAATTAGCCACCCTAAGGAGTCCTAATTGAGTGGTTTACACATGTCCTCGGAGCCCATTGGGCTCCCAAGGAGGGCACTGCTGCAAGAAGCAAATGACAAAAACCTGTTCTAATTGTCACTTCCTGTATATCTCTCCTTGGTTTGGTGTGGTGTTCTGTCACAGTGGCCACATGCCTCCCACATAGCTGCCTTTCCCTCTCTGTCTACTTATTCTCTGCTCTTTACATATGGAAAGTTCCTCCAGCCAACGTTACTAGCTCTCAGCATGAGAGGTTACCACTGGGCATGTGCACACAGGATGTATGAGAGAGTAAAGCTGCAACATGTAGCTCGTCGGAGCTGAATCACCAAATTAGTTCTCTGGCTTATGCTGCAGACATTTGAAAGCGCGTCGTGTTTTTCCAGAAGCTTTTCTTTTTAAAGCAGGGCAGCAGGATGGAAAAGTGTAGTTTAGTAATTTGTTTTGCCATTTGTATTTTCCAAGCGTCATGAAACACAAAAATACGTAATATTTGTCCCAGTTCTTTTAATGTGTCCGTGTCATATGGTGTGTTTAGACCCACATGATACTCAAAGGCCTGATTAGACTCTGGATTAATATGTATAAATGAGCATATTACAGAAGAATAGATGATTTCTTTGAAATGCCACAAACTCCTTAATCCTTGCACATATAATTAAGATTGATACTAAACCCAAAACGTGGAAACTTCTGCTGCACACTTCATAGAATGGACAGTATAATTAATGAGAAAATAATCAGCATATTAATCAATACTGAAAATAGGCTGCATAGTAATTGGTATTGCAAATAGTCCTTATAGCCCTACTTCACAGGAACAAATTCTGACACAAAATTTATGTCAGAACAAATATATAATTGTTGTATAATTATGAAGCATTTCTATCTCTGGAAACAGTTTCTGACCTTCTCCGTCGTGTGAGATTCACACATCACCAACTTGTCATAAAGCTTCTTTAATGCAATAATATTCATTATTATCCGTGCTGATGCCAGAAAACTGAGTGGATGGCAGGGTGCCAGCTAGATCCAAACATCCTCCCCCTCCCACTGTAGAGAATCCCATCATCACATCCATTATCACGGAGACCTTCAGGAAAATTGTGCTGAGCAGCGACTCCAGGCCCAGCGTGGTGTAGAGTGTCAGTCTTGTTTATGACGTTGTGAGTCAGCGAGCTTACTTTGATATTACATGTTTGACGTGTGTCTGTGTCACAGATGTTGTAACTCACAACACTGTGCTAATGATGTTTGAATGTGTAAATCAAACAGTGCTGATTGACTGCTTGTTTGCCAGATTAAAGGCGAACTGAGAAACCAGTGAAAGTATCTGTCAGATAATAAGACGGTGAAGTTTGACCGCTGAAAGACGCTCTCAGAAAGTTCCTGCGTCGTCATGTTACAGTTTCTAACTAAATAAATGTCCTTCCACTGGGCCAGTGGCGCTTTGGCAAATGGTCACTGTTAGGAGCCATAATGTGTTCATTCCACTGGTTGGTAAAATTAGTGAATAAAAATGGAGTGAAATTAGTGTACGAATTGCTGTAGTGGAAATCATAATTCATACGTTGTTATTACACTTGGGAAATTCTTGTCGGCAGGCAGCTGAATTTTAGGCGCCAAGGGTTCAGTGTTCAGTGTCTTCAGTGTCCAGGGACACTTTGACATGTGGCCAGGAATCAGGGTGGAACTGGGAGTACCTGCCCTACCTGGTGAGCCACTGTCACACCATACTTTATCCAATAATTGTATAAGTTTGTTCATCATTTACATTTCTGTCAACTAGTTCTGTTTCTAACATGTCATTTCCAGTTATTTAGTGTGAATCTTCATTTCATTTCTACCAAATGAATCTTTGCTTTTCGTAGAGATCAACAAAGATGCATTCAGTAGTGACTCCTATGTCGTAGTTTTAAGAGTTATTCAAAGTGGCATTGTAATGCTTAACCTAGGATTGATGTTTTATTCTTGGGCTCAGTTGATACAAGATTATATGACTTTCAAGTTAAAAAAGGGCAAATACATGTTATAATGCCTCTTTATGCAACAGCTCCTCTGGCCTTGAGGCTGTAAAGTCGTTTGAGCTCCTGTTGCTCCCTGCCTCACTCTGTTCTGATTGGCCAGCTTATAGAAGTCCTCCTGTGGGCTGAACTTCCAACTATGTTGGAGCAGCACCGTCCTTCAGCAACAACCTAGCCGAATATCCTCTGCATACTGAAGCAGGCTGTGAAAACGGTCGATATGCTCTGAAAGACACATCGACCTCTGCACAAACACTGAAACCAGCGCTAGCTGTGTGTGGAGCAGTGGCAGCTCACCTGACGGGGTGGGCGGAACAGTGAAACAGACGGCCAGCTACGGATTTCCACAGTGCTTGACCTCAACTGGTGCAGCATTTAAAAATAAACTTTAGAGAATGAAGTGAATTTGCCATCATGAAACGTGGGCACTTCACTACCAGCCAGAATGCAAACACACATCCACCTCAAGATGTGAGCCTCTTATGATGTGTCATGGGCATCCAACTTCACAAAAAAATATATGTAACATCAGAACATTGACACAATGGACAGAGACACATGCTGTGTAAAACTATAATACACTCAGTCTGCATATGTAAAATTAACTAAATACACCACATTTGTCTTATATTAAGCTGTGATCACTGGTCAAATACAGATTTTTGGAGGAGACTCGTCTCCTGTTGGCTCACTCTCTCAGCAAATATGCCTGGAATGAGGCTTGATGGGGAGTGTGGGCAGCAGCTCATAGTTAACAGCCAGTAATGCCTGAAGTAATAGTAGGTAGCAATACATTTCATTTTGCTTTGTCAATGTTTGTCAGTGAGTATTAAAAGGTCTATAACAGAGTTTAACTAGAAACTGTCTCAACTGTGAGTCATAAGCATCACATGTATTTATCTCAACACAGAATCACAACATTAGAAGAAATTGCTACAGAAGTTGAACATGAGGAAATAAGAGTCACTACACTGCAGGGAAAAAGGGCTTTTGTGTTTTCATACATTTTGTTGTGATCAGTCTAATTTGACAACTCATTTTACAAAAATCAAGCACAAGAAATCCGTTTTCTTATTTAATGTCCAAATCACTCAAATGCATCTGTACGCCATCTTTTCAGTCTCAGTTTTCATGCCATCTGTATAAGTCTGTAGTTTGTCCATTGATAATTGATTGGCCTGTAATGCTTTGATCCATGTAAGGTGGAAAATCATAAAGTTTGTGATGAAAGGAGCAAAGATAAGCAGAGGAAGAATCCTATCTGCAACCTTTAAAGCTCTTAATGCGATTAGCGATGCATGACATAAACTCTAATAGATTTTTCTCAGCATCATACCGGAATAGGAAATAGCTGCAGCCACCAGTCATCATCCACTGTTAAACCTGAAAAAGCAGCTTAAACGTTTGCTGCCTCGTTGGCATCAGTTTAGCCAGAATTAAAATAATATTAGAAATCTGTTTTATATATAGTTGACCTCAAACTTTGCCTGCTCAGACACTGGTTTCAATGTCTTAAATAATTTTAGTGTCTTATTTTGTATGGTCTGAACTTTCATTACTTTTAATGAAGTTATTAAAATTTAAAAATACAAACATTTATGTGAAATGTAGGCTCGAGGCCACATAGGTCACCCCAGGTCACTGCTACCATCATAGTTGGATGCGACGGGGCCATGAAAGGTCTGGAAGCATGAAATAGAACGCAGGTTTCTACATCCACATTGTTGTGGAGCTCAACACAAAACTAGAACTAAACATTGAGCTGACCTGCGGATGTCATTAAGATATGAGTCATCAGTACTAGTCAGCAAACAGGACCCGAGTGGCCAATGTGAATTATTACAACAGTTCTGGTTTAGAGTTTACGTCATTTGTCCTTTTTCTGTAACACACAGATTTTGTTTTTTACTTTACTTTTTTTCTCAACATTTGTAGTTTGCATCCAGACAGGAAACATGGGAGGGAGAAAGTAGTGATGTTGTAGTAGGCTGTTGGTGGAGGTTTCTGCAGTCAGCAGCGTCAGGATCGTAATAATCAGGCTTTATTGTCATTGATCACATTTACATGTTACAATGAAATTTGATATATATAGTAGTCAATAGTCAAATACTGTCCTTACTGTACTTAGTCCTTTGGCATCACTGTTTGACACCGTGGGAATGATGGCAGGTCGATTGTGTTCTGATTGTTGTCGTGATGATAATGATCATAAATGCTTGGTTACGGATGTGGAAACATCACAAGTCACAAAGACTCGACAAACAGTTTTAGGGTTGGGAAGAAAAAATTCAGGGTTAGGTTAAATGAAAAGATATAATAAACAGTTCCTGGTCAGTTCCTGGTCCTCTCTAGGCTGACTTTTGGCTTAATATAGCACGTCACAGCTCTGTGTGTCTGTGTTATTAGTGCATTCGATTGAAATCTATCTGGAAAGTCCAGTTGGTAGAATCTGTTTGTAAAGCTGCCAAGTAAAGTAAAAGCTTATTTGATGCCAAAACATTGTGGTTTGTGAAATTCAGCTTTGGAAAGTTATCTAAATTTACTGGGTTGTTAAATTAGTGTAGGAAATATTCACGGAGCAGCTCACGTTTTGCAGATCATTTAACACTTTAACGTTAAACAGCAAAAGTGAAACGTGCTGTTGTCAGTGTGTGTGTTTAGACTTTAGTACAACACTGTTGTCTGTAGCCAACAGCTGATTTTCTGTATGATTTTAATTTAGTGAATTATAAAAGAAGAGTCAAGCCTGGATTATTTGATACATGGTTTTGGATCAGTGCAGGTGAAGTATGAGTCAGAGGTGGATGGTTGTACTGGGCAGTGTCTTGTAGGTGTGTAGCTGGGTGGGGGAAGTAAAGTTCAGGCCCAGCTGAACGTTTTCACCCTGCAGCTAAATGTTAAAACAGCCTCATTTGAACAGTTTCACTCTATAATGGGTCTGTTCAAAAGCCAGACGTGACCTCAGCGGAGCAGTTTTTCTCCTAATTCTCTTCAGTTGTGTGTTCTCGTATTACGTTGGCATGCGGCGGTAACATGGGTGGGGCTTCCATGCTCTTTTGATGTGCTGAAGGGCGGGGGCTCAGCTCCACAGCAGAGAATGGAAACAACGCAGAGGAACAGAAAGGCCTTGTGCTGCCCTGTTCTGCTTTTACCTGCAGCCGGCTCTCTCCTTCAGCATGGTGAGGGTGGGGGTGGGGGGGTGGAGTTGGGGGGTTATGTCTCATGATCTACATCTGGTCACTGGGCAAGTATGCTAAAGATTTATCTGCAGATACTCACCTATCAGCAGGTCAACACTCAGACTGACTAAACTAGTGTCCGCTAGTGCTGCACTGGCTGAGAGGTGTTCAGGGTACAATACTGACCAATATTCAGTTTCCATTCAAACTACAGTATATTGTCCCCTGAGTAAAATGTTGTTTGTCACAGAGTTTTAAGCACAAAAAAACACAACATATTAGCACACTGTGATCGTAGTGGTATCAGCTGCTCGACAATACTTCCTGGAAAAACATCATGATCTACTCTGCATTCAAAATTACAATACTGTTATACTGACAAGCTATAGCTATAAATCCCATAATAAAGAAGCGCAGAATTTGCACTGGATTTTTCCCAACTGATGGTGTGTAGGTGATGGAGTCTTCGTAACACAACGGTCCCTGGTTTTAGAGCCACATCTTAGTTCCGGAAACACACATTGCACTCTACTAAACATCACAATCTAGTCCATGTTGAGTCTTTCCACCCTTGAAACTCACATTTCCTTGACTGCTCTCTCCACTCTATCCTGCCTCCTCTAACAGCCAGTCATTCTCTCTTTGGCTCTCTCAGCCTAAATATAGACGTCAGCGTGGAGCAGCCGTCTCGTCATATAGATCTTTTGTTCCTGCACCTTTCGACGCCTCCCTCAGTTTGAACGGAAGTGGATTTTTGCAGGTTTCCTTGTCGCTCTTGTTGTCAACTTGACGAGGAGGGTCCCTGTCCTGTGGGAAGTGAAGCCGGTGACAGAACAGAAGTTTAAGATGACAGGAAATATCAGTCTGTTTATGTGATTAAATTCCAGCAGCTTCCACACCCCTCTCTCTGTCTCTCTCTGTCTCTCTGTCTCTCTCTGTCTCTCTGTCTCTCTCTGTCTCTCTGTCTCTCTCTGTCTCTCTGTCTCTCTGTGTCTCT
>JAUMHL010000010.1:20751634-20764803 GCA_032362345.1 Sandelia bainsii
TCTCTCTCTGTCTCTCTCTGTCTCTCTCTGTCTCTCTGTCTCTCTGTGTCTCTCTGTGTCTCTCTGTGTCTCTCTGTGTCTCTCTGTCTCTCTCTGTCTCTCTCTGTCTCTCTGTGTCTCTCTGTGTCTCTCTCTGTGTCTCTCTGTGTCTCTCTGTCTCTCTGTCTCTCTGTCTCTCTCTGTCTCTCTCTGTCTCTCTCTGTCTCTCTGCTGGCACTCTGACACATGCTTTGTGTTGGGGGTGTGGCTGTTAAAGGAGGTTAGGATTTCAAAACAGCTGTTACATTGCTGGGCTGTGAGACTTTGACACAAAGAAACACACAGCAAAAAGGGATGCTCCTGTTAGCTCCTGTTAGCTCCTGTTAGCTCCTGTTAGCTCCTGTTAGCTCCTGTTAGCTCCTGTTAGCTCCTGTTAGCTCTGATAGCTTGTATATAGATAGAAAACAAAAGATTAAAAAACAAACATGTTAGATCGTTCTTGTAGCATGTAGCATGCTAGTACAGGGCCCCCAGTGTTTTCTAGTTAGTAGCAGCCAGAACACACTTTCTGTTTGACATTTTCTTATTTGTCTGTGCATTTTTCTGATGAAGTCTTTTATAATGACCATAAGCAAATGCAGTTTATAGTAGATGTATCACAGCATGCACACGTTTTATGGTATAAAATACCATGATAGATCATTGACGCTACTAGATGCATCACTTTGCCTTCAGTAAGTCAGTACAATTAGTCCATGATTGAGGACACTATCAGGCGTTGTCTGCTCCACATTTCCTTATTGGGTAGCTGCAGACTTTATGCCGTAGCCTGGCGTGCAGGTCTTCAGAAAATGAACAGCAGCATGAGGTGATGTAGACCACAACAACTGAGACCGGTCCACTCGGTGGCATTGCAGCAACTGTACAGACCTTGACCTCCTCTAAAAACGTTTGTCCTTCCTTAAAAAAAATACAATGAGAAGAAATGAATCACTTTCCTTGCTTTGACATTATGTGAACTACTGAGCACTGTATGTGTGTATGTATATATATCTATGCTTGTATGTACATTAATTATTAATCAGTTAAATTTATCTTGGAATCTTTTATTGCACTTTGTGCAGTTTCAGCCCCTTCCGTGCTGTTTTGATCATGTTTCAGCAGAATCTCTGAATTGTATCTGTGACTCTGAGTCTTGTTGTCTGGTTTGTTAGAACTTCTACTTCAGTAGATGTTGTCATTTGCTATTTGGCCTGAGTTTTAACCTCTTTATCTGTTTCCTGACTCAGTCTTTCTCAATTGCTTACCTAAAAAGGGAGAAAATTGTGCTACCATTGCTGCCTGTTTTACTGGTCGGATGAGTCATCCTTTCCTCCGTTCAGTCCTCGGTTCCAGCTCTTTTCGTATTGTTTTTATATTTGTCAAGTTGCTGAAGGTGCAGCCAGTGTAGCCGCTGCTCTGAGGGTGTGCGACGGACAGATCAGAGCCACATGTGTCTTAAGTTGAACCTTGAATAAACTGTCCTTGCAGACACACACAGTGAAAAACGAGGCAACCAACAATTTGTATTCCATTTGCATGTCTGGCTTCATTCCAGCAACTCAGTCTTTCATTAGACTCTTTCATCTAGACCTAAGTTGGGCAAAGTGTTAATAACCATGTTCCCGTGATGTCAAGACAGAAATGATGTGTTGTGAATGTTTCCTGATTTGGGGGCCTGGCTGGTGGTAGAATCGACTTCCTGTGTGTCAGTGATTTAAGATGGGTTGGAAATCGCGTGATGGCTGAGTCATAAAGGAATCACATTAGATGGTATTCAAACAACAGCAGTAAAAGAAGACTGAGACGTCAGGCTCAACAGTAAAATGTTTCCAAACAGCACACATTAGCACATGTGATGGGATGCAATGCAGTGACTCAGTTTCTGCAGTTCTGATGGTGATTTTATATTTTATTCGTCTTTGCTGCAAGTGAAGCTACACAGACAAAGGCAATGGAAGCAGACTCAAAAGAAAAAGAAGAAAAAACTCAGTATGATTAGCAGTAATTAGTACAGAGAAGCAGAGCTGCAATAATTAGTCACTTAATTAGGTGAATGTAAGGAAATTGAATGCATTTGAGTAAAAAAGCAACAATAATAATAATTCTCATATATGTGATTTATCTGCTTTTAGGGTTTGCTTTGCACTGTATGAAATTGTAAAGGGCTTTTTCACCACTTTCTGATGTTGCACATATCAAAAAATTAACTGATTAAATGAGAAAATGTGCTGTACGACATCCATCACCATGTTATTAGTAACTTTGGTCTCGTCTGTGTCATTTTAATCCAAACAAATGCATCATGTGATGCTGATGTCATCGTCACTGTGAGCTTGTTTATTTATGTGTATACGTATGTGAGGTGCAGTAGCCTTGTGTTCTTGTTGAGAACATACATACAGCACACTTTTTTGATTGTTTACCTCTGGACTCAAATAGACTAGAAGTGTAAAAAACACTCAGAGCTTCATGTGAACCTTTTGTTTTCTTTTCACTAGACATAATGTTGGATTTGCTGGTTTGCTAAAGTGTGTGTTCTATATCAGCGTCCTCCTTAGGATATTTGCATTTCAGTGTAAAGAACGTTTATCTTTGTTTATGTACATGATAAATTTACTGTGGGAATAAAACAGGTAAGTGAGGAAGCACACGAGCGCTGTTATTTGTGTATATATAAGAGCAGAAAGCCTTCCTGGTTCTCGTGACCTTAGTCTGTATTTAAATACCTTGTGTTTATCGACAAGTGCTCACTCATGTGCATCTGCCACAGGCTGAAGTGTTTGTGCAGGATCAGTGTGTCAGTTATACAACATGTCTGTCGCCATCCATTCCCAGTCCTCCACAACGGCTTCGATGCTGCTGCACTGACATCCTGTCAGACTACACCCCTCTGTGTTGTCCTAGTCTGAGCCCAGTCAGGTTGTCAGCAATGTTCTCAAACCTTAGCACTTCTTTTGTGAGATGCCCGACTGTGGCTGCACTTTACAAAGTCGTCACTTTTTAGCCAAGCAAGCAGCCTGATTCCATGAGCGGCGATACTGCTCTGTCAGTGGGGCCACCGCTTTAGTCCAGACTGAAATATTTTAACAAGACGTTCACGTTCTCCAGAGGAAGAACGCTGATGACTTTAGTGATCCACTGACTTTTCTTGTAACGCCTTCATGAGGTTTACACTTGCAGTCTTGTGTGACGTCTTGACAGAATTCAAGAAGCCCTGTCAGCAGCCTCCAGTGTGAAGGCGGGGCTACGCTTGTAGCTCCGCCCATGCAACCCAAACGTTTATAGACAGTACAAAACGTCACACTCTGCTCAGTGTAACTTATTGATTTAATATTTATTAGCTATTTAGATTTGCATTATTTATTTAAACGTAATTTATTCAGTAAGCAATTATTAACTTAGCCAATATTTCTGTGACAAAAGAGTTACAACTAGGGCTGCACGATTATTCTAATCGTGCAGCCCTAGTTACAACTAACAGTTACTTTCATGAACTGCATTAATCATTTGGTCTATAAAAGAGTCCTTGCTGATGTCATTTAATTTCTTGTTCTGTTCAATCAACAGTCCAGGAGTTATAGAAAACAAAGACAAACATCAGGAACTCTGTAGCATGCTGAAATGCTAAACTCAGATGTGATCTCCTTTACTTCGTGCCCCTGTAAATGCAGCCTTACAGAGCCACCAGCTGTAAACTCTTAACATGGTTAAAGTATGAAGTGTGTGGGTGATGAAAACTTGTAGAGTGGGTTCTGTTTTGACAAAGTACTTTGTAATCTTCTTAATTTAGTTTTCTTTGAGGTTGCCAAGCGTGTGTGCATGTTTGTGGACCTTATACTGTGGTGTTATCAGTGTGGCTGCCAAAGAGAGCTGCTAGATAATAGTGTGTTAAAACAAAGGGGATGCATCCTGTTATCTGTAGTCATTTTTTAGTCACAGACCTGCAGATTGCTGAATAACTAAATGCATTTGGTGTAATATACATATTTTTCTGGTTTTCTCATTTCATTTCTGCATCAGACCTCATTTTGTCTCCCAACTGTTCGCTGTACAGTGTTTGTTCATCTTTACATTTATTGTAAATTGTCCTCAAATGTATCTGCTGCTCTTTGAATTCTGCACATTGATCAATTTGATATTTTAATTATCATTTGGTGTGCTGATTATTTTCCTGATTGTTTAGTGCATGAAATGTCAAACTGTAGTGAAAAATGACCAGCACAACTTCACAGAACCCAAAACACATCTTAAAATCCGATCTGAATCTGATCATGCCTGAAAAAATTATGGAAAAGCGATGGTATTTATATGAGGGAACTGATGGGAATTATGTATAAATCATGATTCAAGCTCTGTTTTTTCTGTCTTTTATTTCAGGTCCATTATCCAGATGTGGAGAGGGTGGAGTGGCTGAATAAGGTACCAACACACACGCATAAACACACTTATCATCGTCAGATATGACTTCTTTTATCAACTCTCGCCCACTAGATTGATCTGTAGCACATCAGGTTCTGTTGGCCTGTTAGCTAGTGGGTAGTGGGTATATAAATAGGATCTGAAACTAGAGCTCTGATAGACCCTGACCCAGTGCTTCCTCCCTGGAGGGAAAGAGATGGAGAGTGGTAGAGAGAAAGAGGCAGAGAGAAAGTGATAGAGGGATATTGACAAAGGAGTAGGAGAGCGAGAGAGCGAAATTGGCACCTAGAAGAGCATCACTTACACATATTTCCAGTACGATACCACTGGATGCTGATAGCCTGCACTTTCAAGGCCAGACTTGACGCAGCAACGTTAATGTTTGTAGTCATGTTGTGTTTTTATGTTGTTGTGGTGACAACAAAAAAGATTCCTGCTCCATCAAAGCACAGAGCTGCTTAGAGCAGGAATCTATAAGGGTTCATATATGATTAATTTAAAACTTCTCACCTACTGAAGATGGGAAGCAGTGAGCATCCATATTCTTACATTTAGCACAGTGACATTTTCTTTCCTCATTCTTGTGTTCTTGTTTTACACTGACATGCACACATAAGTCAGAGTTCTTCGGGTGAGGGACCACACCCTAAAAATATAGTGTTAGGTGTTGATCAGCAATGAGAACTTTCCTGTCTGTTCACTCGCACATATTCAGGCTGTCTCCGTTTCTCAGCCTGTAACGATTCATCAGAGCGTTTTCTGTGTTGCTGAGCAGCAGACGATGCACTGAGGAGAGAAACGCTCTGAACTCAAAGCCCTTACAGAGCCAGTGTGTGTCTGTGGCACTTGAATTCCTATTATTGTTCTCAATCATGATTATGACTAGTCTGCAGCTCGAGGACCAGTGTTCTGTAGACTTGCTGCACATTTTTGTCATTTATATTTCTTTCTAAATGTAGATGTATTACTTAAATGTTATAAAATATTTCTAAACTAAAATCAATGTGTAAACACTGTCTTTGCATATAAAGTGAAAACAAAGTGTGTGGCCATCTTGGCGGCTTCCTGGTTCTTTCATGTGGATGCGGATAATGAACTCATTTGTGTACCTCTCAGGTTTCTCTCCCTCTCACCGGGTCTCGTGCAAGAGCATTTTTGTGTTCTTCTGCTAAATTTCTTTTCTGGATGCTGCACATTCCTGAGAACGTTGTTCCTGACGTTCCTCAAATCCTCGTTAGCATAATCAACGCCCCAGAAACTGCTTTATTTGCGTGAAAGTGTCATTCTCTCTAAAGAAAAGTGCTCATGTAACATGTAAGGTCATGGGGACAACAGTCACTGAGATATTAGATTAGAGAATGTTCCAGCTACATGAGGTGATGTTCTGCTGTCCGGTGTCAACAGAGGATAGAGAGAGCTGAACAGAGACCTGAATAAAGACACAAAGGCAGCGAAAGAACAGAGACAAGTTCCTGCTTTCTTTATTTCTTAATGTATGAAACTGCTGTGACAAAAAATAAAATACTAAAATCTAAAAAGCTACTTAATGGGCAGCCAGGGTGATGGTGATGCTGAACAGAATATTAATTTAGCTTGACCTTATTTACATACGCTGTGTAAACCTATTTTGATTAAATAATAAAGTCCACTTCAGGTTCTCCTTCTGAGCATGTGAATGTTTCACTTTCCTGAACAGTAAAAATGTTAAATTTAACTATTTTTCTCAAGAATGAAACCCTAACATCACAGAATGCATGATTATATTTTGTTATGGCTATGAGATGACTCGAGAGGGTAGTGCATTTTAAATCTGATGCTACACAAAAACTATTAATGCAAAAGAGTCAATATTTTGGGTAATCTTGGACATATCCAAGACTGATTGGAAAAAAATGCCCCAGCCATTTAACATTTGTTTTTTGGAAACTAACTCATTTTTTGTGTTTTTTTTTTTTTCATAAAAAACAGTGACTTCAAGTAATCGAACCGGCATTTAAAGGGTTAAAATCCTGAAAATGATTGAATGTTTGTTAGTTTTGAGCAGGGCTGAAGTTGTTTAAGAGATTCATGCAAAAAAATCAGAAAAAATATTAATCTGTCATGTTTTTACAGCACTTTTTAGGAAGCGGACATTTTTGTCCTTAATGACTCAAGAGGGTAGTAAATTTTTTTCACAGTGTTCCAGTGATGTATAAGAAAAATTTAAATATGAATTTGTCAAGCGAGAGACTTTGTTACAAAACACTGTGGCATATGCATTAACACAGACAAAATGACAGCCAGACGAAGAGCAAAAATCTGCCCAAATGGACAAAAATGTCCATAGTGATGCATGAGGGTTAAGAACAAATCTGTTTTTATGTTCCTACACGATTCCTGCTGTCTCAGTACATGAGAATCGTTGTTTCAGAGACCTGCTGGACACATCAGGATTTTAAGCTTGTGGATGAAGAACAGATTTTATTTTTTTATTATTCAGTAGATTCTCTGTGCAGAAGATAATTTTGATGTCCTGTTCGAGTTATTTTGGCAAAGATGTATTTGAATCGGCCGTTTTTCTTATTCTCTTCCTCCCTCCACGTTTCTCTCTGTTCTCAGACGGTGAAGCAGATGTGGCCGTTCATCTGCCAGTTTCTGGACAAGCTGTTCAGAGAGACCATCGAGCCGGCGGTGAAGGGAGCCAACCCTCATCTCAGCACCTTCTGTTTCACCAAGATCGACATGGGCGACAAGGTGATGAGACAAAAAAACCACCACATACTGTTAATACATACAGTATAGAATGATTTGTAAAGTAGTTTGAATTAAACGGGAGCTCTTTAAACACAAGGAAAAATTAGCAATGTGTTAACTACAAATATCAGAGCAAACAGAAGGATCATGACATTAAACTACTCTTTTTCCTAGTTATAGCTGCTGTGGCTGTATTGTGCTACTAGAAACTTGTTGAAAAATAGGACTAGAATAAAATAGGAATAGGACTATGGATATGGACTTATTTCACAGGTCATTCTTCAGATTCCAATTTTTCTGAAACATTCGTCATGTTTTCCCAAAGGTTTGCTGGTACGTAGTGTATCTGTCCATTAGCAGGATATTTGCAACACAGGCTTATACAGATTGGTACTTTTAGGTAAACAGATTAATTATTCACTTTTTTTATAATTGCAATTTTAAAAAGACAAATGAAACAGAAAGTGCAAACAATTCTTAATCCTCTGTTGGAGTCATTTTATTTGATGTGCGCACACACTCACTTGTTGATCGTCAGTTTGAAACACACAACAAAAAGAAATTTCCAGTGCGTCTTAAAAATACAGGTATGCAAGCAATTCAACCAATGTTCAGCTTAAACATTAGTTGAATTAATATTTACTGATTACATGTCCAGTCTATAGTGTCTGGCAAAGTCATGAAGATTAAAAATGACTCATGACAACCTTTTTCAGTCTTTGAAGGAATTATTATTACAATTTTTCTGCTATTTCCCAGATTCTTATTGTTCTTCTTTATTATAATGACTATTAATTATCACCAAATAGCACAGGCATTTACAGCTAATACCGGCATGTTTTAGGGAAATTATAAGGAACGTTTCCAGGCAAGGTTTATACTTCTATTTCTTATTATTTTTACTTTTAATTTTACTGTAATTTTCAAAAAATTTAAACACCCTGCCCTAGTCAGGTACGGGGTCCAGTGTGACACGCAGATTTGAACACCACTGTCAGTACAGTTGAATTCTGTCCACACTGCTTTCAGTATCAAGTTTGTGAAACTCTAAATGGTTCTTCGGTGCTTCGCCTGTCCTGAGCGGTGCAGCTCTGTCACTCAGTCATTGATTTTGTTGTAGCGGTACTGGGATCCAGGCTGTTTACCAGAGAAAAGGGAAAAAAAAGGAATAGAGTAATTTGAAGTGTCTCCACTGCAAAGCATTTAAAGCAGATCACCATGATGGATTATTGAAACATTACAGGCCAAACAGTAGATTATGAAATGCTGTAGTGGAATGTGAAACTGTTTAGCACCATTAGTATATTGTATTATTCTTGCCAAGTCAAACATGCAGTATTACTGGTATGTTTCTTTAACTCAGCTGCTCACAGTATCTGTCAAAGTGTAGGTGTTAAGGTCTCTTATTGTTGTGTTGCTATTTTCGTCTACCTTGTTGCTGCTGAACTTGAACTTGCATGAACTAAATCTTCTCTTCCGTCTCCATTTAGATCACAGAGCCCAAGTTTTTAATCAGAACTGAAAAGCGTTCCTGCTCGATTTCCAGGCTGTCGTCATTGTTCCTTTCTTTTATAACCACATTCTGAGCCACATTTTGCTCACAGTTTAGATCAGAGCGATATGTGAGGGCAATAAACAGCTGTGCCAGGTCCAAATCTAGAGCTTGGTCAGAGTTGAGAAAGATTTGCTCATTTGTTCCTGTTTTATCATATTTGTGTTTCTGCAGCCGCTGAGAGTGAACGGGGTGAAAGTTTACACAGAGAACGTGGACAAGAGGCAGATCATCATCGACTTGCAGATCAGGTACACCATAAATCTTTCACATTCACGTTCACATTAGAGTAAAGGCACAACCAGACTGTCTGTAACGATGGACGTAGTAAGGCATGAAGCCACCTACTGGTTGAGTTGTCAGTTGGAACCAGTGTTTCTTCGACCCCGTTATCAACTGGCTTTGCAGTTGAGGATATTTCTGCGTTGTCTCCAACCTTCAGTTGTTGTAGTTGCCACATGACCGTAACATATGAAATAATTTCATGTTTTCTTTTGCTTTCACGTCTGACATCAGTCCTCTTTTCTTGGTCTTCCTTTCAGTTTTGTCGGGGCCACAGAAATTGATGTTGACATCAAGAAATACTACTGCCGAGCTGGAATCAAAAGCATACAGGTATGACAAAAGTGTTAAATACTGTTTGTGATGTTGATGCTATGACAGGATATTGCTTTTTTTGGCCACGGTTTCTTAGTGGACGGTGGATTGATGGATTCTGATGGTTGTCTTACTGTATATTTGAGTGTAAAAGGGCAGCAAATATCTTATGTTGTACAGATTCCTCCATGAGACTGATTTGTGACACTGGGATATATAAATAGAGATAGATTTTATTTATTGGATAAATCTACTGTTAGAGTTCCTTGCTAAAGTAAAAATATTAATAATGAAATAATAATAATAATTTGTTAGTGGGTGATATTACTGTTTAGGGTTGATATTAGTCAGCTCCAAAGGAGATGAAAAAGGCATTGTAACTGATGGTTATGTTCATTATCCACTGTCAGTTTTTTCTTTTGATAAATAATAAAATAATAAAGTAACTCTTCCTATAAGCCTACTTCCATCTGTCCATGAATGGTGCAAAGCTTCAAATATGATCAGTTATTTAAACAGTTCATTATTCATTAAAATAGTTCCCACTATCTATTAACTGACTGTTTATTTCTTTCAATAAGAGACTAAAAATGTCAGTTACTAAAATCCATATGAAAAATGAGACGGTACTTTTTGACATTGTTGATATTTGCCCTCGTTCCTTTGACCCTGACCACAATATTAACCCATGACCCCTCCAGAGGCAGCTTTACATAATATGTTGACACAGGACTGATAAAGGAGATGCTGTCCACTCAGCTGCTGGCAGAAGATCAGGCCATATTTGTTGTTCAGAGATTAGAGAGGGAGAGAAAGTAAGACGAAAGGAGAGTCCGAGAGATTTACAGAGAGAAAAAGCCACGTGTGTGACGTACAGCCAATATTTGCTTTTGTGTATGGCTTAAATTTTTGAGCTGCGGTTCCGGGCTCTGTCAGCTTTTCATAGACTGCAGAAGAAATAAGTGGTGCCGACTTATTTCTGAAAAGTACATTAGCTTAGAGCTTATCATGCATGATGAGACATGCTGTTGAACGTTTTTTTTCTCATTGGCTGTCAGACTGCATCCAGCTTCTTGCTCTAGTTAAACTGATACATAATTAACTGCATATAATCTTCCTAGAGCATCCTGTAGGCAGGATGAGCTGCAGGAGGGCAGTGAGGATAAACAAAGGTCTATCTTCAATCTCTCCACTTCCGTTTTGATGAGTGAAATGTTGGTATTTGATTACCCAGAGTGAGCTACGACCAAATTTGGTGCTGCCAATGGGCAGTGTACATATCTGAGGTTTGAGTCACTGTAAATCTCAAATCTATGAGAAGAAACTTTGACTCATAACATTTAAGAATGATCAGCTATGTCTGCAGTTTTAGCTTGACATAAGTAACCTTTGACCTGCATCAGTTTTTGCTTCTGCTATAATTACTACTTTTTTTATATGAGACTTTTGCACTGATGTTGGATCTAAGCCCAGACTTTCTTTCCCTGTGACTCTTGGCACCATAAAGACGGAGATGGGCAGTTTTCACATGAAGATGTCTTGAAACAAATGTCTTGTTTTTGCTAAGGCACGTGGCCAGTGTGTTTCACAAAGTGGGTGTAAAGTTACAAAACAGTCAAGCAAGGATAGGGCATCACTAATGACAGTAGTAGAGCATAATGCTGAAAGCAGACTGTAAAAGCAACAGGAACAATAAATGTTGTGAGTGTTGTGTAGACATTTCATACTCTGCATTGTTGCATAAGGTGCCTCTCCAGGCAGCACACAGGTGAATGCGCTTGCATCTGTATGGAGTTTGACTCCTGATCATATCACAGCATGTGGCTTTTGTACTGTAGGTGACACTTGCAGGACCAAGAAAACAAGACAAGAAAAACAAATAGTTGGAAATGTAAAAACGCTCGTAAGGAGAGTCAGACAACTGCACAAGGCGAAGAAATTATGGCTGTTGCAGGTATCAAACATGTTTGTGTAACAGTGCTGCAACTCAGATATAATGTTGGTGCTATGATTAAAAAATCTCAAATAATATCCAGCCGTATTCAATATTTTTGACTAGTTGTTGACATCCTTGAGCCTGGAATACAGTCTCTGGCCCCTCCTGCCCTTTTCATGTTCTTGCAGGTTATGAGAGGTCTGGGAATCAGCCAGAGCTCCCTGAGAAACACTAAAAGTGAACTGGTGAAAAGAAAAGAAAATAAACACAAAATTAAAAGTATATACGTCTTTCTTTCTAGCTTGATGGAGTGATGAGAGTGGTGATGGAGCCGCTGCTTGGGGACATGCCACTGGTCGGAGCCCTGTCCATCTTTTTCCTCAAGAAACCTGTGAGTACTTTGACCTGTGACCTTTGACCTCATCCTCAGAGTCATGGGGTGTACTGTACCAGCAGAGTACCAGGTTTGAAATGATAGTGAGCCTGTTTTAAGAGGGCTACTCTCATAATTCAACACTGAGAATATTTTAATATTCTGATTTTTGTCTTTATATTTCTTTGCGTCATCATTCTCGCCTGTGTTCTAAGTTCTACCCACTGTATTGTTTTTTCACTTCAGTCGTTCTGCAAACTGCCAAGTTCCAGTCTTCCTTTATCAGAACATTCCTTCTCCTCAACTGCTGTCTTCCTTACTGTGCCTCAGCACGTTTTATCTTCCAGATTCAGGCTTTGATACACTCACAGGAAGAGAATCACCAACAAAAGCCTCAAACAGAATTGTTAAATTGTCATTTCACCAAAAAGTGTGTGTTCATTTTTGAAATTAGAAGAAGAAGACTTCTGTTATGATGGAAGTCAAGAAGTCTGTTAAGTCCACTGAGAGTGGTGCCGTCTTTTTCTTTTATCATCAGATCTTTACGCAGGTGTGAAGATCTCAGGTGGGTCTTTGCTTTAAAGGTCATAGCAGCAGTTTCAGAAATAGAGTCGTCCGCTTGTTTCACAGCTGTACAGTATCATTTATATTAATCTGCAGGCGTTGTTTAGGTGTTATGGCGTGTCTTCTCATCCTTCACCACAAAGGAAATGACATCACTACTGTTACATTCAGTGTACTTCAGGCTGGTTTATTATTTGACTATTTGAGGCTCCGTTCTCTGTGCTGTTTGCCTATGAATAATAATACTCTGTCATCGTACTATTTATAACCAAAGGGTTGTTTTTGAGCTCATACTTTGGTTGTTGTTTAGGTATGTGGTTGTTAGCTGACACTCAGACTTGTTTGTGTCTTTTTGCAGTTTGTGATTCTGATCATGCTGCTGCTGCTGTTACTCAAAATGTCAGTATCATGATGAAACCATGTCCTACTGCTGCTGCATGAACTGAATACTATAGATTGAAGCCTGGAGCTTTGTCAGACATTGTCACTGGTCTCAGGGGTTTTAAGCTGAGTTGCACCAAGTTTTTGTGGCAGCTATAAAACCACGAGTGTCAGTGTGACAGTTTTTCACCATTAAGAAACCAGGACACAGGAGTGGGGATTAAATCTGACTTTAAAGCGTGTACCCATGAGCAACTTAATTATTGGCACATTTATTAACATGGGATATGTTTTATCACGGCCTCTTGTCTTATCTTTATCTGAATCACATTCTTCACATAATACAGACTTTGCAGGTTGGCACATTTTCTCTTTGGCACTACAGGCTGCATTAAATGCCATTCATGTGGTAGTGTGTACACTTAAAGTAGAACCAAACCTGGTTTTCACGTTCCAGCTTAAATGCACCTTCACATTCCTGGAACTACACTACCAGTCAGAAGTTTGGACACACAGAGGAATGACCATGTTGTTCATGAAAAGATACATGTCTTCAGTTGTGTTACCATCATTGCACATGGTTTTCTAATGAT
>JAUMHL010000010.1:20766158-20798339 GCA_032362345.1 Sandelia bainsii
TCTTCTCTCAATCAGTGGAAAATATGATTAACACAAACTCATGCATGGGGAAAAATACCGTTGAATACCGTGAAACCGTCATAATTTGGAAAAATACCGTGATATAGAATTTTGGTCATACCGCCCAGCTCTAGCTTAAGTTTTAAGTTACTTAAAAACAAGTCCAGTTTCCACTAAACAGCAATGTTTTAGGATAATCATGAGGTTTCCTTTTACAAATGTTTTTTGTCATGCTTGGCTGAAATACCTGTGTAAAGACATAATCTTAATCTCTGTAAGCCAGAACAATAAAGCTTCAGGTTGTGGAGTAATATTTATATAGTAATACCCAGTGAAAAACCCACAAACAACAGTCAGGCCAATGCTTTGACAATCTTTCTGGTAACTAACAATTAAAACAAAGTCTGGCTCGTTTAAATGAAGGGTCTGTAGCCTTCAAAAGTAAAAAAAACAAACTGTAATGAAAACTGTGCCCACAGTGAAAACTGGTTTTCTATAAGAGAATAAAAGCTCCTTATCTACAAGATGGGTGTGAGTTGAGCTGCTGGAAACGCCTGCTCACAGACGTCCCGGAGATGCCATCATGCCAACTTCCTCAGAGCAGGAAAGTACAGTGAAATGCTTCTCTACTAAAAGCAGGGACTCATGATTAATTGTGTCCTAAAGCCTGAATTTAAACCGTCATTGAATCTTCTGTAATGTTATTTTTTTAGTGACAGTTGATGGTGCTCCCACTGCTTCCATTCTCTTCCTGTGCCAGCCTGACAGAACAGCATTGTGGTCCACCATGGTCTACATCTAGAGCGCTAACTAGGCCACAGAAAGACATACGCCCACTACTCTGTGCTGCACGCACACACAGACACACACAGGCACACAACAGTCAGATGTAAAAGTGTATGTCCATGCAAATACATGGTATTTGTTGAAGTAGTTCATGGTGGTTTTCGAGGTCTGCTTTGGGTCTTTGTTCTGTTGTAGAAGCCTTGTGGCCTCGTTTCACTTTCAGTTTCTTGACTGAATGAAAGACATTTGCATTTTCATTCTTCCCTCTATCTGTGCAGTGTAACCTGTGCCACAATTTATCCTGAACACACTGTAACTGAAAATCGCTGACTTGATTTAGCTTAGTGAGACTGTGAACGTTTTCAGTCTCAGGTGGACTTTCTTGTGTGTTTTTGTACAAACTGAGGGCTCTACACAGTGGTCCTCATTTTCCGTTGCATTCTGGATGAAAACGGTCACTAACACTGTGGAAAGCAGGCACAGTTTTAGCAACCAAGACATCATTAAATGTGTGTTTATTCACCTCAATTTTGTAATAAGACCAGCATGAAAAATTCTGAATTATTCTTACAATTTGCTGTTCTTTTCTCTACAGTTACAGAACCCATTTTACTATTAAATACAGCTCAGTACACTTGCTGTTATAATTTTCAGTCCATTTCTGCATATGTGAAGTTCGTCACTGCTCCTCATTTTACTGCAGCCGTAATAACGGAGTTCAGCTTTTGACATTTTAAGCCTCTTTTGTAACCGTTTCCAGCTTTGCGGTGACTCTTAATCTGAGACGTACTGCCGCACACACTCCTTCTTCATCTAATTCTTGCACTTTGTCCATAATTTGTTTTAAAATGCAAACATCAGGCCATTACCCATTTATGAGCACGTGCTGTATATGTTATCCTTGACAACTGGCACCCTGCTCACACTCCTTTTATGGTCAGTTGACTTGTGTTATTTTGAGCTGGGTGCCTTCCCAACACATGTGTCTGGTGATTGTCTTGTGATCTTGACAGTACAGTTTGTGTGATGATGATTGAACACTGACCAGCAGTTGGTCCACATCAGCCGCAGAAACACTTCAGGCTGAGGCTGGTTCTCATTATAAAACTACTTCTCCTCAGTTCTGATTGATTTGTTTACTCTGTGAGAATCAAATTGGCCTGCTTATCAGGACAAAGAGCCTCACTCAGGCCTGTTAGTCACTGCTTGCTCATCCTAACTGACCTCCAGGCAGACAATGGCCTATTGGTTAAGGGTAAATGGTTATGGCTACTGATACCACATCTAGAAATACAATATCAATCTTAGACTAATTACTACTGCTGCCATTCGACCATTACAACCAGTGTACCACTGCTACTCTTACTGCTGACTCTAATAATACAGCTGTTCTTACCACTTTTAACTATACCATTGCTATTAGAGCTAGAAATAGACCTGTTAGCAACACTGTTGTAATTCCTACTACTAAATGTATGTCTTCCAAAGTCAGAATGAGGTTTTATATACAGTATAAGTCCAAATCCGGGCACTTAGTCAAATCCTTTTTTGTCACTTATGTGATTTCATGTAATAAAGAGAAGAAAAACTGTGTTTCATGCAAAATCTTTCAGCAAAAGTTAAAGTCAAATGTGAAAGACAGTATGAAGCACCAAGAGTGGATGAAAGTTTTATTTTACTTTGACTTTAAGTCCTACTACTACCTTCATCACTAACTCCCCTACTGGTTTTACTTCTGTTACTATCTTTCCTACTACAGCAGTAACGCTGCTCGTGGTAGTACTGTCATACTGTTAGCTGATATGAGAGCAGCAGTAAACATGATGTTCAGTTGTCATTGAGGCGTGTCAGGTATGTGTGGATGATTCAGCCTCATTAAATGACTGTTGAGACTCCTGTTTGACCAACTGAGTGACATAGTCTTTAAAATGTGACCTCTCCTCACAATCCGGTTCCTTGGGTAACTCAGTGCTATGTTAAGAATATAAGAAAACTAGGTTTCTCTTTCATTGTGAGTAGGAGAATCCTGGTTAACGTTCCTGTGGGATTTCTAACTGTGTGGAGGGAACGTGTTACTGCCTGCAGTGTTGGGTTACATCATCTGGTCACCCTCGGATTTGCACATAATTAGATTTAAGAATTTGCACAGTGAATAAAACCACAGTGCAGTGGAGCATCTATTTTGATGTGACAGTAAACTGATTTTTAGTAAGAATACTGCAGCATTCTGCAAAAAAGCCCAACAACTGCACTACCTCAAGAAGTTTAAAGGGTTTGGCATGGGTGGCAAATTGATGACATGATCGAGATGGTTTTGCCTTTTCCATGTAGTTGAAGTGACAAGTACTGAAAGATTATTTGCATTAAACCACCTGATCTGCTAAGTGTGTTTTAAAGGGGAACAATTTTAAAGGCTCAAGCCACCTCGGTTGGTCCTTTGCTTGGAGAGCACCAAGTGCAAAAAAAAATCTTAGAATTGGCGAAAGTGTTGGGAAATTACTGTATATACGTGATATGGATTTAGATATTATGTCTGCATTCTGTCAGAAAACCTGTTGGATTTGTTACTACCCGTGACAGAACATTATGAACTAGTTAAAAATAATGGCTTAAAGTACTGTTTAATAATATTTAGTGTTCAGCACTTATTAATAGGTTATTTGCAGACATTATGCACACAGAGACTGTCGCCTAATCCTGGAACAGGTGACACTTTTGTTCATTCATGACGCAGCAGCTGCCTCACCTTGGTGCAAAGTGAACCGGTGACTCCTCAGTTGACGTTGCTGCAACAGATTCCAGCCTAAATCTGCAGTTCCCAATCCCTGGGTTGTGAACCGGTTGTGGGCCACATAACAGCAGCTCTGAGGCTGAGAGGAAACAAACAAACAAACAAAACAGAATAATAATTCTGTACCTTTATGCCTTTTAACTGAAGTTCAAACGCTGTTCATGAAGTGTGAATTTCTTTCCGTAATGTTCCATCAACTCTTCCTTCTCTGGTGGTGATGAGGAAGGATTTCATTTCAGTCCCTTAAAAATCAAATCCCATCCTCGTGATTTTCTTAGTGTAATGTCGTTTTCATTTCACTGCCGGTGAGTTTTTTTAATGTGGTGTCGTCAGATGCCGGACTGCCTGTCTGGGTGAAGACTAACCCAGTCTGCCTTCCTGTATTGATCATTGGCTTGATTGTATTTGAGTTCAGCTCTTTGCTGACTCATGACTCCATCAGCGAGTAGCCGATAATGTGCACAAGAAGAACTTAGTGCTGGGAAAACAGACGTCAGAGTATTTTAGTTTACCAGAGATGGTTGTACAATGTTTACAACATTTACATACCAACATCATTAATCAATAACAGCAGTGTAAGTTTGGACTTTTTAGTTTCAATGTGCCTCATATTTCATGATTTCTTTGTCTTTTTTTTGTTTGTTTATTTTTTCCATAGTCAAGTTGTATTTCTTCTCCGTCTTTCAGAAGCTGGATATCAACTGGACAGGACTCACAAACATGCTGGACATTCCCGGGGTCAAGTAAGTGGTGTGACGAGCCGAGCAGCAACATTGTGCCTGTTACCTTTTATCTGTTTGACTGTTTATGTCATTATTTCCAACATGACACTGCAAAGTAAGCAGTGGATTTCAGAATGTGGACACGTGAATTATTCAGGTATGCTGCTATGTGAACTGTCTGCTTTTAGGTTAGCTTTTTGGGATCTGGCTGCAACTTATTTGTCAATGCAAACACTGGGAACATTATCAGAGTTCTAGGGGATATGAATTCAAATTCCTTATGCAAATTAAATGCAGTGAGACTGTTTTCTTAAAAGAAGTTGTGAGCCTGTCTGAGGAGCTCATAGAGATATTAATAGGGGCAGACATGGTACGAAGAGCAAGGCCTGCTGCCAGTTTGTCCTAGTGACCCATAAAGAGAAATCAAAAACTTTTAATGACTTTAATGACATTGTTAATTATTAGCCTCTGTTATGTGAATTATAAATTCAGGAATAATGTAAAACTAGTCTACAGCGCAGGATGTTTGGCACATGGAAAACAATATGTGCATTGGCCTGTGCAACATGGAAGCAAACCAGTAAGTGAGTATGGATGTTGAAGTGTGCATTAGGTGAAACTACAGATGAGGATTAGGGCCACCATAAAACTATTAATTCAGTTCTGACTGTAAAGTCAGATTTCTGAGGAAAAAAAAGTCAGAATTCAAATATATTTTCCGTATGTAACATGTTATGCGGTCATAATTATACGTCCGTGTTTGATGCACATTCACAAAATACTAAGTAGGAGATGCATTAAATGGTTGAAATATTGGAAAAAGTTTTTAAGGCTGAAGTGGGGAGATTTGCATATTGAAAAAGAAATGTTGACGTTACTTGCTTCTTCTTTTTCTGCTGTAGGCGAACATTCACTCCTGCTGCCTCTAACTCAACATTACAGACCTGCACTCAAACAGAAAGCTAAAAAAACATGTGATCAACATAGTGTGACAGTGACTTTAACTTAGTTACTGGTGCACGTTTAAAAGCAGGACTTGTTACAGTAGAAAGCAGAAAGAAGCTCTTTGTGATTTCAGTCCATTTATCATTTATATAATCTTGCCTCGTCAACTTGAAACGTTTTGCGTAGTGGTGCAGTAGTTCATGGAAATACATTGATTTACACAGAAATCCAGACATTTCATTTAAAATCTGCCAATTTTTAATAGAAACACAATTAAAGAGTCTTTCAGGCACAGAAATGGAAAGATGCTGTTTTCCAGCAGGAAATGGAGAAAAGCAATTATTTCTCCCTCCACGGTAGGGAAAGTCACGCCGAGCCATCAGAGTGCTTTTTAGAGTGTGCAGAAGGACATCCTCTCTGTCCAGTGTAAGAAGAAAATGTTCCCAGTGGACACACTACATAGATTATGATCTTTATTTTCTCCTGTAAGTGAGAATACACACATTGAAAGGTATTATATATAAAAAAAAAACCTTCATATACTCCTACTTGTCTGGATACATACTGTCCATGATTTGGTACAAACGTGATGCAGCTGTATTTGTAACAATGCAAACGGTACAACTCAGAGATGATCAGTCAGTCAATCAGTTTGAATATTGGATCTATTTTCTAATTCTGTTTGTGTTATGAAGTGGAGGAACTAAAACCGAATACATTCACTCATGTGCTATACGTAACTACACTTTGTGAAGTGCTCGTATTC
Source organism: Sandelia bainsii (assembly GCA_032362345.1). Lineage (NCBI taxonomy): Eukaryota > Metazoa > Chordata > Actinopteri > Anabantiformes > Anabantidae > Sandelia > Sandelia bainsii. The sequence continues at coordinate 20,772,169 of JAUMHL010000010.1, forward strand.
CACTCAACTACAGTTTAGAAGGAGATATTGTACTTTTTATTGTGCTACATTTATGTGACGTACAGATACAGATTCATACAAAACAAAATCAACTAATTAATGCTGAGGCGTATTATGGAATAAGCAGTAAAAGCGTGAACGTAAAAAGTATGTAGGTGCTCTGCAAAAACGTTATGTGAAAGGGAGAAATATTAAACACGAGCAACATGTCGCGTCTTAGAAACACATTTGATAGAAACCTTCAGTGTGAGGTTATATTAACTAACACAAGCTCAGACATTTCTAATTTACATTTGAACTGATCTGTTTTTTTCTAAACATGAAAATAAACCGCCCACTTTTTACACGCAACAGGACCCACAGCCCACGGTGGTGGTTAACGCCCCTGCCCTCTCCTGCAGAGCACTGTTTGCCTCCTGCTGGCTGTGGGGTTGTTCCTCCACACTAACATGCTTCTTACTGCTTTACTGTTTGTTTTCAGCAGAGAAACTCACTGCGGTTTCCAAGAGACTCTGCCCTGTGAAATGTAGCTTTCCTCGTCCGACAAGTTTGTAGGAGAACAGCACTGTGTGTGTGTCACAGACCTGCCGTCTGCTCCACCCTCCTCACCCTCTTCCTGTGTGTGTGTGTGTATGTATGAGAGTGCTCATATTTCCTCGCTGGCTATTTGCATTTTGCCCTGAAACAAAAGAAAAACCTGAGGTCACTTTCCGCTGCGTTCTTGTGTGCAGGATCCACTTTGATTAACTTTTTGAAAAGCACATATTAATACTACACAAACAGAAAAACACACTCCATGTAAAAGATGATGCTAACACACACACACTGCTCAGTCTAAAACCAAAAACAAGCTCTTTTACGGGCATAATGGGATGTGTGTAAACCTCGGTGGGAGTTTACACTCATCTGGACACAGGAATCAATATGTCAACACTAAATGTAACATTCTGGTGAAAGAACCGACTCAGCATCAGCTCTTCAATGGGAATCAAATGTTGTCGTGAAGCGAAGTAGCTGTGTTTTAACGCAGGACACTGCTGCCCTCTAGAGGAAATGTGGTGAAATATCAGAGGAGTTCTTTTTGCTCCTCCACTGAACAGAGCGAGTAGGACATTAAATACACAGCTACTATACTGTTGGTTCAGCTGAAAACGGTACCATACAGTCGTCCTCCTGCTGCTGTCACACTGCAGCCCCCAGCTGTGTGTAGATCTTATCATTATCCTTATTATTATTCTATATTTAATATTATCAGTTGACATGTCCATCTATAGGATTTCTGCTTCCAATCCAATGCAGCAGTGATGAAAATGATTTATATTTCTAGTTCTTATGAACAACAACAACATCTCTTTCAAAACCCATTGCTCTGAATAATCCACAGCAATATTTAGTCTCTATAATAGTAATAATAATAAAAAACAATTTTTATAGTGCCTTAATAAAAACACATATAGATCAAACGATAAAAGCAAAAATATGTCAGTAACTCGCTATATATATTATATACAACAGAACAGTAGAACAAACATAAGAAAACACAGACGTACAACCAGTATATCCATATAGTTTGGTGAACAGTTCGGTCCCTAAAGTGTTTAAAACCCAGGAGCTTTTTAAGACAGTTGTTTGTTCTGCAGATTGTTTGATTGTAAGTGTATGCACACACACATATATATATTGTGTGTATAATATGGCTTTTTTGTGCAGTGCAACTGGAATGACATATTTTAATGTTCTCACTTGGCAAATGGTAAAATGCTCGTATAATGTTTTTATAAGATAGTCTCTGGCTTCTAGTTTGTAGTAATTGCACCATTTTGGCTTCTGTTTTCACTTTTCACACATTATATTGTTCTTACAACATATTTATTTCTTCCCTCCTGCTTTCTTTTCTCCTTTCTCCTCCTCTTTCCTTCTGTCTCAGTGGTTTGTGTGACAGCATCATTCATGACATCATCTCCAGTCAGATGGTTCTGCCCAACAGCATCAAAATCCCTCTGGTGGGAGAGTCTGAGATGGCCCGACTACGCTTCCCCATGCCCAAAGTAACACACACAAAGACACACACAGCTGACCTCACAGTCTGAAGCAACAACTGTGAACCAACAAATCAATTAATCAATCTATAGATGAACAGAAAATTACACATTTAGCTTCAAACGTGTAAAACATTGTCTGGTCTTGATTTTTTTAAGTGTGTACGATATAAAGTGAATATGATGAATCAAATCCTGCTTGATAAATTAAAGTAAAACAGCTCAGACGTCCATCGTAGGCTCCATCACACCTAATCTGCTTAATGAAAAATGCTAAACTGCATTTTTATTGGTCCACCTTCATCTTACGACCTCTCCTCTCCCCCAGGGCGTCCTGAGGATCCACTTCATCGAGGCTCAGGACCTGCTGAGTAAGGACACTTTCATGAAAGGGCTGATCAAAGGCAAGTCAGACCCGTATGGGATCATCCAGGTCGGGAACCAGCTCTTCAAGAGCAAAGTCATCCGCGAGAACCTCAACCCAAAATGGAACGAAGTGCACGAGGTGAGCGACTCGGGCTAAAAGAGAATCTGCATCACTGCACGTGTTCAGGCTAAGCTCAAAGTAAAGGCAGCGTATTTGCACATGAAGACAGTTTAAAGACACAAGTGGATGCATACAGATGTGTTTGTACTTCCAGGCCCCGGTGTACGAACACTCAGGGCAAAATGTGGAGATTGAGCTGTTTGATGAAGACACAGATGAAGACGACTTCCTGGGAAGGTAATGCTTTAAGCTTTTGCACTAGAACTTTGCCTCTTCTTCATGATTGTTATGACATTGTTGGTTTTAACGTCCTCAGTGTGTTTAATTTGGTATTACTGTGAACTGAATGTTTGAGATTTGGTCTAATTAGACATTTAAAAATGTCAGCTTGGCCTCTGAACCTCGCTACGTTCTGACATCTTACATACTAAAGATAAACTGATCAGTAGCGGCTCAAGTGAGAACATGTATTATGTGACAGTATTCATTATTCAAAGGAAAGTTAGCTATAAAACACTGCAAACTACGATGTGTACTGCAGTATGGAGATTCGGAGACATGTAGATTCGGTATCATATTTTATTAAATTCATGTAACAGGATTCATTATAAATGTTTGCACACTACATAATAGGATTTCACACTTGGTTTATTTGATAACGGAGCTTCTTGTGGCCCTGAAAGCGATCAGAGCTTCCACAGTGACGTTTAACGAGTGCACCACTGCACGTCTGACTTTAATTTTCCCACCAGAGTCCTTTAACTCACCGTAGTGTGAGAGACAGTCTGTTGCAGCGCTGCAGCCAAAACCCAGTGCGATGAGTCAGCTCCATTCACACGTACCTCAGTGAACGTGTCATATAGTTTGCGACTTGTTTTTCAGACTGTTGATCGACTTGGCTCAAGTCCAGAAGGAACAGAAGGTCGATGAGGTAACCTGCATCTTTTCCTCGCTGAACTTCTCCCAGTGTGTCCAGCAGTCAGCTCCATGTTGTAACCAAAGTGCTCGTTCCTGTGTTGTTTGTGCAGTGCATTTACTACTCGCCTATAACAATTCAGTTCAAATTTGTTGTGCTTTTTTTGTTTTACCTTCATTTTTTACATTCACAATATTTATGAATGTCTGAACAATGATTTAAAACAAAAACATTATTGAATCTTCATCTTAATAAAAGAAAACTTGCTGAATACATCTACAAACCCTTTTTGGGATACACGGTATATTACATAGAATTTTGTAATGAATTTCTAATATCTTCCTTTTTTCTTTAATAACATTAAACATTTTTTGTTTGTGTATTTCAAACGTCCTTTCCTGTGTCGGACACATGAAAGTGCTACAGGGCGACAACTGGTTATTATATTTACTGTGTTTGCACAGTAGTTAGTTGTGTTTTTCCTTCTTTGCTTTGAAAACCTCTACAGTCATTTATCAGAGAATCTCGTTCTCTGCTTTAGAAACTGTTGATATTAACATGTCACATTTCTGTCTCAGTGGTTTGTGTTGGACGATGTGTCCAGAGGGAAGCTGCACCTCAAACTCGAGTGGTTATCTGTGCTGTCCACACCTGACAAGCTAGACCAGGTACGGTACCACAGCTTCACGACTCCAAACAGGCTGATTATTCACGTGTCACTGTGCGGCTGAAGCCTCAACATCTTACTTCTCCCCAAAGGCGCTGATGAGCATCAAAGCAAATCGTGAGCAGGCCAGCGACGGCCTGTCGTCTGCGCTGCTCGTCGTCTTCCTGGATTCAGCCAGAAACCTGCCGGTGAGTCAGTCTGGATCAACATCGATCACCTGGCATTGAAATATAAGGATGATGGTTATGAGCTGCAGATTTGAGATGATGTCGGCGTCGCTTCAGTCTGTTGCTTATCTGCTCTCTGAACTTCTTTTTTCCAGCCTCATGTTTTGCACTTGGAACCTTTTAAATTTCTACTTGTATCAAACACACTAAACTGATTTGTTTCAGCACTAAATCCTGTCTTCACTTACAGCTGATGAGTCGGGCAGTTTTAAAGTTTCGACCATTCAAATTTATATTTAGACTTCTATACTGTACATAGCATTTATAAAGAGAGAAGCATGAATATCACATTGATCAAATTACCATAAAGAAAAACAACTTTTTTAAAATTGTTTTGAAAGATTCTTTTTAATTATTGACCACATATCAGTGTGAGTGAAGAGGATGAACTGTAAACCTAGATCTAAAGACGATATGTTTTGAGCTCAGAACAGGATGTGTCCACAGCACCGAGTACAAAGAGTTGTTATTAAATTTCCTGACCTGTCAATCTCCTTTCATTCATGCACAGATAGTTTTTTTAATACTTGACATAATTTTTTATTTGTTTTCTAACTAAACTGTGGGGGGGTCGCTCAGGTGCTCAAAACTGCAGGCAGCTGTGCTCAAAGCCACAAGACATCTTAATAAATATGTTAGCAGCAAACAAGCAAAAATACGTTCGATAGTTTTGCAGAGTTCAGAGTTTTAAGATACAGTACGTAACCCAGACTCATTTATTGTATTTATTATTGTAATTAATAACAATGACGTTGAGCTTTGAGATGAATTTGTTGACTTGACTTGGAAAAACCAGCACACTGCTCCCGTTTACTGTAAATACATTTACTCAGAAGTGATGGTAACTACGTGTTGATGGTAACAGCACCTCAAGTAAAAATAACTTAGTTTGAAATAAGTGAAGACACTGATATGTTAGAAGCTGAAACTCTGCCGTGCAGGCTTCACTGTCCTCTTTTCAGCTCCCTCTTCTTCTCTGCTTCTTCTCTCACCCCCTCCCCCTCTGAAGAGCGTCTTTGAGGGGAACTTGGGCTCTGGCTACTTAAAGGAGAGGCGGGCGGCCGGCCTTGTGTTCTGTGAGAACACCGCCTCTCTCTATAGGACCCTATTTGTGAGTCCGCTTGCTGTTTTCTGCATCCCAGAGTAGAGTGTGATTTAAACTCAGAGTTCACATTCGCTTGTTGCTTTGCTTCTGTTTTAAGCACAGGGCTTAAATGTTTGCCTGATGAGCATGAATCCTTACTAGTGCACGAGCTGGTGTCTCCTGATCTCATTATTTGTTATGAATGTTCTTTGTTTGACTAATTAGAAAGCTGAGGAGAACCAGAACATTCTAGGACTATCAAAAGCTTCCTTCCTCCTCCATTATTTTCCTTAATAAGCAATAATTGATCTCTCAGAATTAACTGACTCATTGTTCATTAATCTAGTTTGATCACGAGCTATTTTCTGGAACGCACAGACACTGGCTGTGCTCTGTGTCCAGTAAACGGCCTCACCGGAGCTTAATCTCTGTATCAGTGTCTCTCATTTTCTGTCAAGACAGAAACGATGTTTAAGGTATTTTATGTAGAATGATTTTAAAGGACAGAATAACTAATAATGGTTAATGTATGCTGTTATAAAAGTATTACAGTAGGTCTTATTCCATATTTTAATATGCTGGTAATGTACTACATACCAGAAAGGTATTTTAATATACTCTCTGTAAAATACTGCGTTTTGTCAGCTACATTTACTCATGTTTAGCCGACATCACTTGGACTTGTTTAAATTAGTTTTATTTGATGAAAACACTTTTCTGTCCTCTAATGTACTTATGTAGATGAAAGGTAGATCTAAAAAACTCTGAGCTTAAAATCCGCCCCAAAATAAAACATAATGGAATAAGATTTTTTACTCTTGCATTTCAAAAAGTTAGAATATCATGAAAATGTTTTAGTTTTATGGTTTTTGATGGTTACAGCTCATGAAGATCAAAAATGCAGTGTGTCAAGATATGACATGCACCAGTAAATGAAAGTGCAGACCGCAAAATAAAGTCTGGGGTTGATAATGATAATCAGCTTTATTGTCATTGTCATTTTACAACGAAATTTGACTCCTGCATTTAACCCATCGCCCCTTGGGGGGAGCAGTGGGCAGCCACAGGCGGCGCCCAGGGAGCTAGCGCTGAGTGTCTTGCTCAAGGACACACCTGGTATGGGGGATGGGCTGGGATTCGATCCTGCCACCTTCGGCATCCCAGTCTGATGCTTATCCCATTGAGCTACCAGGCCGCCAAAGACGTTCATAAGAATAGAGTATTAGATTAGATCAGTCGCTGAATCAGTATAACATCTCATTTTTCCTTTTGGAGGAAGGTACGGATTTTGATACTGTTTAGACTTTTAGAGCAGAGGTGGTGAACTCTTGGTGGATTTCTTTCCCTCCATCCATCCTGTTTAAACCATTGTGTGTGAGCAGGTTTCCTCCATCAGTGTCGTCTGTGGCTGCTCACAGTGATGCAGTGATGAGTTAAGGCCCCGTTGCTGCTTAAGGATAAATATCCTTTGCACGTTAGCACCGTTTGGAGACGTTCACGTGATGCTGTTATACTCCAGTGTTGGTCAGTGTCGCATTTACCAAACCGTAACTTACTGAAGAAGTAGAATAAAACCAGAAATGGAAAATAACGTTACCCTGGTAACGCTAGATTGTTGAATGAAGCAGGAGGAGAACAAGACAGACATTAAAGTGTTTATTATATTTTCTAACCTCGTCTGCCGCTCGTCCAGCTGCTCAGTCTTCTTTTCTGTTTACTTTTCTTTTATTTACTTCCATGTTTTGCAGTTTTAATTTGTATTGTAGCTTTTCAGTCGGTGTTTTATCACTAAAATCAAATCATTTCTGTGATAAAAATAAAGTGTGATTGTGACATAAACGTCACTTTTCCACTGCAGGAACTTAAAGAACTGTAACCTAGTGCTTTTCATAACCTGAACATTTCAGAACTTGTCAGACATCAGTTCTTTCTTCCACTGTGTTTTACAAGATGGGAAGTTTCTGATGATATGCAGTTGCATGTCCGGCTACTTTTATGTTTCCTCTCCCTTCATCTCCCTAAATAATAACAAAGTTCTGCACATTTTCTCCAACAATCGTCCCCCCGTTGCTCGTCTTTAAAAGTCGTGATCATCATATTTGGTTTAAGATTTAATAATAAAGCAATGATTCAAGTTGTGATGACTCATCCAGCAACCCCTGAAAGCACCTCCTGTGAGTTCCAGGTACTTGTCTAGACAGCAGAAGAACCCATGACAACAGCTCAACATTAATGGCTAAACACTGTATTAATTTACACTGTGGGCTGCTCCCCTCACATGAATCACTGATGTGCTCTGCAGGACATTTGTGGTACATTGTTGTAAAATCCGTGGATTTCATCCCAATAGAAGATGTATAAATGTTAACGTCACCATCCCAGCTTCTTCTCAATCCAAGTGGGCTCTTCCCTCTAATCTTCATTTATGTCTCCTCTCCATTTTAATCACTGACCCTTGTTTAATGTTGTATTGTTGTTACTGGAGTCCAACCAATATTGTTTGGCTGACATTGATTGATAAGCGACGTGCTGGACTGGCACAAATATCAAACTTCACTTTATAACTGCTGCAGATGCTGCAGATTTTTGTATATTTTACCTCATTTCTTATTTAGAATGTTAATATTTTTTTGATTGCATTAAAAATATATGATTAATATTTAATGAAAACAAATAAATACACACATTTCTAAATGTACTCTTATATTAAGGTTTATTGTTCAAATGGAAAAACTCCTGCCTCAGTACGTACATTATATCAGTATCAGCCTCATAAACACAGCATTTGTTGGGCTCCAGTTTAGACTTCATGTCCAGGATTATTTGGGGAATGACATTAACCATGTGATCACCCATTATTGTTTCTCTCTGTCTCATTGTGTCCTCATGTTGGTGGTGGTGGCGGTTGTCATCTTTCTCTCCTCCTCCTCCTCCCTGCATGTTCCTCCTTTACCCAATAACCTACTGGTGAACGTGTGTGTTTGTTTGCTTCTCTCCTGCCTTGTTCCCGGGGGGGAAAATCAAAGCGCAATCCGTTAGAGTTCAACCAAGCGAGGCTGAAGGCGGCCTCGGTCAGTAAAGCCATCAAGGTAATGACACGGTAACGAAGCACACGCATATCGCTCAGACAATGAACAGGAACACAGTGGGGACAGTTGTTTAATTGTAAAACACAGATTTAGACCCAAATGTAGCAGAAGTGACTCAGCATATTAATAAATGTGATTTGATTTCTTGGTGGTAAAAAGAGTCAAAGTACATTTAGCAGTGTTCACATTGAGGGTGCTGCATTCAACTCGACTTCACTGTGTAACACAAACTTTAACTCCACTAATTATGTTTGTCGACCGTGTCTAACAATGTGTGCTGTCCCCAGTGCTGAATATTTAATCTAGATTTTTCCTGGTTTGGGGTCATTTTTTCTTTATTTTGACCTGTTGTTCTTTCCTCCCTTATTTCCTTCCCATTACAAGTGACACATTTTCCCATCACGCACTGAAATGTAGCACTGGGTAGTCTGGTATCATGTTAAACATGTGATACTGCATGCCCCAAAAGTGACACAGTATGAGCTCATTCAAAAGATGTGAATGCTGAAAGGATACTGTACAGCTACATTTCCTGTTGATACATCCTTTTTAGTTGGTAATGGGTTACTTACCTAAAAAGATGCTAAGATCTTAGACCTGAATTGTTACCAAAGTATTTTCTCCATCACTGCATCATCATTTTTTCATGCTAACTGAGCTCTGTAGTTCCTAAAGTTAAACAAATGTCATAAATGCAAGTATATGTTATTAAAGCCTTACTAGGTGTCATTCTTGTTTGTAAAATCTCTTTTTCCTAATTCTTCAGTCCGGGAAAAAAGTGACCAGTGATCCCAGTCCGTATGTCCAGTTCAGAGTGGGGCACAAGTCCTTTGACAGCAAGGTGAGACGAAGAATGGTCAATGTTTATACTCACTGAATCTTCTGATACTCCAACATACCTTTGTGAAAACTGGACAAAAACGCTGGTGTGAATTTAAAGTGATAGAAATCTTGTTTTGCATCTCTAATAGTAATATTATAATAATAAGTTGAAGTCCCAACCAACAGCCACCAAAATTCTTTCTGTTTGAGTGATTCATTCACCTCAGAGAAAACTTCCTGTTTAAGGTCTCAGGATGCTTCAAACAAACTAGGTGATTAAAACATGTCACCCAGCATTTCATAAAAAAAAAAAAAAAATTGTTTTCAAAAGGCAGAGAAAGTGGTGTGGAGCTCTGCTTACGGTTGATGTAGTGGGACTGCAACAAAATGTGCTTTGGGAAGTTATAAAGTTGACAAAGGCTTTTACAGCATAGTTCTTTTAGAAAGATGAATTTTTGCTGCCAAAAATGTGATAAAAAAGTTGGTACCAAAAAGTGCTATGGAGAAAATTTTGTTTACAAGTTGTTGTTTTTCACAGAACATGTTCAGTTTCACACGGTTTTCTATCTTCGAAACACTTGTATTTACCTAGAAATCCACCAGGCATAAAATAAGCATCATAGACACCTGAGCTTTTGTCCTATGTTGACTCCTCTCTTTCGTGTCCTTTTCCAGACCAGATACAAGACTAATGGACCAGTGTGGGAGGAGTCCTTCACCTTCCTCATCCACAATCCTAAAGTCCAAGAGTTGGAGGTGGAGGTATGGAAGCTTCCATGGTAAAAAGAAAGTCACGTTTTCATGTAATCCAGGTAAATCCTGGATAGATGATGTTTGCTCTCGGCTAACCTTTTTGTACCCTGCGTCTTTAGGTGAAGGACGAGCGACATGATTGTTCTTTGGGGACATTAACGATGCCCCTGACTCAGCTGCTGGAGGCAGAAGACATGACACTGAACCAGCGCTTCCCCCTGAAGAGCTCCGGAGCGGGCTGCACCCTCAAGATGAAGATGGCTTTGCGGGTAGGAGGATAACCTGCAGATAATGTTCTCTCAGTGATCTGAAGAAAGAAATGAGTCCTTTACCACTTTGACTCCAAGCCATTATTAGCTTTTTAAAACTCAAATCATACAGTAAAAGAGCCTTCAGAGATCGGAAAGCTCCACTGTTAAACCTTTTGTTATAAAACAGGAAACGACATGACTTAAGAGCTAAATTCAGCTTTTAAGTAACAGAAAGTCTGTGAGAAGAAGACAGTCTGAACAGTGTTTAACTTGTGTTCTGTATTTGTCTTCAATGCTACACCTGTGTCCTGTGCTGTATGTTCTTTGTGTTGCTGTCCTGTTTGACTGTTAGCTTCTTAAATTACTTACATTATATTCAAACAGAAGTCACACTTCTGTCATATTGCTATAGTCCCATCTGCATGTGCTGTATAATTCTGACTAGTTTTTCAGTTGACAAAAAGCTATCGAGGTTCACTGGAGTCAAGTCGTCACTGAATTACTTAAGAATTGAACTTCAAATGGAAAGGAGCTGTTTTTGTAAAACTGACGTCAGTTAAACGGAACAGATTGGAGGGAGAGCATCAGATTAAAAATGTCAGGTGGTTTTTGTGCTTTTGTTTCATTGTCTCTGTACCTTTTATCTCATTTCAGGTGTTGTGCCTGGATAAGAGCCCTTCCTCACCCTCAGACCCTGCCTCATCCTCGGTACAGGTCCGCAAGGCCAGTTCCTCCAACCCGATCCCACAGCCCTCTGTTTCCTCTGAACCACCCAAACCTCCCTCCTCCACCTTCGAAATCCCCCGCTCTGCCACTGTGTCGGCCCAGGACACGCTGAAACGGCAGAAGCAAGCAGAGCAGCCTCTGAAGTCCGCGGCAAGCATAGACTTCGTGCAGGGAGTCGGAGGGAAAGGGGGAGGAGGAGGTAAGAGCCTGGCGGAGACCGGGAGGAGCACCTCTAACCTGGCCATATCAGGGTCCCAGCTGTACCTGGCCGGAGGCAAGGAGCCAACGCCCAGCATCGCATCGGACATCTCCAACCCCTACGCTGCCCAGGAGCTGCAGCAGAGACTCCAACAGCTGCAAAAGTATTTATCAGTATAAATCTATTTGTCTGTACACCCCCTGATCCAACTGTGTGATCATGTGAGGCACATTTGAATGTCTTCAGTCCAATGGGTTAACCCCTCATCTCTATCTCTGCAGTGGTTCTGGCCCCAGTCATTTCCCACTGGGTGAGATCCAGCTGACGCTCAGACACAGCTCCCAGAGGAACAAGCTCATTGTAGTCGTTCATGGTTGCAGGTACGAATGAAGAGTTTCTTCTGCCTGTGTATAAGGTCATGTCTTGATTCTAAAGTGATATTTTACCTTCACAGAAACTTGATAGCGTTCACCGATCATGGCTCAGATCCTTACGTCCGCCTCTACCTGCTTCCCGACAAGCGGAGGTCGGGCAGGAGGAAAACTCACACGATAAAGAAAAACCTCAACCCTGTTTTCGATCAGACGTGAGTTGAACTGCAGTAGTTTTATTCCTTACAGAGAACTTTTCTGGTAAAACACTAGTTTAGCTGTTGTAACTTCACTGCCGTCTTTCTCTCTCTGTCTGTTCAGGTTTGAGTTCAGTGTTTCCCTCGTGGAGCTCCACAGGCGGAGTCTGGATGTGGCTGTGAAGAACGGTGGAGGTCTGCTCTCCAAACACAAAGGCCTTCTGGGAAAGGTAGAGGGATTTTCTTTTCTTCTCGTGTCATAGTGATCTTATCTTTATCTCTTTAGATGATCTGCTGGTGCATTTACAATCTTTTGTATGAAAATAACTCAAATATGTATAAGAAGAAGAATAGTGGATTATTATTATTTCACTTTGTTTGTCTGTTGTTTTTTTATCAGGTTCTGATTGATTTGACCCATGAGGACATCACCAAGGGTTGGACACAATGGTTGGTCACTTTTAGAGTGTATTTGACTTGAAAGTTTGTGAAGCCTTTAGAAACGTGTCTGTTTCTGCATAAAAACAACCTAAACTGTGATCAGATTTCCAGTTCTAAAATGTAGATGAAGGGAAGTAGATTAAACAAGCAAGACAAAAACATTACACCTATTCATTTACTTATGTGGGAATTTACTCAATCTTAAATATTTGTGTGCGGCAAAAGTATAAGTACCTCCAGGATGTCTGTGAAGATTCTCAGTCATCCAGTTCATGGTTATCCCAAAAGAAGGTTATTCAGTGGCAACTGGACTTGTTTTAGTTCCTTGACTACGTTCTACATACATACATTCTTGAGAAAGCCTCTGGAATGGAGGGCGAAGCGTATTCAAGGAACTAAAACAAGTCTAGTTGCCACTGAACAACCGTCTTTTGGGATAACCTCCAGGATCATCAGTTCATTTGAAGGGGAAATTATAGTCAGGTGTTTTAATCAATAGGATAATAACAAGGTGCGAGTCTGGCAAGCTCTTCACTGTCAAAGCCTGATCTTAACAACGCAGGTTTGTAGACTACACCCGTCAACTGTCATGCAGATCTTGTACAAATGGAGAACATTTTAGGGGTGTAATAGTCCAGGAGGCCACAAAGAGCCCTAGGGTAACGTCTAGGAAACAAAACTTTGCTGCCTCCATCATTGATGGAGCTATGAGCTTTTGTAGTTTGAAGGACCTACTGAAAATCTGATCATGTTTTAGGTCATATTTACGCAGAAATAGAGAACGTGACACTGTGAAGATCTCGGCTAACATAGGAACAACAAAGTGGAGCTGTCCAAATTTACCATAGAAAATGTTTGTACCTGAAAAACCAAAGACATTGTTCTTGAAAGGCTGTAAAACTCTGTCGACTGATACTTGTTTGTAGCCGTTGCAATGAATTATTAAAAATATAGTTCTGATAAATAAAACATTCAACCACGCATAAAATGGTGTTAACTCTAGATACTGTATGTTAAAACCAAAAGAATATCTACATGATCTAAACTCTTTCTCCTCCTGCTGCAGGCACGAGCTGAGTGAAGACGGCCTGATGAAGCCTCACCAACTATAGACGGCAACAAGTCTTCATCACCACCATTGCTATCATCCCTGCGATCATATCGCCACACTTCCACATTATACACTTCCACTTAACTATACAGTACGGTGTGTGTGTGTGTTTTTTTTATTTTCATTACTTGTAACCATGAAAGAGGATTCAGAAAAGCAGCTTCTGACATGCATTTAATCACATCAGTCGCAAGCCCAAGTTCCCCTTTAAGAAGTGAGTGAGAGTGTTTGATTAAAGGGAGAATGTGTAGAAAACTACATATGACAATAATGTACTGCTATGGAAGATTATATCACATATTTATAGAAGAAACTATAAGTCTATATATGTTTTTTGCTATTGCAGTAGTTTCCTGCCTCGAGTTTCCGTAAAGAACGACCATGTATAAGTGTGTAAATACTGTAAAATGATGCTGGACAAAACAGACGGTGTATTCTAAAAGTAGGAGAGAGATCACTGTGGTCACTCCCAAATACTGTTTATAACTTTATCTTATTTCATTTATTGTGGTTTTTTTTGTTTGTTTTTTTTAATTAAAAACTTTCTGGACAAGGTTTTGCGGCGCAGAGCAGGTGGGGGGGGGGGGTCGGGCTCGTTGGAAAGGTGCCACCAAAGAGATGAGTATTGTTTTATTTTTCACCCTTGTGGGCTTTGGTAACACAACACTGGCTTTATTTCACTTTAATAATGAGTGTAATAACCACATGAAAAGAACTGAGAGTACTTAAATATTACGCTAAATGTGAGGCAGGTGTCAAATGTGTTTAGTTCTTTTCCGTGTGGTAAAACACCAGCTGTTAGACTGAAACAAAGCCACTGTAGATTGTCACCAGATTGTTTTTTAAACTGAATATTTGCACATCTGTGTCTTTTTTATTATTTGCTGGGGATCATGTGTACTTTTAGTTGCAATTTAAAAAACATTGTCTGCTTTAGAAGGTAATTTTAGATTATTATTTTTTTCCTAAATTAAAAATTTAAACATTATGTGTCAGTTAAATGTCAAGTGTCAACTCTTATTTAGATCACCTTTTTAAAGGAATAATTTGACATTTCAGCTTTTACGTTCTTGTCACAAATTAGATTTAAAGATACCAGATTAAATACAAAGCTACAGCCAGTTGGTGGTTAGCTTAGCTTAGCTTAGCATAAAGAAACATGGAGTAACAGTTAGCCTGACTCCGTCAAAAGGTGACAAACCCACCTCTAAAGTTCACCAATTAATGCGTTACATCCCGTTTGTAATATTATTTACAACATATTTAATTAATTAGTGATTTGAGAGGCGCTAGTGGGAAGTCTTTCCCCACAGTCAGAAGAGCCAGACTAGCTTCTCTGTTTCCACTCTTGATGCTAAGCTATGCTAACGGCCTCCTGGCTTTATGTTTACCCACCCTGAATGATTGTTATAAATCTTCTCACACGTCTGTTGATAAGAAAGTGAGTTAAATGCATTTCCCAACTATTTCTTAAAGGTAAATGTGCATCCAGTTCAACTGTATTTAATTGAAATGCTACGATAATCCCCCACATTTCCCTCATTTATCTAAAGCCAACACTATGTCTAGATGTTTCAAACTGTCTGCTGTGGCGCTCTCTGCTGGTGACAGTAAGAAAAGACACTCTGGCTTTGTGCTGTAACTTCTCTATTTGAAACAGGCCTAAAACTTTCATGATGGATTCGCCGTGTTTCCCATGTGATGCAGCTTCCCTCACATAAACCTGTTATATACTAACCTGCACAGTCATGTCGTCTTTATCACTCTGCTGCTCCGGTTTCAGACATTTAGTTTTTATTCATTAATTCATTTATTATTTCTTAAATGATTTCAAGCCAACCTCACCTCTGGCTGATTTTTCACATTAAAAGTGTTGCAGATTTCTTTTTATCATTAGGCTTTTAATGTGAAAAACCAGATGGAATAAAAAGAGAAACTGAGAGCAGCAGTGTGAGTGTGACAATACGCTGAATTCACCTCCCTCTGTGACCCCTCCCTTTGGACTGACCAGTATTTTCCCGTTTTATATGATAATTATCAGTTTGCACACCTGCACAAACACTGACGTGAACGGGCTGAAAGCATCACAAGGTCTTTTTCACCAGGATCTCTACAAACATACGTTTTTTTTGTTTGTTGTTTTTTTTTTAAAGATGCTTTAATGACAGAAAAAAATTAAAAATTGTGGCTTTAAAAAGTGAAAAAAAATCCTGTAAACTCATGCTTGTTCTTTTCTTATGACGATCAACATTAGTCTTAATTTGTTATTCAGTGTCATTTTCAACATGCGTTTTTTTGTTCTCATGCACATTTTACTAAACACTGATGCAACTTTACTGCCCAGAGAGGACAAATGCACAAATTACACTTTGAATAAAAGCATTTGTTTAGTCCTGCACAGCCAAAGAGCAGCCAACGCTTGTGTTGATACAGAGGTGACTTCAGGAAAGTGTTTTACATGCGTGTATGTCGACTGTGCCATTCTGCCTTTACATATGTTTTTTTTTTAAATTGTTTTCATCTTTTTTGTCTTTGCCTGCATTTTTACTTTATAAGAAACAAAAAGGTTTATGTGTTCCTACTGGATCTGAAAGGCGGCTCGTCTTCTCCGTCTTCTTAATTTATCTTGTGCCTTAAAATTCCCTCGAGAACCAACAAAATGCTTCTAACATGTTTAAGAATGTCTCCTAAAGATCTTTTAAAATGAATAAAGAGATCTAGCTGGCTTTAGCAGCATGAAGCTGTACACAACTGTGGTTTGTGACTGATCTTTTTGTATTTATCCCTACACGGGGCTTTAAGGTGAGTTAATCGTGTTATTCTTACTGTAATCCATCTTTTGGCTGCTACAGTATGTAGGAAGTGGAGCTTCTGCCAACAATATCTGTGTATTGATTTTCATTGTATGAGTGATCGGTGGTTACAGATGTTGTACAACCAGTATTCTCCTGTTTAATTAATGCCTCACTGATCTAGTCACTAATTCAGTCATCAGGGCCATTGAACATAACACAGATAAATTAGGTGTAGCTTGGAGTGTAGCGTCGTCCTCAGGGACATTTCTTCATGTTGCAGGTGTTGGAGCTCAGACCTACAAAATCCTACAATTACTGCCCAGGATGAACTGTTTTAACCACCTGACGTTCAGCTACTTGAATATCTGGAATATGTTGGATGTTATTTTTTACTGCATGTCTGAAAGTTGAACAGTGGTAAACTGCTTTCTGTAGCTGCCAGATAACATAAGGCGTCCTCCAGTGCTCACCTGTAAACTTCACTGTATTACCACCGCAGGGTGCTGTATGACCATTTTACTGCAGTTTGTAAAACCAACCATTAATGCAAACCTTCAACCATTTCCCCCTACACTGTGAATCTGTGCTTAGATCAGTATTTGCAGCATAAGGACGTCATGTCAAACTGTAGCTTACGTGTTTAGCAAATTTTGAATTTTGGTTCTTTAGTTTAAAAAAATGCTTCAGCTTTCACATGTATTTGAACGCATCATCATGCTGCGACCAGAAGTAGTAACTGCTGCACGTCAAGAGCAGCTCAGTGGTGTTTGTTTTTTCAGCATTCATACACCTGAGAACCTGACCCTGAACACACCACAGAACAAAAGGTCAAACTGTTTCTTCTAACATGTAGGAGACGGAAACCACAAAACCAGGCAGCAATTATGTTCATTTAGTGTGTGTGTGTGTGTGTCTCCACCTTGTCCCTGTGCTGAGTGTAAACATCAGAGAGGCCACACAGTTTGTCCTACAGCCTGTTAAGATCTCCATGAGCACTGATTGCTCCTTCGGCTGCAATATTTGTATTTGACTCAGGCTCTGACCCACTTTGATTGCTTCTAGATATTGGTGTCAAGAGGTGACACACACACACACACACACACACACACCACCACCACAGCTGCGGTTTTCATAAATGAAACTGTGTGCAGGTGGGGAAATGAGAAAGTGTGAGAACATCCTTCATGTTTAGTCATGGCGGGTCAAAACTATGGTTTTCCTTTCATACATTTGGTCTCCACTTCTACCTGAATTATTTCCGACAGCACCTGAAGGCAGCAGTAGTGCTGAATCAGAGCGAAGATCTCCGGGAATCCGTCAAGTCCCAGTTACAAACATTAAGGCAGGATATAGACTGATTGAACCTTCGCAATAAAAGCAGCAGAGAAGGAGTAAAGTGGCTGGTAAAGGTAATAGCTAAACTTTATTTTGAAAGCTGTAAAAACGTGCTACTGTTTAGAAAATGTTAAGTTTCCTAATTTGATCGTTTTCTTGAAAACATGAGCTCAGTTAACCAGTAAATAGTGGCTCTGGTTCCATGTTATAACATTACAACACATTTATATTAAGCATCAACAATAACTGTAACTTATTATCACAGTATCACTTAAATTCATTAAAAACAAACCACACTTTCTTCATGAAATAGTTTGTTGTAACATATTCTTTGCATTTTATTTGTCAATGAGGGATTTATTGTGAAAATCTACACTAACGGCATTTTATGGTAAAATAAAGAAGGAAAAAGAATTTGTACCTGAAATTGTCTACTGATGTTTTGTTTTGTTTTGTTTTGTTTGGTTCCAATGGTCTAACTCTAAAAATAAGTAGTGTTTATTTTTCCATTTTTATTTTGGAAATCCAAACCGGAAGTACCGTGTTTCACACCCGGTGTGTGACGCTGCGAGAGTCCGAGTCTCCAGCAGCAGCAGCAGGAGGAGGAGGAACGCCCTGCATCCTCTCTCCTCTCCTCCAACATCCATCCACCGTGCGTGTGTCCCGGCTTCCCTCTGCTCCTCCAGCCGCGGCAGGGCCACTGTGAACGGGAAGGAAGAAGAACCAAACCCCGCTGGAAAAAATGGCCTTTTAACACCTGAGAGAATAAGACAGAGGAGACATGAGTCCTTCACCGATTTCCTTCCTCCTCCTCCTCCTCCTCCTCGCTTTCCTGAGCCGCTTCCCCGCCTCTGCTGACAGGAGGTTTGGTGAGTACATCCACGCACGATTCTTTCCGTGAGAACGTGTCCGGTTCTCCTCCTCAGAACCATGTTACAGGAACCTGTCGGCTGCTTCGCTGCAGCTTCACCTGACGAGGAAAAACAAACACGCTGATCCTGTGACGCGATTCACTGCAAAGCTACAAAACCTCAGAGCTGCTGCTGCTGCTGCTGCTGCTGCTGCTGCGCCTTGAAATGAGCCTTTATTATATGAAACAGGCCCGCACCTGTCTACATGAGAAATGATCAAACCAAGTCATTTAGAAAAATATTAGTAGAATATTATTCATTTAGTAAAAATAAACAGAAATAAATCAATTTTCTAAAGTAAATTAGAGAACATCTTATGTAAAATGCACTCAAAATAAATCATGTTCAGCAAGGAGAGTCAAGGAAAAAATATTAAATATAATAAAGTGATAAATACAAAGTAAAATATATAAATGACCATAAATAGCTGATTCAAATCAAATAAACAATGACTGAAACGTCGTTAATCAAATACAGATACAATAAAAAATATACAATATATTAAGAAATTCACAATATTAAAATGAATGTAAGTAAATACGAAATAGAAGATTTATATGATTAAAACATAATCCAAGAACACAAAAGCTAAATAGATAAAAAAACAAAAACAAATATAATAAACAAAGTAGAAGCTAAAAATGACTCATGATGAACAAAGTTTCAAATCAAATAACAAGCAGCAGTGATAAAAACAGTGAGAGATGAGATTAGTGTTGTATGTTCAGCTCTGTGTGTGTGTGTCTGTGTGTGTGTCTCCGTGTGTATAAATAGCTGATATGTAACGATTTGGAAGATTTGGAGTCTGCAGGGCGACCGGTGCACAGACGTGAGAGGAGGACGAGCAGGAAGGAGCTGGTGTGTTGTGCATGTGTGTGCATGTCTATGCAGACCCCTCCCCTCCTCCTCCTCCTCCCCCTCCTCCTCCTCCTCGCTCCTTCAGGTTACATAACCAGCACACAGAGAGTATGGCAGCCAGGAGACGAGCAGCAACATAACAGAGAGAGCTGAGCTGCAGCTTTCACTCTCTGTTTCTACACTTACAGATAGAATCAGTGTGTTTAGAGACCGTCCTGCAATAAGCACATTTATAGTAAACCCACTTTATTATGAGGTTTATTATAAGATAAGAGAGGTTTGCTCTGGTTTTAGTGATTTCATTAGTTACAAATAGCTGCATGTTGCCCATGTTATCTTCTTCCATCATTGTGATTCTTTAGAGGTTCAAATTCAGAATTTAAACCTGCAGTAACTGATGTTTTTTGTCCACACAAACAAGCTGTGAACACAACACGTCATATGTCGAATACTGTATCCTCATTTTACGATTAGCAAACTGTTGCTTCTTCATTTATCCAGCAGTTACGGAGCAACATGATCGATCACTTGCTGTCGTGTTTGTGTCCATCTGGTGAAGTCAGATCAATAGTCTCTTTCTTTTAGCTCTGTTTTTGGTCTCCACCGACTCCCGAGGGAAACATCTGACTCTTTAGCTGCTTATTAGCTGTAAGTTCTGTTCCTTATGGGTTCATGACATAAAATCCTCATATTTTCACAACGGCTTCAACTTATTAAACGTTACATTTATAATGTGATTTTACAAATATGCAAACAAGGAATTCGCGTCAGATAAAAGTGACGTTAGAAGAAAAAGTGAAACAGAAGTGAAGTGAAACGCCTCAGACGTGGACTGCAAAGTGAAGCATCGCAGTAAATGTACAAACTGCATTAATGCGTACAGTATGACACCGCTCAGTTGTCCTGAAAAAACCCCGTTAGGTGGACTCTCCTTCAGGTCACATTTTCTGCTTATTTCATTTAAAACTCTAAACATGTCTTATGTGAACTTAAAAGTGGACAGAAATGTTCCTGTAGCTGTACATGAACAGTTTAATATGTCGCCAGGGAAACGCAGCAGCAGCTCACTGTGACCTGAGTGGACTTTCTACTCACTGCTGTTCACCCATAATACTTTCATTCCACTGGAATATTGATGTAGAAAACATATAAGCAGCTGTGGTTTGTTTCTGCTACTCCACAGTGACCTTTGTACTTTTTATGGTTTTTTGTCCTGTATGGTAGAGGCTCAGTGTGTCCTCATAATGTTCAGATGTGTGGGAAGTCTCGTGTACGGGAGGTTTCCATGCCCGGAACAGATGACACAAATTAGATCATAGACGCACAACGTAATTTAACACAGAAGCAGCAAACGGAAAGAAAGAGTGGGCGGCGAGAGACGTTCACCTTCACCTCTAAAAACATGATCTGGGTTCAGTTTCCATTCAGAGAGGGATTATCAAACTTAGCAAACGTGTGACGGTCTGCGTCTCGCTCAGTTCACTGGATTATTTGTGCTGGATGATGAAGTGGGAGCTACAACATATAGCAACACTGCCAGTCAAAGCACTTATACAGCTGCTTAGGTTTCAGGTTTAATGTCTGTGTGTGTCTGTGTGTGTGTGTGTCTGTGTGTGTGTGCTGCCAACAAATCACAGCTTGGTTGAACAGGTGATGTACGCCGTGAAGTTTTTTTTAGTAATTAAACGTCAGAATGATCTTCACAGAGCTGATTCAGATGTGAGAAAAACAGAAAGTTTTGAGCTTCTTGTACTTTTACTTGATTGTTTCACTTTAGCAGTTCAAGAATCTGTATCATCATTCCACAATATGAGCAGACACACAGTGGACTGAAATGTTGTTTCACAGTGTGGGATAAAAACTAGTAAATACAGTATGAGCAAAACAAAATCACGTGTGTAATGACGTGACGTGTGTAATGTAAGGACTAATCAAAAAAAGGAGTTTTGCTCGTGTGTATTTCTGCCGTTCAGGAGACATATTGTGTTTCAGTTGTTTGGGTGGTGGATGTTTTTCATTATGCCCAGTTTTGGTATTGATGTCTAATGTATCAGGTGCATGTTAATACAGTACACGAATAATTGAACAATGAAAGGAGCCATCTGAGAACATCACACTGGTAACACTTCACTTGTGTTTCACAGGCCTCTGATCTAAAATATGGCTGCAGTCTCACACTGTTTACTGTGTGTGGCTGTTACGACTGCAGCGTATGACGAGCATCACATATAACAGGAAGACATTTCTTAGTGATACGTGACTTTTACTTGCTCTTTACTGATCTGAGGTCTCGTCAGCTGCTGTTTGTTCATGCAGTGATTTATGTTTGTTGCGCTCGACACAGTGTGTTGTCATTGTCTCTCTGTGTCTCTGTGTGTGTGTGTGTGTGAACATTTCCCTACTGGGATTCAAAACACACACTGTGTTCAGCTCCAGTCTCCTAATCAT
Source organism: Sandelia bainsii (assembly GCA_032362345.1). Lineage (NCBI taxonomy): Eukaryota > Metazoa > Chordata > Actinopteri > Anabantiformes > Anabantidae > Sandelia > Sandelia bainsii. The sequence continues at coordinate 20,793,896 of JAUMHL010000010.1, forward strand.
TAACCTGGACCAGGAGAAGGTCACCGCTGGTTTGCCTGGTGCGACTGTCACTGTAGCAACGCTCATGAACATTTCCCTCATGCTGATTGGTTGGTTGGGGGACGGGCAGAGCTGCTGAGCTGTGTTTACTGTAACTGTGCTGTAATAGATGTGGGCACAGGACATGGACACAGGCAGGTGTCTACCTGTACTTTATTATTGGCCTTTGAAGGCTTTTGTAGAAGATGTAAGCACGTTAAATCAAATCACGAGTTGGAGGCTTAGTGGTGGTAAAGCTGAAGCCATATGAATGTTTGTATCCTAACAACAGCTTTTTACTTCTGGCGACTGTATTTAGGCTCCAGAAAGTTAATTTGTGAGAATAATCTTGCTCAACAACACATATAAGTATCTTATTTTCTGCAATAATCCAAACCCCAATGGAAAAATCCCACTGGCTTATTGTCTCAGGGTGATGGTAACTTCTGGGTGGTGATGCTGTTTTTAAACTACAGGATGTGCTTCTGGTGGTTGATTCTGTCCAGTTCTGCAGTTTTTTATGGTGGATTTGGACAGTCCGGAGCAGAGGTGTTGTGTAAAAAAAGTATAAACCACATATAAAGTAGAAAGAAAGTGAATTAACAAGACAAAACTGAAGCATTAAAACATCTATCTGGATGCTGACTGACTCCAGTTTCAAATGTTTTTTGCACCAACAGACATCTACTAATAACTTCTCCACGTTTTTATTGACATATTTCAATTCACCCTTAAACCTCCTTCTTTGGAACAACATGCGCTGAATCCAGGCAACAATGTAAATGACATTAATACGAAGCACGTTTTCTGAAAGCACCGTTTTAAGTTGTGAATGTGGCCCCTGGAGGTCCCTGTGACGATGAAGGAAGGTGCATGATGGGAGGACTGATTCAAGCAGAACTATGCTCCTGCTTGCTGTAGCTTTCCTGTGCAATTAGGGATCACTTGCTAGAATCTGGTGTTATTCTAGCTTAACCGTAATCTTTTTATTAGGGCTGTTGTTAATATAGAAAATGTGTGTTACTATTTTTAACGCAAATGAATCATGTGATTAAGTTTGACCCCGATGTCTTCCCATAATCATCGCGCTCCTTTAAAGTTTTGTAACGACAGAACTTTTTCTTTATCGTATCACTTATATCACATGAAATTGACAATTAGCGTCCACGTGATTTATGTGAAATTATCAATCACGTGAACATTGCAAACAATTTTTAGACATCACATTAACGTTATAAAAAACGACAGCACAGGTCTGTACTGTGGGTTATACAGAGTAACTTTGATTGTTTGTTGGAGATTGAAAAAAGGAATCCACCGTGCACACAGGGAGCCAGCATCTGCTACAGTAAAAGAGATTTCCCACTACAAAAGCTGCTTCAGTCGAACAGATGGATGGACCAGTGCTGCTGCTTTGAACAATCAGTATAAGAAAAGAAGAGAGGAAGATGAGAGGAGAAGGATGAAAGGATGAGAGAGAGGAGGTGATGGAGGCGGTTGTTTTGTCACTGCAGGAGACAGAGGAGAGGAGGAAGAAGAGAGATTAAAGGGGCCAAAGAAATTGGATTTTTGTCGTCATCTTTAAAACAAAGCAAACAGGAACAGAAAACATGTCTCATACACACACTCACCTAACTAAACCTAACACAGTTTAATCCTCATTGTTTAGAGACTGTACTTTGTGTTGCTGTTGAACTGTGCAGAGAAGTGTGTGCGTTATTTGTGTACACAACAGCCGACTGATTGTAGATAGACAACACACACAAAGAGCCAATTAAGGAAACTTTCTGATCAGCACCGGGGAAAACTTTAGACAAACTAAAAATACAACAGCAGGGGAAAGTTTTAAAAGGCTCCGTCCTTTTCCTCTTCCGACCTCAACTCGTTATCAACTGTCCCGAGATGTAAACACGCCTGCAGAGATAACGTGTGCTGGGAAACGTCGAAGGTTAAAGGACAAAGCTGAGGCAGAATGAAGCAAGTCGTATTTTGTAGTGGAGAAAAAGTTCAGTCTGCTGTGTCCTGCGACATAAAAACTCGCCCAGGACAGCAACAAGGTGAAGCTCTGTCCTGCAGGGTTGTTAGAAACAGGACACTGACACTGTCTGTGGAGCGAGTCGTGGATGCTGAGTATGAGAATAAAATCTAACTCTGTCCCCTGCTGTGTCTGTTGATAGTTACAGATGATTGGAAACAGTTTACATCATGCGGTCAAATCGTTGCCTGTGTCTTTCAAGGTGACCACTCTCAGTTTAATCATTGGCTTCTCCTTTGGGAGCAGCAGGTGTCTGACAGGAAGAGACAGAAGGCATCATGGGAAATGTAGTGCCCCCTTTTTCTGTGCCAGGGAACGCAGCTTGTAATGGCCTTGCCAGGAAGCATTAAAGGCCACAGCCTGGTCGCTGGTCTTTGCTCACAGGGTGAAGCTGATTGAAATTCCAGCTTGGCATCAGTCCACAGTGCAAAAGTGGAACTTGCTTCATTTCACACCCTGCTGCCGGGGAGTGATGAAGCCAGAGAGCAAAAACTCAGGGTGGCAGCAAAAGTCCAAAAGTAGGATTCAGAATCATCCTCTGTGTCCTCCACTTTTAACAGCCGGAGAAAACGCTTCATACTTATCTCTTATTTTTCCTTATAACATGTTTCATTTCTGCCCATAATCATCAGTTTGTTTGTGCTTTAAGGTATCACATCATGATACAGTTCATTCCATTTGAGTTGTGAGACTCCTTTTATTTCTTGTATAGTTTTGCTCTTATCAAGCTGTTTTGAAGAAATTGTCCCAAATGCTGCATCAACGCCCCAAAGCTGTAAAGACTCACTTTATATATATATATATATATATATATATATATATACTTGATATATTTCTGCTTTTAACAAGGCCGTGTCTGCTACAAACTACTGCGATTGCTGCGTCTTTTTTTGTCCCACAGAGATGTAAACAAATGCAGCCTCGGGGCGACTCTTCCTGCAATGACACCAAAACAGAAGCATCATGAATATCCAGTAAACATGACACGAGCTTATGGCACATTACTGATCATTAGAGACAAACTGTGTCCCGACAGTGAAACACTGGATTCCACCTTATTAGGAAACATGATTAATGTTATTAGTAAAGCTTCCTGCTCTTGGACAGTTCAAACATTTACCACTGGTTCTATTTATTAGCCACTTAAACCGGGATATTTACAGGAAATACAGTTTTGAGGGTAATACTGTGCACTGCCAACATGGAGTCATGATCTGCTGAGGTTAGTTTAAGGTATTTAGCCGCAGTGTACAGAACCTATTGTATAACAGATGTTATTAGTTATTATAGATGGTATTCTGGGTCCTGTGTTGTACATGCACACTGGACTTACAAACTGGTACTTTTACCAACATATTAGCTAACTACCAGCAGCTGATAAAATCTTTCTGTCTCACTCATCAAAGGCCCAGTAGTGCCAGTGCCCAAAAGCAGATTTTGTGTTTAGCAGCCAGGTTGTGTACATGTCCAGCTGTGTATTGTGTTGTTGAGTGATCGTGTCAAACCCTTCCCTGGACATAAAGATTTCAAAATGTGATGAACTGAGCTCAGTCGGTGTAAATGTGCAGGGTGATGGAAGAGAGATGAGGAGAAGCAATCGCTGCTGCTGCTCTTTGGTTGCTGGGAGGTGCACAGCAACAAGCTAGTGTTGCCATGGTTACAGCAGCTGTGTGATAGCAGCAGCACAGTCAATAGGTTAGTAGACAGTAGTAGTAGTGCTAGCTGTAGGAGTAGTAAACACTTAGTAGTAGTAGTAGTAGGGGCGGCTGTGGCTCAGGAGGTAGATCATATCATAGGATCGGTGGTTCGATTCCCGGCTCCTCCAGTCATATGTCAAAGTGGGCAAGACACTGAACCCCAAGTTGCCCCCAGTGTGTCAGGTCAGCTGCATAGCAGGGGTGAATGAGAAGCAGTGTAAAGCGCTTTGAGTACCAATAGGTAGAAAAACGCTATATAAGTGCAGAGCATTTACTATAGTAGTAACATTCGTAGAAGTAGTAAGAGTAATTCTTAGAAAAAGTTTAGTAGATAGTAGTACTGACAGTAGTATTAGTAGTCTTACAAGTAGCAGAAGTAGATTAGTGGATGTGTAGTAGTGAGGTGAAGTAGTATTAGTAAAAGTAGATAACAGTAAGTAGGTAGGTAGGAGTAGTAAAAAGTACTATATTCAAGCCGATTGCTTGAATATAGTACTACTTATTACTAAAAGTACTATATATATATTTTTATATATATATATCTATGATTCAAGATTCAAGTTTCAAGATTCAAAACACTTTATTAATCCCAGAGGATAAGAGAAATTATTTTGGCGTGTTACAGCAGCTCTCCGTTCAAACAGAAAGAAAGAAAGAAAGAAAAGAAAGAACCATAACCAGAAAAGATTAACAC
>JAUMHL010000010.1:20799196-20818175 GCA_032362345.1 Sandelia bainsii
GCTGCTGTAACATGCCAAAATAATTTCCCTCTGGGATTAATAAAGTGTTTTGAATCTTGAATCTTGAATCTTGAAAGGTTGGGAACCTGTAATGCAGAAAAACCACATCAGAACAGTTAAATTAATACTTAGATATACAAAAATCGACATAATCAGAACGTTGCAGAGCATTATTGGAGGCTAATCAGACATATTTAGAAGGTTTGGATGTAAGAGGTCAGTACTTTAAAAGAAGGTGTAAAGCAAGTGAAACTTTTGGTAAAATAGGCTCCTGATAGGTCAAAAACTACACAAACTTTCATTCAAGTACAGGATCAGTTACAGACTGATTCTCCATTGCACTTTTCATCATCTACAGTAGCAGACATCCATCAGAAACAGCTACACATATACATAATAATTAAAAATAATTAACCTCTGATATATTGGAAAAATTCTCACTATTACTTTTACATTACATTAACTTTGCTTCTGTTCCTTCATGTATCATCAGAAGCCTCTGAGCCCTCAGTTGTTCAGTAGTTGTGGTGTCATGTTTCCTCAGCTAATCTTCCAACAGTGATGCAGGACTCTGTGCAGCCATTCAGTGCTCATTACCTGGCACCACAGTATACCACCGTGATGAGGGTTGCTTGTTGTGTTGCCCAAATTCATCCAGAAATGCTAATCATTGTGCAACATGAGCATTAAACGAGTCTGTGAATCCCTGGCTGTGTTTCGATGGAGCTACTCGTCAGCTCGGCTACACTTTCAGTCCAAGTTTCACAGAGGAAGAAAAGCTACCCTGAGCTGAGTCAGGCGAGATGAGGCTGCTCTGACAGCTGGATCTCACAGTGGAAAAGCTATGGTGGCTGCACCTCCGGCCATTGTTCTCACCCACCATGTGTCCGACCTGCTTGAATGGCTGCCGTCAGGCTTCTCCGCGCAGACAATGCCAGTCTGTTGTGTTGATGATTGGCAGCTCAGGCTCTATCAGGTCACATAGCAGATCTGATTGCCTGAGCTGGCTATAATCACTTGGCAGGAACAAAAACAATGAGTAAGGTTGGTTTTGTGTAGCTGAGGACATTCTCTCCCTTTTCTTCCCTTTTACAACAGCAAAGGCAGAGTGTGACAAATGAAAGAATATCTCAATACCTGGAGGGAACGAGTTGTTCTTTTACTTTGGCATTTTGGGCATTTTAACACGTGACAGCTGCTCCTGGACGAACGCCTCACTTTTAACAAAACTGTTGAATGTAATTCACTTGGACATTTCCAAGTATTTAACAGTCTACTTAACAAAGGCTGTGGTGGCTTACATACAGAGCAAATACTGCTTTAGTGACTCTGTGGGACAGTTGTGTTACCTTCAGGCTACACCCTAATCAGAGGAGCATCCCCGGGCTGACAGTACTGTAACATTACTGATCCGCGTCAGGCCAAAAAGGAGCTCTGTCACAGAATTGATTTAAATTGCTGGAGTCACCATGTCATTACCTAAATAAATACATAAATATACATTATACATGCAGTTTACACACAGTGTATAGAGCCAATGCACATAGTTGCACTTTCATCAAAATCTCAATCTGCTACAGACCCACTAAGCTGTGATGTACAATATTTCCACTATGCTTGGATGATGGCATCAGGAATGTGCAGAGGGGTTGGCCCCCCTGATCATGAATTAACATGCTAGCGTCTTAATCATCCTTTTTTCTATTACTAATAACTCAACTCTCTTGATATTTAAACAAATATAATTGTATTAATTCAGTACTGTAATGAACGAGCAGTTAATGTTGATTATTGATTATTGATATCAGCTTTTCAGCACAACATGGACTTAGATTTTTCTGATGATCACACTCCGGGGCAGAAGAATCCGACATTTATTCAGTTATAAATATTAAGCAAAAAGCAAAGAAAGTCCAAACTTTTGCATCATTGTACCACCAGAAAACATTTCGGTTGAGACACATTGTGCAGATGCAGCAAATGATTGCGTAGGATTAATCAACATACAGTTTAAGTTGTGTAACCTCCACATTGTTTCTCCAACCACCCATCCACTTTATCACCTCAAAGTAAAACTTTGCTTAACACTGTTACGCACAAAAGTCATGTTAGCATCATGGCTCTCTCCTTTAATACGTCCTGTTTAACTAAAACCATTATGGGACATTAAACAAACCCGTTATGTTAACAGGTAGGTGAGTAGAACAATGATGAGCATTCAATGTGTTTAATGAGCTTTTAACAAAACCACATGATGTGACAAACACAGACAGATGCAGTAATGCAGGATTCCTTTGGGGATGGTGTGCACCCGCTCCTGTGGTCTTTTTAAACGTATCAACCCCAACATATCTGAGTACAAAAGGGAAAAAGGGCACTGCTCGATCTGCGAGTTGGCATTTTCACTGTGACTGTCGTCTCAGCAGACAGAGCAGTGCTCAATTTAGAGCTGGAGCCCCGAACGCTCGCAGGGGTCGGCTTTACCACGCTGCAGGAAGATTTATGTGAAGTTTCAGGAATTTTCCAGCAGCATCCAACATGACAGTGTTTGACTTGTATTCCCAACTGTTTTGCATGTTTTTCAGGAATGAATATGTTGATAATACATATATTCATGTATACAGACGAGTCCTCCTGATTAAACTGGATGTAAGATTTGAACAAATAACTGTTTATTTCTTGCAGTGTAGAAACCTCTGCTGACTTTCATTCAGCATGCAGCTGAGTCTGGCCACAGAGATAAGAGTGGTCGTCTGTCAGCTGCTGTGTTCTGATGTGTTTTAAATAAGGATTATATTAATAATCGAGTAATCAACCATAAACCATATACATAGACTGTCTTTCACTTTCCCAAGTACCACAAGCTGCAGAATGTGCAGAGTAAGTGGAGTTTGTGGGTGGTATCATTGTCACTTGTGAACTGTATTTTAGATTTAGTTTCAGGTCAAGACAAGGGTGTTGACTGTATTTAAAGAGCAGTGAGTCAGGTCAGGTGCAGGAAGATTATATTTGTTTAACACAGATTTTATTTAAGGTGTGGTTCAATTGTGCACCAATAAAGAACAAGCTTGTCTCACTGATAAATGTGTGTAATTTTTGACTGTTTGCTTTATAGTAGGCTTCAGTGTAGTGTAGGTTCTGAGTATATTACATCATTGCAGTGGTTTCACTTGTCAGCTCTCAGTTACTGGATGGATTCACCGCATTTATAGAGATTCTTCTTTTTACTTCTACCTCAACTGTTTACACGCCACCATAAAGCTAATTCAGAATATACATGAACAGCAGCTGAATAAAACTCCTGCATTTCTAAAAGCTAAATGGAACCAATTTAAATTTGTTATGGAACAAATTCATTGTCTGTGTGACCTCAGTGTTATTTGACAATCAGACTTGCAATAGTTTAATCAAAACTTTAGCCCCAGTTGCTTGATCTCTGCTGGAGCGTGATAGATCATATTTAAACTGTGAGTTTGCTCAGCAGTCCTGGATCAGGGAAGTGCTGAGGTTATGTGAGCTCTGCTAATATTTTCAGTCGGGAGATGATCAACGATGTGTAGAGAAGCTCAATCAGTCGTCCTCTCTGCTTTTGTTTGCAGCAGTTATTTCAGTCTCTGTCTCTCTGCTTCCTTGAGACTTTACAAGCTTTGAATGTCTGGATTTGGGCAGTTTATCCCATTCTTCCCGGCATAGTGAGCCATCTTCATGTCTCTTTACAGATATTTAAATCGGAGCAGGTTTTCTTCTTCGTTCACCCTTCCCTCCGTTCTAACTGGCAGGTTCTCCCTTCTTTGAAGATGACTTCTGAAGCTCTGTTAGAGTGAGCTACCACCTCTAGGAAGTCAATTTCCTTTTCACTGTTTCACAAATGCTCCTGGGATCACTCACGGCTTTAGAAATTGTTTTATTCCCTTATGCTGATCTATGACCCACCACAGTTTTATCACAGAGGTCTACAGAGAGTTCCTTGGACTTCATGGCTCGGTGCTTGCTGAAGTTCTAGACACATCTCAGGGGACTAAAGTAAATATGATTCACCTGACTACAATTTCAAGCGCCAGAATCCTTAAAAATGTTTTCACTTCACATCATTTTTGGTTACTGAGCGTATATGTCGATGAGAAAATGTCATTTTTAAACATTTGAATGTGTCCAAAAAGTGAAAGGGTCTGAAGCTGCTGTACTGTATCTTCCACCTCCTGCTCACTGTTGCCCTTGTGGCCCCCTGGCTGTCAGAGCTGTAATGGAACTCATCCTAAAAAAGCTTTCTCAGCATGAAGACACTAATTTCCTGCAGAGAAAATGTCCTCCAGTTACGCTTTAATTGGCATTAGTTAACACAGCAAGAAGGGAGCTGAATTGTACATTGTCTACTGTGTGTTATAATTCTGGAGCTATATGCTGAATATATAAAACATTATGGTCCTCTGACTTTTACATTAAAGTAAAAGACCCGGGGCACCAATCACAAGAAGCATTAGAGGAGAAATTTTACATGGATCTTTGACAAATGATTCTGCATTCGAGTAAATCTGAATATTAGGAGGGTAAGATACCATGGAGGGCCTTCCTCCTGCCTTAAACATAATGCCTGGTCAGCGCTTTGTGTATGGTTGACTCATGAACAGAGATATTAACCAGTTTTCTCAAAAAACGGTTTTCAATGGCAACTGGACTTGTTTTAGTTCCTTGACTACGTTTCACCCTTCCATTCCAGAGGGCTTTTTCAAGTCTGACTGACTGGTAGGAGCAGCAGGTTTATAAAGATAACCATGACCTGGATGACTGAGAATCTTCACAGATATTAACCAGTTTCAAAGATTACTCTGTGCTCACAGCTCATTTTCAAGTAATTTGTGAGACAACTTTGATAACAATGTGTCCAGTAACAGGCTGTATTGTGCAGTTCTCTTGAACCAGGTGTTCTTTACAAACCAAGATGGGGGGGGTGCAATCCGTGGCAAAACACATGCATACACAGAAGCAAGAGTGACAAAGGAGGGTGCTGTGGTTCAGCCCCCTTACCCTACTTCCCCTTGATTAGCTACAAGGGACAAAACACACTGGATGGCAGTCACCATGGCAACAGGCGCTAGAGGAACAGGGCTAAACTGGCCCATTACCCATCTGCGGCCTGTTGTCTCCACAGCAAACTATGACAAGGGTTGTTTTGGCTGAAAATGTCTGATAGCAAATGTGTTGATTGAGCCACAAATGTTGGGAGTAATATGGACCATTGTCATTTAAACAATTGCTTTGTTTGCTTTTCTCAACAGTTGCTCATTGAGAACTGATTAAAGCTTTTGAACTTTCAGTTTTAAACTCTCGGGTCAGGAATTTGTCCTGTGCCGCAGATGGCTTTTATAGTAACTCTCCATTGTATTTAGTTTTAATCAACTTTAAAGCTGTCTGAGGTGTTTGGTGTCAGTAGAAAGTGGTACATTTCACACATCGTAGTGTGTAAGCTGAACAGGGAAACAAGCAGGAGCTGTGATAACAGATAAGAGGGTGACTGCATGTGAAAAGACACTGTTTGCCTATGTGGGTTTGAGATTTGATACTTGCCCTTTATGCAGTAAGTGTCTGAAGCTCTGTAAATGAAATGAAAATCTGCTGATGTCAACATATTCACTGAAACGTATAAAACCAACAACTGTATGACCGTAGCACAATATGTGCTCAGTTGTTCCATGTTTCACAAAAACTGTTTATGAGCCAACGAACGAACAACATGGATCAAAGATCTGTGGCTGTGTTTTAGTTCTTCAAAATGAATGAATTCCTCATAATTCTTTCATATCTAGCTGTTTCACATACAGTGCAGTGTTTTTTCTACTTGAAAGGCTACAGAAGGGGTCAGAATGAGGAAAGCACTACCTGATTGGTGGGTTTAACTTGGCTTACCAGATGTGGCTTCGGTGAGGAGCAGAGAGCTGCTTCTGAGACGCTCTGAGATGCACTTGGTGGAATCACAAATATTGAGTAGAGTGGCAGCGATCAGCTCTGGCAACGACGTTGGAGCTGGAATGAGAAACAACCAGTCCAGGTGGAAAATGGTTGTAAGAGTTTTCACCAGTTTGAGTAACATTAGCAAACGAGTGCATCCACCTGTTTTAAGAAAATATTGACCTTTTCTTTTTTTTTCAAAATGGAGAATGTAAAGATCTGAGTGACTTTGACTTTGACTGAATTCTGATGGCTAGATGGATCAGAGCATCTCCAAAATGGCGGGTCTTGCAGGGTGTTCCTGGTATGCTGTAGTCAGTACCTACCAAAAGTAGTCCAGGGAAGGACATCCCCAAAAGCACCTACCATGGACATGTGAACTGGATCATGAAGTAGTTGAAGAAGCTGGCGTTCTGGATGGTCAGGATGGAGAGTGGAGGAAGCTGGAAAACCTAAGTGTATTTGTTAAATGATCTCACACAGCTTTGGCCATCAGTGGCACATTTGCTGGGTGCCTGTCTGATTGGACTAATTGGCTGGTGTGGGTAGTGTTATTGATTAGAAGTGTGTGGTTTGGCAGTCGATTAAAGGGCATTCCAGTAACTACACTCCCATCTCGTTGTAATGGACCTATTATAAGAACCACATTCTTGGTTCTTGGTGCAGTCTGATAATCATCCCTAACATTCATTGGTATTTTTTCAACACATGTAGTGATTTGTAGTTGACTTGTTCTCAACCTCTCGTGGAAACAAAACACCTGTAGAGCCGATGCTGATGAAGAGTTGGGTGCTTGATAAACCATTACCCGCCTGCCAGGTTATGAACATATTTGCCAATTGCTGCTTCAATTGAATCAACTAAACCACTCTTCCTGCTCTTACAACACCACTCACTCACTCTAAATGCACACGCAGTAAGTATTAAATGCCTGCAGCTAATCGTCCATGAGCTTTGCACCGGTGAGACCATGAGAGCCAGAGCAGTTGGTGACATGTATGAAGGAAAACCTTCACTTTGTAGCCGCTGAAAGTAGTCCAGGCCCTGCCAAGCGATGCCAGATGTCATTGATCTTGTGGAGTGCAGTCTGTGAAGGATGGACTTGTACTGTTCCCCAGAGGCAAAAGATCCAGTTCATTAAGCAGGACTTAGATTGGTGCTTTCAGTCAGCCAGGGTCCGAAAATGCACATAAACACTATATCTAAAGTAATTGCACTCCTGTGACTGCACCTTTCATCAACTAACCCAAGTCATAGCAAGTCAGAACACTGACATGCTGTACATGACGATACGATATTCATAACACTAAGACTTTGCCATGTTTTTGCCTCTTGAAACACAGGTGACCTACACTCTATACTGTCCCTGAATGTAGCACACCAGAGGATAGACTGGTACTGCGGACACAACACTACTTTCTTAGCGTACAGCCTGCACATAAACACAAAGGATGGGTTCTCTTACAGCAAGAGATATTGTAGAAATAGTAGAAGTAGACTTCCCAGCATCCATTTCTTCAGAGTTCATGCTCTCCAAATATAGTTCTTTTCTACAGTTTAAAGAAAACAGTCATGATGGCATCTACACTGTGGCTCCAACAGGAACATGATCATCATGTTGGCTGAAAAACTGTGGTTCTCATCCTGATTTTGAAGAGTTAACTCTTTAAATGTGCAGAGCATTTTTTAATAGGTGCTTATAGATTTGTTTAATAAGCTAACCAATCTAAATCAACCAAACTAGAGACGCCTACAGATTGTGAGATCTTTTAGGTTTACTGCAGTGATGGGAATTATGGCTCTTTAAACTGACCCGGACTTGGTTTAGCAGCGCTAAATTACTCTGTGATCTTCATTGTAAACAGTCCAGTTTCAGGTCTGTGTCTTTGAAATAAAAGTGTGTTTTCTTACTTTGGTTCAGTGACAGCTATGTTGAAAGCATATACCAAAAGCAACATCTGGTCAGCATTGCCGGCCCATCTCCTCCATTTTAATACACCCTGTGCTTCTGAGAATGGCTCTGTGCATCCTCAGTCTGCTCTAATCTGGACTATAAATCACAAGACAACATGTCTGGCTCTGAAATATGGCCCTCTGGTAGTGAGCTGGGATAAATTGCAGAGACTTAGATATGCATGAGTATAATTATGAGGGATAATTCAAGATGTTGCTTCTGGGAAACACAGAAATAGTGTTATATGAGATCAGATCATCAGAGCTGATGAAGAAAAAAAGGCCTGTGGTGCAGTAGTTTACTCAGAATCTTGCTTTGTCTTTGTTGAACTTTGCTGCAGTTACATTTGGGCCTCATAAAGATGCTACATGTATAATTTTAGCATCAGTGAGTCGTTATCATTCACGTTTTACTTCCAGGCACCAGGTCGAATTTGGAAGGGAATCTGGTTTAAGGCATAAACAGGGAGGTGAGACTGATGTTCTGCCACAGCGAACTGAGCTGAAACTGTTCTGGTAGTGCGGTGCCACATGGTGTCTGAGGAGACATTTTAGGTTTTACAACTTCACCTTTTTCAGTAAAGAGAACTATAACTATACCAAATGGAAATGGGAATGCTTAGTATCCGAGCAGTTACTTTATTAGTGGGTATAATTTTGATGTAGCTGATCCATGATTGAACAAGGTCATTTAAAAAATGACTGTTTACAGTAGTCATGACAGACTGTACGTCTGGTTTAAAACTTGTTTTCACCTTAAACAGTCTAAAATGTTGAATTAAAACTATGCGACACATGTCCATTAAATAAAGACACTTTCAAATGTAAGTCAAAAAGATGTAAACAAGGACACAAAGAAGTGCTGTTAGCTTTTGTGACTTCTTGCTGAACAAATTTACCGACTGTGTGTTTCAAGAGAGAGTTTGAGTGTTTACCACTGCTGAGGAACTGCACCGTCTGTAATATCCAGGTCACTCTGTCACCCTCTGTCAAAATAATTGAATTTTATGCTTGGTCATGATACAGTGACTCTGATAATTGAATTTCAGTCCCAGCCATGAGACTGTGCCTCTGAATGGGTTTAATTATGAGGGGTGAAGCAGATGCAGTTCCTGGAAGATACAGAGTTGAAGTGTGTTATGAGAAGCAAAGGGGGAGACTTGTCACGATCAGCGTTCTCTGTCTGTCCTCAGATCTGTCAAGGTTGAGAAGACCAGATGAAAAACATTTGTTTCTTGGTCTCTCTTTCTCTTTCTCTGTGATTTTATTTCCTTATTTAAGAAAACACAAATAGGTGCCAGTATCGCTGCTGCCTGTCAACGGTGCACTGGTAATGTAATATAGGGGTGAGATGAAGTTTGTACATTTTAGAAAGTTCAACTGTTGTATAATGATGTAGTTTATCATCAGCTGCATCGTTTGACAAAATCATTTATCTCTGTTTAACACATCATTTATTCTGCAACAAAAACTGCTTCAAGCAAGCCAGAAACATTTGAAATATTGGGGAAGTTTATGTAAATTTGTTAATTTCCAAAACTAATTTGCAGTATGACAACTGGCAAAAATCCTGCTGTCTCCCCTTTTCTTTCCTCTTCACTCATGTCAGTCTCCCCCCACACAGCCGTAGTACTGTGCATCTCACGCTTTGCTTCCTTTGTAAACCACAGAATATGTGCTTAGTGAAGCATTTGAGAGTAATTCACAGCAGTGCGGACCAGCCGCTGGTCATCCTTAGCTGCCCGTTAAATGGTGCTCACAGTTTGATTTGATTGAGACGGCCACAGTGACGCAGAGGCTATTCTATTATTAGAAAAGAGGCCTGCAATACCATGTAGGAGTGCTGTTACGCAACATGCACGCTCACACATTCATACATGTAGACAAACAGTGACACACATGCACAACTACATAGATGCATATAATGGAAGGTAACAAACATACAGAAAGCACAAATGTGTAAACACATCACATACACATATATACATATTTACATATATTAAAAAATCAAAGCATCCGGGATAAGAAGAAATTGCAGTAATTGTACTTTAGAGCATAAACATATCAATTTGCTGATCAGTGATGGGAAGTAAATGAGGACAGGTACTGTACTTATATACAATTGTCACTTACTCGTGCAGGTATTATATTCTAGTAATTGCACATTGAAGAGGGAAATATTGAACTTTTACTCTACTATATTTATTTCTCAGATATTAAATAGAAAAGTAAGTCTATGTTTAATTTACATTAAAAAAATTGCATTGTTATAGTTTTAAGTAACATTAATTTCATAATACTTTCACCTCCACCAGCTATAACATTAAAATCAATCTTCAATAAAAATGTTCCAGTAATAATTATTAAGCAATATTAGACAGTATTAGACATAACAGTATTATAATAGTTACACAGGCTGGATTTTATCATGAGTACTTTTACTTGTCATATTGTAAATGATATTACTCATTATCAGGTAATGACGGCTCTTGTCAGTTGTTCGTGTCTCAGCTTTGTCTCCTCTGTTAGTAGAATATTTACGACCAAGAGACTAAACAAAAACACAGTTTGTAGCTTTGTAAGACTTGTAGTTAACTTTCAGAGTCTCGTCTTGTCTTCCCAGCGTTGTTCATCAATCAGAGTCTTCAGAATTTCCTTCTCTCCACAGCTACTGTAGATCAATAAATGCTGCCACTGCTACTAAAACAACTCCACGTATTGATCGAGTTGTCTGAGACAGTGGCCGGATGTAAATTCTGCTTTTGGGTAGGTCTCCATTTAGTGAGTAAAAGGTAGTGAACAGGGATGGAGGATATGTGGTTCGATCCCCATCCTGTGTGGAGTTTGCATGTTGTCTGCGTGGGTTCTCTCCGGGTACTCCGGCTTCCTCCCACCATCCAAAGACATGCATGTTAGGTTAATTGGTGACTCTAAGATTGTCTGTAGGACAATGTGAGTGTGCATGGTTGTTTGTCTCTACTACTACTCTATTTATCTTCTTTTCTTTTTGTAACTAAAAATAATTTATACCTTATTAATCTCAGTGGGGAAATTCTTGTGGACAGGCTGCCTAGGAATATAGAAGGTTCCTTGTACTTTTCCAGGAAACCAGGAAGACCAGGAACCTTCCCTGGAGTGAAAGTCACTTGAGCACATTGTGATTTGCATTTCCACAGCAAGAATAAGCAAATTAGCCTGCTGATGTATCAAAAACCACAAAGGTTGGTCGTCTTTATGTCGTCAACGGGATTTATGGCTGTGTAAAATTCTGCACAGTATTTGACCAGTCAGTGACACTGCAGGCCCTTTTCTAATTGTTATTAGATTTTCAGAAAGTCCTACTGTCCAACAGGGATGTTTGGAGGATGTAGAACTATGGACCTGGAACTAAATTTAGACTCTGGTTCCCATAATGGCAAAATGCAGGTAGAGAAACTAAAGCACCTTTACCTCCAAAGGGACTTAGTGGCATTTAGTTCCTGAATCCGGGTTTATATCAGGGTTTATATTTAGTTCCAGGACATACTTCTACCCTCGAAAAAGTCCCTAGTCAGGGGATAAACCAAGGAACCTTTTGATGGAAATGCACCTAAAGTTCCTGCAGTGGAAACAGGCCGTCTGATTTCTCAGACTTTAGTGCACTGCGTTGTCTCTTAATCTGTATGGCATGTGTTCAACGGGTAGTGGTGAACACTGCTTGATCATATTCCTGTTTATATCCGTCCTTTGACTCATCTTTCTAGACACTTTCTCCTCCCACAAGTTCATATTCTGAGACAGCCTCCCTCTGGCCTCCTACAGCTCACATTAACACTGCCCACTGCTTGGCTTTTTAGAAGGAAGTATGACGGAGTGAAAAGTCACACTCTTTGTCAGAGAAGATATGTTTGGCAATGAAAAGATAAATGAGTCCAAAGAGGAGAGTTGAATCCGACAGTGACTGAAGACACAGTGTCCAGTTTGATCATCATCATATTAAACATATATTAATATCATTTTATTGATATGTGACTTTTATTTCTGGCTACATTTTGTTTAGTTAATTAGGGATGCATACTTGACTTGGTTTTGCTTCAAGCACCAACATGATCCCGTCTCCTAGGAAATACATTCCTGCACAGTTAATCTGCGTCAGTGGTTTATGCTCAGTTCTTGCTTTTTACACTTTTGGAGTTAGGAGCTCACGTTGTTCACAGAGATCCCAATTAAACCAGATACAAAATAGGAAACTGCATTAATTACAATGAGCTAAAATGACAATGACACCTTCTTCAATTTTATACTTCAGTGTGATGACTTTTTCAGACAAATTATTATTATTATTATTATCTCATTGCGATTTAGTTCAGATTTGCATTTCCTTACAGAAACCCTCTGTATTGTGGCTTTCTCTGACTTTAATTCAACAGTATTATTAGCTAAATGACAATAAATACTATTTTACTTGGACTTGCATGTTTTGTACGTGAAAGATTTTTCATATTTAACCTTTTAAACCTTGTTCATGTGTGTGTGTAATGCAAATATTTTTTAAAAATGTGATTCTTGACATAAAGTGTCGGCTTATGTCTGCAGATGGTATGTTTGGGAGGTGTCACTCTGTTCCGGTGAGGGAGGTTTACACCTACGATGTCTCCCTGTCTGTAGTGCAGCGCTTCAGGATGCTGCTGGAGAAGCTCTCCAACAGAGGTACACACACAAATACACACTCTGCTCTCACTACCCCACATATGTGCTGTACATCCTGCACACACACACACACACAAAAGCCAGCACATTACGTGACATGCCAGAGCAGCATGCTGAGGGTTAAAGTTGGTCAATTGAGGACTTTAAGGATCTTAAAAATGGTCTAAGGTACCATATTTAGACTAAAAAGACTTTCACTGATAACATGTAGCTTTTAGTTGTTTAGTCAGTAGTTGTTGAACTTACTCTCCTATAAATATCTACAAATTAGCTTCATGTTACAATAAGTATTTAAACTGCTCAGTAAAGAATCTGATATACATTTACTACAATCAGCAAATACGTGTTTATTTAGTCATCAGTACATGAGAGAGTGGGTTGTCGATGTGTTGTCTTTAAAGGCCAGTTTTCAGTTTGTGATTCTGCTGACTCACTGTAAGTGAGAACATGGTAATGTCATATCAAATAAATAAATTAGCTTCAAGTGTGACATGTTCAAATCAATTAAGAATGAAAAGAAAAGACAATATTTAAAGTTCACCAAAAAAATGTGACCCTTTAAAGATTAGCTTTGTGTGGTGTTTCTTCCACTGCAAATATGGAACACACAATTGATCATGTTGAGTATTTAATAGACATATCCCCTAAATACCATTTCCTAGTAATTCTGTTTATATACAACTAATTTGCAACAGCACATTAGTTTAAAAAGAAAAATAATGGCTACTGCACTGTATGTTTTCTATGCATGTAACCAAGAAATGCTGTTTATTACTTTATTCATAGTAATTATTCTGATCCTTAATGTATCAGTAAAATGTTTTCAATCAATACGATATTTACATGTAGCAACTAGAGCAGTATTAGCTACTAGCACTGCTGAGATCTTTCCGCCAAGTTCTCTAATCTCTGCAGAGGACCTCTGAAGCTCTGTCAGAGTGAGTGTTGGGTCCTTGGTCATCTTCCTGAACAAGGCCCTTGTTGCCTGATTATTCTGGGCCAAACAGGAAACTCTAGTAGAAGTCCTGCAGGTTTCAAACGTCCTCCTTGTTGCAGTTATTTAAACCACTGTGTTACTGGGAACACTTTTATACCATCGCTCTGATCTAGTCCTCACCACAGTCTCATCTGTCTCACTTGTCATATCTGCACTGGGACAAAAGCAGGAAGCCATAAAAACCTGTCTGGTCTCTTACTGTGAGAAGCATCTGCAGCCTTATTATGGATCCCCTCGCTTTGAAATACACAAGCTGGTAGATGCTTCCAAGAAGCTCCAGGAGAACATCTGTTCTCGTCATGATGAGGTGATGAAGATGTTCTGTCAACAGTGTATCTGTTATCTCTGCTCTGTGGATGAACATAAAGGCCACGACACAGTCTCAGCTGCAACAGGAAGGACTCAGAGGCAGAGAGAGCATAGATAATTCATGAAAATAAGAAAGACATGACCAGGAGGTTGAGGCAATTAGTCGCTCTGCTGATAAAACAGTGGAGGACAGTGAGAAGATCTTCACTGAGCTGATAAGTCTCATTGAGAAAAGAAGCTCTGATGTGAAGCAGCAGATCAGATCCCAGCAGGAAACTGAAGTGAGTCGAGTCAAAGAGCTTCAGGAGAAGCTGGAGCAGGAGATCACTGAGCTGAAGAGGAAAGATGCTGAGCTGGAGCAGCTCTCACACACAGAGGATCACAACCACTCTCTATGTAATTATTCATTGCCCCCATGTTACAGAGAGTCCATAGAGATACCTGGCACCAAAGTCTGTCCTCTGAGGTACTTTGAGGATACGACCATGGAGGGTTAGAGGTCAGAAATAAAATACAGGGTGTTGGGCGTGAGCAGCAGCTGAACAGCTGGTTGAAAAAATACCAATAATAATGATAATAAAATACTTTATTGATCCCTTGGGGAAACTGCTGTTGACACCTTTACATCTCAGTGCTGCTACAGGGTTTCAGTGTCTTGTCCAAGGACACCTTGACAAGAGTCTGGGGTTTGTAGACAACTATTGCCCCTGAACATGGTGCAATGCTGATATAAACCAAAAGACAGTCACATTAAAGAGTTTAAAATTTTGTTTACTCTTTTTTAGCTCACTACATAATTTCTCATTCATAGTTTTTATTTTATGAGAAATACTGTTATCTCCAGTGTAGACTGATAATGTGTACATAGTCTATTACTGTATGTGTAAGAGAAAACGATCCTGCTACTTAATTTTGAAAATCTGCAGATATCCTCACTGATACATAATGTCACCTAAGGACAATTTTTTAATTACCGTGTATTAATGAAAATAAAATAAAATAATTAACTGTGCCATGCATTCATTTATGGCTACCGTGTTTCAAGCTGCAACCACGTAATTGATTAACCTGCATTTTTATCACAGTATGTATCTTTGAGGCTGGAAAAATAATCTAATTTCATCCATAACTTTTGCAACAAATGCTCATGTCGTATTGCATACCACTACTTAAAGTAATAAATCCATACAGCTCTAGATCCCACATAGGATGAACTAAAGAGGAATAAAATGAACAACCTAAGTGAGTGTCATGACTTGAGAATTTGTTAAATATTGTTGTTTTGAGTTTTTATCTAAAATCACTTGCTACTTTTGCTGGTGCAATAAGTTGTTGGTGTTGTACCACTAGAGGGTGGCAGAGACCTGTGTAAGAGCCCATTGGGCAGCTGTGCAGCATTTCATCCACTTTCATCATGCAGCTTCGTCTGAATGACAGGACCTTAACTACACAGGAAAAAACAGAGAGTTTAGCCTTTCATGCCCGCAACTGCTTAGGAGAGAAAGATAAAAAAAAAAAAAGTACAACACTTGTTATATGAGGCGTTTTCTCTCTTGCCTTCTTTTCCACTATCTTTCTTTTGAGCTGGATTGCCCCCCCCCCAACCCCCTTCCTCCCTCCCCCATCCTGTTCCTTTGGTTTAATTCACACTCAGTGCAAAAGCTAGAGAAATATTTCGATTTCACAGAGACACGGCGAGTTTGGAGGCATTTGTCAGCTGCTCTGAAGTGAAATGAATTATGCAAATGAGGTGTTTGGCCTCAGCTGTGTGCAGTTCTTTCTTTCAAATATATGGCCATCCACTGGGCACTGATGCTGTCTCCTAGTTTATTCCCCAAATCTCAAAATCTGTTCTGGGTACAGACAATTAAAGGTCATGTTACAGCACTTAAATGGCAACACTTGGGTCTTTTTTTTGTATGCTTGATCATGACTCATCATAACACTGTACATAATCATTTCTAAAGTTGAATATCACTGTGACAACACTGCAAGAAGAAATTCAAGAGAGAAACAGTAGTTGGTAAACGGTAAGGGCCAGCAGTGAGTAGAAAGAGAACCGTAGAGCAGTCATCTATGAATCCCAGGATCAAGGCGGCTCCAAGTTCCTCCTGCCCACACGTCGAGGTGCCCTTGAACAAGACACCAAAACCCGGTAGTAGTGCCATCATCTATGTGCAGCTGCCCAACAACAGTTTCCCAAAGGAGATCAATAAAGTGTGTTATATAAATGTACAGCTTTCAGACATACATCAAATATAATGTATGAGACCAGAGTTTTCTGACTCCAAGTTGGTGGACAAATGGTGTTTGTTGTTGCTGTTCAGGGCATTCTCCAAAACCTCCAAATAATGTTGGGGACTAAGTCGCAGTCTGTAAAGTGACACTTCCCAGACTGTTGTGATTGGTAGGCCCACTATGCTAAACAACGTCTAATGTCACTATGTTGTAATTTTCTTCATGTTTATCCATTAGCGTGACTGCATGCAGTTCAGACATGTGCCATGAGGTTGCCTGCATGACTTTTGCAGAAAAATAATCAGGGTGCTCATTCGGATATGAAGCATGTTCAAATGCTGTCAGATTAATGGAAACAAGTGCATGCCGGAAAGTGGCTAAGGATATCAACAGAAGTCCACTGCACAGGATCTACACTCTGCACCCTTTCCCTAACGGTGGTTAACTTAATCAATCAGCACTGTTCAAAACTCTTTTGCTACTTGCTGGTATGTTGCTCCTGTGAATGCTGTGTTATCACAAATTGATGTTCCCCAATGTGGTGAAAAGAGTGTGTTGGATTTAATGGTTCTTTTCATGAATAGTTCAGAAAAACTTACACAAGTTAACACAGTTGTGTTTAAAAGGTTATTATAGTTCCCCACAGCAAATGTAATGTCTTTAAAATGTTTTTTCTGATGATTTGTGCAATGATTTGACTTTTTGACTGCTCATGCTTCTTCGACTGTCAGTCTGTGATCTCAGATCTTAGGAATAAACTTGGCTATCAGCAGTATCAATAGAAATGACAGGCAAAACTACAAAAATATGACCCAAGTTGTAATAAACCCTATAAGCGTTGCCTCTGTCTGTCTCTGTCTAATGACTTACATTTATACACAGCTGTTCACCCTCCTCAATTCGCCCACACACAGACAGACACACACTGGCCTGTCCTCCCACTCTCAGAGCACACTAAAGGCCCTGTAGATGTGAAGCCATTTGAAAATGCACCTCGCTAAGGTCAGAACTGCTCTTAGTCGCCAGAGACAACGCTCCTGTTCAGGTTCGCACACAACACTGAAAACCCACTTGACCTCTGTGTACCACCTCTGAGGGACTTTCAAGCAGCAAACTGTTGTATTTTTATTTTATTTCATGTCAGGCTCAACAGCAGTGTCTCTTAACAGTGTCCAGATTTCTAATCCACTGCAGTTTTCACTGGAGCCAATTACTCAGATGTTCATTTTATATCCTAGACTGTCAGACTCACCATGGAGCATAAAACAAGAGAAAATATCAAAAACAATTAGTACGACCAGAGAATTGTCTTGTTTATTCCACACACATTACCCACAGTGCAACTCACCTAAATTCGCTCTGCTGGACAGATTCAGGTGTGTTCTGCTAGTAGTGCCTCTGGCTGCTAGCCTGCAGCAGAGATGAGGATTTAGTTATAAATGTCTTGTAATAAAATATGTAAGTACTACTGCTGTATTTGAAAAAAGAAAAAAAATCTGAGCTGGAGATTTTCTGAGGCAGTTTGTCTGTTCTTTGTTAAAGCACATATAGACTCTGACCTCTAGCTTGCTCTCTGTTCTCTGCTTGTATTTTTGACCCTCTAGGAATTGAAGCTCCTTCGCTGTTGCTCCTTCTGGCTCTGAAAACATCCTGCATCTTTGCCCTTTTGCACCTCCGAGTCTCATTTATTCAGCTCTTCAGACGTGAGGCACGCCACTCAAGACACCCTCTCCCATAAACTTCCACTGGCCGGCAGCCTTTTGCCCACATCTCTGTGGTCAGTTTAGTCTGTGAGAAGCGTAGAGTCAGTCTGAATATCCTGGCAGGGTCCCCGGCGTTTATTAACCTGTCGTGTCAGATGCCGTCTGTTCACCCGCCGCTAACGTCCGTTTTCTCTTTTATGGCTGTGTGATGGTAAAAGCTGGCCTGGCATGCTGTGCAGCTGCTAAAGAGAGGCTTGTGCCTGATTTGCGGCAGTTGGGGTCGTAATTCATTTAGTGGGGGTTCTAAAGAAGGTGTTATGTGCTTTAATGAGGAGAGCTCATTTCATTAGATTCACTGCTGATCGAGGCAGAAGTGTAGATTCAGCTGTTGTTGTTGGTTGACCATGAACAGTATAATGAGAGGTCAGCAGTGGAGGGGTTTAGTTCTGTTTAGTTCTAGTTCCCAACTGAGCTGCACAGTAGAAACAACTAGTGAATCTGTGTTGAAGAGCTAAAATGTTATAGACTGCTGTGTATCTCTCTCTCTTTATGACAGATCTTAACCCCTTTAGGAAAACCAGTCATTGTGTTACTTTCAGAATTTAAAAATGATGTTTCTATACCCCACAGCAGAGTCCTTACACAAGAAGGAGTGAAGCAAGAACACGCTGAAAAGCCTTATTTTTTCCACGCGTTACAGCAAAGAGGCTGTCCTAATTAAACAAATTATAAAGCAAAACTGGGATATTATTTGGAGCGGTTTTCCTGAATCTACCAGTTTTCCCTGTGGACATTGTAAGTAGTGTGATAATATGGTCAGAAACAAGGTTTTTAATTGTTTTCACATGAAGATTATTTCAGTTAAGGGTTTTGTGAACTGTACTACCCATGTTGGTTACAGAGTTGAATGCCCCTGTAGTTGCTATATCATACAGGCCACGCTAAAAGAAAACTGACAGATAGGGTAGCTGACCATTATGCTATTCACACTGGGAATCCTGCTTAACCTATGGCCAGACATTATTTAGCAGCCAAACATGGTAGTGACTCTACTTTGAGAGTTATAGACATACACTACTCACAAAAAGTTAGGGATATTTGGCTTTCGGGTGAAATTTATGGAAAACGTATAAAGTTCACACTA